>JAUMHR010000070.1:8444569-8462098 GCA_032361145.1 Enteromius fasciolatus
TGTTTTAACGGTCGAGTAGTACGTTCGGTTTGAAATGTAGTACCTACTTAAGCAGTATGCGATTTCGGACGCAGCATAAGTGTGTTTTTCGCAAGCTGGTTGCTGCTGCGGCTAGGCGGAGGATCGCGATGCCGGCTCAGCATCGTGATGTCTATCGGCCATCGGCGACCCTACACCACATGACATTAAATGTAAACTTTCTTTAAAAGGTTTTCAAAACCATATTAATTTAACGTACACACCATAATCATTGATCTTAATACTGTGTGATAGGGACCAAAGCAGTTCATATTTGTAAGTTTTCCTAACAGCAACAGCTCATGCCTCTCTCTCTCTCTTTTTTTCTTTCTTGGGAGAGCCATTGCTTTCTCAGCAGGCTGTTTGGATTCCAGAACCTTCCGCTCCTTTTACTTCTCAGGATATTGGCTGGTTTCAGTGGAGCGAAGCAGAAATTGATGCTGAAACTGGGAGGTTACTGTTCAAAAGCTAAGACAATAAACACGTCTCTTTCATGTGTCTATAAAGTGCTTATTTGAACAGAACAACCTACATAATTACCTTAGATTAGTTTACATTTGGCAGACACAGTCCGAATAATTTAGGATTAAACTTCACTTGCCGATCCCTAAATTATGTAAATACACAACATGCCAACCCATATGGTAAAACATTTAAGCAGGTATAATTGTTTACCGTCATAATTCAAAGGGACACAAAGGGGAAGGAATGTAATGTCATTTCCGTGACTTAACAGCACAGTTATGAACAGTTCGGCCTTTGCAAGAACTCATGACTGGCCGGCCAAGTGGGAGTCATAACTCACATTAATACTGACTTCCTACGAGACTCCTTCCAGCACTGAGTCAACAAACCTTTGGTGTTTTCTGCAAAAAGCCTCTTATATAGCTGAAAATTATATAGCTTTAACGTTTTAGGAAGTCTGTAGTTCTGTAGCATGCTCAAAGAAAAAGAAATCTTATTGTGGAAATCCACTCTTCATTTAAATATCCTTGAAATAATGAAAATCTGAGCCAATGTGTCGTCTCTCAAGGGCTCTTGTAATTCTGGGAAAAAGAGTTTTGAATCATAACCCCACCTCCCATGTTTTATAAACTAATAAAAACTTAAATGAAATATAATTTATAGTATGCAACACACATTGTGGTGATATTATGAAGCTATAGTGTGAGTAACGTCTTTTTGTGACCGTTTCGAGAGGCCAACTTTTAGAAACCTACCTGTCTTCCTCAGAGGAAAGTCGTCCCGGGAGTCTTGTGGGGAGAGCAGGGAGATCTTGCAGGAGGAGGACGCTCCTCCCAAAGGAGGTGAACTTTGCTCCAAAGAGGTGTGATGGGAGGCCCTGAACAGAAAGGAGATGCAAACTGAACTCCTGAACTTACCTCACAGTCATAAATACAGCTGACAGCTCTTCTGTGCTCTAGCACTGTCCACTTTAGTATCACATTACTGATTATTAGTTCAAATCCACTACATTTTAATACAGAATCGTTCAAAAGTTTGGAGTAAATAAGATTAAATAATACAAATAAATTAATACTTTTACTTTAAATAAAAAACAGGCATTTCAATTTGCAATAATATTTCAAAATATTACTGTTTTTACTTTATTTTTGCTCAAATAAATGCAGCCTTAATGAGCATAATAGACATTTTTACAATGTATTTACTTAAATGTAATTATTAAGATTTATTAAGATGTTATGTTAAGATGTTATGTAAGTTATGATTTATTAGTGCTGTTAAACAATCGTGATTAATGACATCCAAAATAAAGGTTTTTGGGTTTTTTTTATGTTGGTGGATGTACTCAATACATAATATATATTTTGTGTACAATGTATATTTATTATGTATATATAAATACACACACATATATATATATAAACATGTTATGTTTATACATTAAATATATTTATATATGATATAATTTACATGAATATAAATATATACATAAAAAATATGTACATAATAAATATAGACAACACAATCTCACGACCAATTCGTCCGTATTTGTACAAGGTGCCAAATTTGTGCCAGTTTGTACTAATTCGTATGACCTCACTCGATTTTGTAAGATTGGTCTAAGTTTAGGGGCAGGGTTAGGTTTGGGTCATTCGTACAAATTCATACGAATTGGCAACTCGTAAAATACATACGATTTTCGAAGAAAGTGAAGAGAGTTTAGAAGAAGAGTGAGGTCGTACGAATGTAAATGTGTACGAATTGCTGTGAGATCAGGTTGATATAGACAGTTAAGTACACACATATATTATGTAAACTTTTATTTTAGATGCAATCACTCATTGTGTTAGCACTATTTTTATATAGTATTTACATTTTAATGAATTTAAAATGAAAACTCTGAGATAAAAATAAATAAATAAATAAATCCAGCTCTTTTAAAACAGAAAACATTTGAAAGTATTTGAAGTATGTAAGGATTACTTACGTGTACCACAGTTTGGAGCTCTGGGGAATCCCGGTTATACCGTCTTTGGTGGATTTACTCAACAGAAACTCTTGGAGTTTCTGCTTGACCTCAGTGCTGGCCACTGCACCTGTCAGACCAGGAGACGCACAAACAAAAATTATGAGCATCTTGGGGTTGATTCAGTTTATGTTTAGATACAATAAAACTAAGACATTCCTGACAGAGCTTGACTAACATTCTGTGGTTAGCGTGATACAGTCACTGTAAACAGAAAGAATGTTTCCAGAGTTTGGCTTCATTTCAAGGTCAGAGAAATGACTGTATTACTGCCACTCCCAGAAACAGCAGGATCGGCCTCAAACAATAGCATCTCTCCTACACATTCACCCACACGCTCTTCTCAAAAGCTCCAGTTCAGCTGCCTCTGTAACATCATTGGCTAAATATGTTTGAGCACTTTTAAACAAATGAAGGAATATCCCCCTCTTCTGGACAGCAGCAGTGGAGCACTCGTAAAGGCTGATAAATCAAACTTTGGGCAAAATGAATGTTCTAATTGATCTATTTATAAGTAATTCGTATGAAACTCTTGAAAGGTGTTAATATTAAGTCATGTTTCATATTTCTTTTTGCTAATTAATGTCTGCTTAGTGAAAAAGGGAACTAAAAAACTATAATCTAATAGTGCATTAGATATTTTTAATTCTGAGATCATTTTATTTATCTTAACTATATGTGATAATTAAGCACATTTTCAAACAAAATTTTATTTTATAATTGATTCTGTAATAATATATTTACTTCTTCCTCCCTATCTCTCTCTCTCTATATATATAATGCACACACACACACACACAATACTTTGTTTATGGAAAAAATATTTGAGCAGTTTACTGTATGTATAGAAAAAAATATATATAAATATATATATATATATATATATATATATAATTAAATAAAATATATTAAATCCTTTTTTATGGATTTTAATGAGATTCACCGATATGAGTTTTTGGTTTTTGTACATTTGACAAATTACAATATTACATATTTTTACATTTGAATTCATATTTTCAGATTTACCCATATTCCAACACTTTATATATATATATATTCTTTATTTCTTTTTTTCTATTATATATTATATTACAGTTTGCCAGCCCAGATCTAGCTGACCAGGCTACAACAACTTTTTTTTTCTTCTAAATTTTATTTTTTGTAACTTTCATCCCGCGTTGTTTAACACCTTCTCAAGTGAACATGGAAAAGTAGCAGACGTCATATAAATGTGTCATTAGACTCATGACATTTGGATGGTATTAGGCACAGACAGGTTGTGGAGTGTTTGAGTGTTGTGTGGGTGAGCGTGATGATGAGCTCTTACTCTCTCTGCTCTTCTCTCTGTTGCGGAGGACCAGGACTTGTTGTTCACGCCGATGTCTCTCCAGTTCTCTCTCCTGACTCTGGAGCTCTAATTTCCTCTCTTTCTCCAGCTGCTCTTGTTGTTGCTTCATTGCAAGTAGCTCCTGCTGCAACTGAGAGACAGATGATTATTGTACAGTACATGCATCCACTGTATGGTTGTACCTCTTGCTCTCTATGTTGAGTCAGCTCATTATATGTCAACAGGATTGTGTTGGTACCTTCAAATGCTCCTGTATCTGGGCCTGATGCTGGCGAACCAGGTTCTCGTGCTGCTTCTGGAACTCACTAATGAGTAACTGTTTCTGAATCTGCTGCTGTTTCTGAATGAGGAGCAGCTCTTGTTGAAGTTGTCTTTCCCACACAGTGGGATCTGAAGCAGAGCTCTGCATCCTTACGTCTGTACGTAGGTCCAGTGGGGAGCCTGGATCAAGAGCCAGTGGAACCTCTGGCTTAATGTCCACTGAGAAAAAAAGTGAGAACAGAAGGATTTAGTACAAATGTTTCTGCTATGTTTTTTTTTAAATAATTAATCATTTAGAGATATTTGAATGATCATATTAGCCATATTACTGAATATCAACTTGTCTTTTATTGAAATTATTCATATTTTAAAACTTGAGTTCATCAAACATGCATAGTTAAAAAGACCCTCATGACAAGGTCAATAACAGAAAACTGTGCATTTTTTTAATGACAAGTTAAGACCATGTGTAAAATTCTATATGTTCACTAGTTCAAAATATAATGACATATCATGAATATTTAAGAAAATAAAATCAGTTTTTTATTTTATTTTATTATTTTACTTACCAAATGACACAATGTTGTTCCTTGCATCATTATCATTATATAATAATTATATAGTTATATATCATTATTATTGTTATTTTTTTAACACTTTATGGTTATTGCTATAGTTATAGCTTGGTGTGAGCAGGTCTTAACTGCATTTTCTAACATGCTAGAAAAAATTCCCCTCATTTTCCTCTTTAGCTGAACACCTCATCCCTCAAACATTTCTTAGTATGGCCCCATATAAGCTTCTCTGATACAGTAGGCAGAGACACAGTAAAAACAACGCTGCAGTAATGTGTCTACATGAGAATCCCAGACAGCACTCTGAAGGTTATTACTAGCCATGGTTTGGTCTGATGTGTTCTTCTGACCTCTCTGGTCACTATAAAGACTGCAGTGCTGCAGTTTGTTGTTCAGAAAGTTGTGATGTTTGTGTTCCTGCCTCTTATTCCCCCACCATTCTCCCTCCTTAGAGCCATCATCACACCTTCACCATTATGGAAAATTGCTGCTCTGGTCTTCAATCTGTGCCTCATTACAAGTAATACACAGAATTCAAAAAGCAGAGGGCATCCCCAAGGCCCCAAGGACTATATATATCTGAGAGACAGTGAAAATCAATAGCAAGCCTGGAGGACAGTCCCTCGGAAAGCAGATAAGAGGAGACACTCATCATAAGAGACTGTGACTCTTCTGCGTGACGAAAAGCAATTACTAAGACATGGGGTTTAGAAAGTGTATACGTACAGAAAGATCTATGGGTGTGGAGAAGATAGAAAAAGACGTTTTCAGAACAGCTGGTCAGGATATACTTATGGTCCAGTGAATTTTACAGCGAGGGAAAGCACACAGTGGTTGTTATACAATTGTGTAATGACAGGAAGTCAAACCAAAATCAAGTCACTTTAAGGTTAACTGAGTAAGCAAGTGTCTGGAAACATGATTAAGTCAAATGGTTTTTCCTCTTAGTCAGCATGATGGATTAGCAGGCACATTTTTAATGAGTGCTTAAGTTTATAGCTTTAATGGCTGATGAACAGAATCAATAACCGAGAATAATGATTAGCTCATGGTTTCAGGAACAGTAATGTAATTTTCTATTACATTTTTTTCCTCATATTTTTCCTCCAAGCTGAAAGTATAAAGTTGTTGTTTTGGATAAGGGGTGTTGCGATATACCAGTATTGACGATAACTGTGATATTCAAACCATGAAGTATCGACATTGTGTTAATTTTGGGTATGAAAATATACCGGTTTTGGCGATAACCATGATATTTGAAATTAACAGGATCGTATAATAACATGGCACGTAAATTATCAAGTGGTAAATTGGTATATATACCATTTATATGTAACGTGTATGTTTGCTTCAAATTAGAATTATGGCAGAATATCCTGATGTCCACTTCGCAGGGCACTTATGTTCGAATAAAACAAACGTTTAAAGACATAAGGGAAACATATAAAATGTGCAAAGTGGGGGTACGTGAGAACTGGAATAGACAACCTCTGGGGTAACATCATCAACGTTTTTACCTACCTCAGTGTCTATCCTATTTCTATAGATATCGTGATATATTAATATCGTAAATTCTTTTGGCCACAATAGTGGTGTTAAAATTCTTATATCGTGACAGCCCTATTTTGGATCCTGCTATTTTTCATTATTGGGTGTTATATATTGTGAGTGACAGACAGAACGATGGATAGATAGATGGTCCGAACAATAAAAAGATACAACAAGATACAACAATGTTGAACAATACAAAGGAACAACAAAATGACAGAATGTTAGAATGATAGATAGATAGATAGGATTTCTATAAACACACGGGATGCAAGAGACTAGATTCATTAGCTATGTAACTTTAATCCTCAGAAAGCTTGTTATTGGCAGAACGCATCACCACCTGTTCCATGCTCGCACACACACAGACACACTCACAGAGGCAAAGCCTTTAAACCACGAATTCTATCTGAACCAATGTCCCTTAAGCCTACAATACTCCACTAATGAGTTGCCATAGCAAGGCACTTACTGTGACACACGCAGCAATTCACACATTAATGGTAAAGCATTTGCGCACTTGTTTGGTTGAACATAATGTTCTCCGCCATTATCAAAAATGTCTGCATGCGCAACCGCTGATTATAAATAGCAACATAAATGCAAGTGGTGCAATCTTAGACTATGACAAAACCCACACCCAAACTGGCTGCCATGGCAACGCTGGCGACATCATAATGACTCCTCTTCCTGCAGATACTGAGCTGCGCTGTGTGGTGTCTCCTCCCCGAGAGCACCCATGGATATTATATCATCCCTTATATAAGACAGAAACATACACACACACACACACACAAGCTCTCCCTCTTTCTGTCGACACTGATACACGTCGGCTATGCCTGTCAGCTCCACAGAAGGTCCATCTTCTGGGTGTTTAGCAAAAATTCACCTTGGTTTGTTGTCGTGAAGGCACTTCTCGGACGAGAGCCGACTTTGAAGCGACAGGAGCAGCTCTCTCCAGTGAGCCAAACAGATGACCCTAAGCATCCCTGAATGATGGGGAGAATATTAATTCTGACTTGAGAGAGCTCTTTACAAAGAGCAGCCTGTGTTCTTACAGCACTCATGGAGTCAGCCAATGAGCTTCAACAATGAGTCACAGGCATTGGGCTCGCTGCCCTAATGGAGCTAAAAATAGCTTCAGAAACACCTGCTGGCTTGGAGCGCTCGCCACAGTGATATCTCATTTATCTTGTGTTTCCCTGCTTGCCCTCCCCACTACCGTCATTAAAAAGATACACTTTGATCCGACCATCCAGCCGAGCTCTTGGCAAAGAAACCTCAGGTCAACCCACTCACACCTCCCAACTCAACTGGTAGCAGGCGGTTCGAAGATTAAGAATGACCAGGTTAGACCAAATGGCCCTTTGGATAACGCAACTTAACCTTGTTCCAGACAGCGTGACATCATCGCGACACACTGCTGCAAAAAGAAGCATTGACGTCACCAAAGGTCAAAAGGCTTCTTAATTTGAACTATAGGGTTTAAGGATGGCAACTTGAAAGAATTAAATGATTGCTTTTTTGATTCCTTTCACAGTTCTGGTTCCTTAACACTTCCATTAGCAAGTTAACAAGCAAGCAAGAATAAATATTTGGGAAAACTTCCAAAATGATGAGAGAAATTCATTAATGAGTTTTGGAAATAATGTTTTTACACTTTTATATTGCTTTTATATATTTGTTAGAGATGGCATTCAATACAATCTAATAATTGTCTTTAATTATGCATTGAATAACAATACTACACACAAAACAACCAGTCACGGTTTATGTTTGATTCGCTTCAAGGAATCCGTATAGATGTATCCTTGGCTGCCTACGATATCCCACAATCAAAAAATAAGAGAAAAAGATATCTAACAGTTTTAATCCGTGCTAAGTTGTTGTGTAAATATATGTTTTGAATAACTTTTTCAACTTTTGATGTCATTTCTAGAGAAAAATTAGTATTGTTGTAATTTAACATTTACTTTTACATTTAGAATTAATGGTGCAGTATGTAAGATTGAAATTACTGGCTATATCATTACATTTCAGAGAAACAGCTATGTAAACATAACACGTTTTCTATATATCTACAAACATTTGATTTGATTTTTTGGCTTTAGAATAGTCAAACACATACAGCTCCTTTAGGCTGCTTTCAAAATCAGTTTTATACCTTGCCTTGTCAGCTTGGCATGTCAGCTGCCGCCCCGTTCATGCTACACGCGACACGCAGCGACAAAGCGACGCGATCCTGTTCTTTTCAAAGGAGAGCTGGCGATTTCCGGCGACAAAAGCGACAGGATGTGGGCGTGTCTAGCGACGCGACAAAGTTCAGAATCTCTCAACTTTATGCAAACGAAGAGCGACATTCGGAAGCAACAGCCAATAGGAAAGAAGACGATACTACTCACGTGCTCATTCTCCTTTCAGCTCCAGCAGTGATGACGACGTTTGCGTTTTTGCCACAGATAAACGCACGGAATAGAAAAGGGTACTCTCTGTTTCTCATTTATTTTTGATTGTATGTATAGACTCGGTGTATATTCAGTCATTTGCCTCCTAAATGTTTACATTTAGCGGCAAGAAACCTATTCGCTGTCAACAATGACGTTTCTAAGAAACCAGTAATGAGAACGGCCACTAGTGACCTCATCGCCAGCCTCTAGCGACATGCACTGAAGTCGCTGCTAGTGTGAACGGGGCATAAGCTTTCTGACACCGGTTGCTCATGATTCAATTAATCAGAATTTTCTGAAGCAGACTACACCAGTTGCTCTGAAAGTTTTTGATTCACTATAAAAAACAACTCATAAGAGTCATTAATTCCTAAATCCGCTTACCCTGGTTGACCTGAAAGTTCTTGCTTTACTGCACATAGGAGTCATGCGTTAATGAATCAGACTGCACTGGT
The DNA here is from genome assembly GCA_032361145.1 of Enteromius fasciolatus. Taxonomy (NCBI): domain Eukaryota; kingdom Metazoa; phylum Chordata; class Actinopteri; order Cypriniformes; family Cyprinidae; genus Enteromius; species Enteromius fasciolatus. Next base: position 8,453,713 of record JAUMHR010000070.1, read on the forward strand.
TGCATTGAATGATTGGATTCACTAAAAATAACTAACTCATAAGACATTATTTACTGAATCAGACTACACTGGTTGCCCAGAATGTTTCTGATTTACTGAAAAGTACTTAAAAGTCATTTATTTGTTAATCAGACTGCACTGGTTGCCCTGAAAGCTTTTGGTTCACTATTCAGTGCTGCCATATCTGCAGTCTTTAACCCTGTTTCTGCCGGTTGTTTTTGAATTTCCCAATATTGTGATATATTTAGCCCCTGGAATGCGAATTTTACCAGAAGATCTGCACCAAAAAATGTGTATTTTACCCCCCAGAGTGTGATTTTTACTGGTAAAACCCCCTCGAAACGCTATTGAGTTGCAATTTATGGGTTTTGTTTTAAAAACTAGGCAACCTTACCTACTATTCACTTAATTCAGTAAATTGACTGCACTGTTTCATAATATATCATTCAATAGTGGTGTTGCTCTGCGCAAACATGAAATTTTCCCTGTGTTTGAGTTTTGTATTCATATTCCATCATTCGATAAAACCTACATTGCTTCATCCACATAGCTTTCAGAATTTATTGTTGACTAAATGAATCAACAGGTTGAAAGCTGCAGAACTGCAATGACGTCCATGTTTTTCGTCAGTCCCGCCACTCCATTTTATTAACAAGGCACTTGTTGAGACTACAGTGGGACGCGAGCCATTTTTGCATCACCTGACATCAGCACTAAATCAATGTTATGAGACAAAACACACTCACACCTCGTGTTTTGGCCTCAAGCCTTTGCAAGAGTATTATGAGTAATGAAGCCAAGAAGAGCTGTTGATGTATTAACGCCAGTTGAGCTGAAAAGAGAATCACAAACAGCAGTAACTGGGCTAAATATAACTGCTTTTCTGAGCACACTCTTAATATAGGGAATGTGTGAAAGACTGTCAAACGTGTGGAGCCATCTGGTAATTTTAACTCGGGCAAAAATAAGAACACCCTGTCAAATTTATGTAAGCTATTGCACTGCCCACCCCCACCTTTAACCCCCCACTACCACCACAAACATTTCAAGCACCTTATAGCGTTCAAGAACTGTCTTTAGTTGTGGTTTTACTTACAAGTTCTCGAATGAATGGTATGACATGAGATGAGAATGGTGGTGCAGATGTGGCACTGAATCAGTAAACACAAGTTCGAAGACCGAAAGCACCCAGTTTTATTTTTAGCAGGCAGGGATGACAAGCACCCTGCCCCGCGTCCAAACGCTTCCCTTTCCCCACAGGGATATGGTGACTCATCTGCTGTACTACATTTCCCATAATCCCTGGAGCAATGCATTTCTCTTGGACTGATGTTTCTCATTACTGTTGATTACTGAGATGATCAAAGCCTTGAGTTTGTAGTGCTGCGCACAGCCGTAAAAGCAAACCTCCCACACACCATTAAGTGAAAAAGGTACTAAAGTAGACTCCTAATTAAGTCTATGCACACATGACAGTCTGCATTGGAAATGTCTCACACAATGATGTATACCTTTTAATTTGAAATGAACATTTTCTTCAGTACTAAACAGGCCTGATATAATCAGCGCAATGTGAAACGGCTAAATTAAATTATAGAGATTATGACTTTTTTAATGTTATGTATAAAAAAAAGCATAAATATCCTCATATTTTAGTATGGTTCAAATGCTGCATATTTTAACCTTTCCTGCAGTGAGGCTGCCGGTACAGTACGTCGGGTATATACGGAGTACATATAACAACCTGCAAAATAATCAGGTGCCCTATAAATTATTCTCTGGCACTGTTAAATTGAATTCTATTTTTTAACCTCTGTTTGTCAGTAACAGCTTTTTTTATATTTAGAGGCGATACGGTGTGTTTCTTAGCAAAAACATTGATGCTTTTTTGGCTGCATATGCTGCGGTGACTGAGTGCTCATTACAGCTGATGTTATTCTGGGCTGCAGGCGTGTCTAAAGCAGGAAACGCTGCTGTATTTTTAAGTAGAAGCTTATTCCTCACAGCAAAAACAGGACAGGGGGAATCCAGATCATCCCTTTCAGCAAAAAATATGTTTTCATGGTTTATTTTTGGATGCATTATTAAATAAAATTCCCTAAAATATTTTTAAGAAAATATAATCTTAACTTAATTACACATAATATTATTTATATATGTATATAATATAAAATATAAATATTAAACAGAAATTTTTTAAATAAGAATGATGGCCCTCACCATCAGTGCACAGATGGCATCAGGAAAACATTTACAGTAACCCATTGACAGTTAACAAAAATGCAAGGGTTCATTCAAATCATCAAGTGACAGAAAGACACATAAAATATAAACATCAACATTAAGAAATGCTGTGAAAATATATTGATCATTGTTAATTCATGTTAAGGCATTTACTAATGTTAACAAATTAGACCTTATTATAAGGTGTTACCAAACCTTTAGTTATATAGGCTTTTTTTTTCAATATTATTGATCTACACGTTTTTGCCTGCATTACATCTGTAAAATGGACTGAAATGAAAATGTTACATCCATGATATTATGTAAGATCGGGTGAATGTCAATTCTGTTGTCGTTTCCCTACAAATGAACTGGATCTAGGCTAATACTTACAGAAAAGGAATAAGCCAAAGAGATTTCTGAAGCTGTAATGCATTCAATTAATAAATAAATATGTAAACACTGATAGATTTTTTTTTCTATTGCTTAAATATATGTTTGAACTCTCTCTCTCTCTCTCTGTCTCTCACCCACCCTCCCTCTGGGCACCCCGCCTCCAAAAAAAGGCACTATATAGTGGATCCTCCATGTGCTTCTATGAGCTTTTGCCAGTGTCTATCTATAATAAATACTGATATGTGTGTTGAGTTTCATGCAATTCTACCCGTGTTATCTGACTCAAAATCACTGGAAAATAATTTTGACAAGTTGCCATGGCAACAATATTTTAGCTATCAATTTCCCCTCAATATTTTTACAACGGCCATGTTTTGTCAGTATTCTGATTAAGTTTTGTACAAATTGAATAAAAATGTTGAAAACGACACGCTTCCGGCTGCCAGTTGGTGGCGCTATAACTTCGGCTCCTAATAATCACATTTTGCGATGGGCAACACACAGCGAAAAAAAGCCATGAAGTTTAATCAAAATCAAATAATTTATGCGGATGTTATTAGACACTTCTTTTTTTCATTTCTCGCCGTAACTTCATCACTGCGCCACAGGCAAACCATTCGAGATATCAATAATCCCTTCGCAATTTAGCATCCCCAATGTCGTGAGATCAGTTTCACTGAGTTTTGAGGCAAACATTTGGAAAACCTCAGAGGAGTATTTCGAATTCCAGAGCGTGCACTTTTTAAACAGCCCAGAATACCACACTTCCTGTTGGGCGGAGCACTGACTGTCAGCACAAAACGTTGTTCAGCTCAATGAGATCTATATGTTTACACAGTTTCATTTGCATATATAAGAACTTATGAATTATGCACACACACATATACATGACATCATTTAAATACTTGTTATATAATGTACAGTATAAATACACAACAATATGCATAGATGAATATTGGAACTTTTTCATAAAGATTTAGTAAACCTATCCAAATTATTTACTGTAATAATCTAAATCTTAAAAATGTATGTAAAAGCATTTTTTTTCATCCAACAACAAGTGTAATCAGAGCCGTGACATTAAACATCAGCGAGTGAGTCATTCCATAATAATACATTCATAATATCAACCCAACAAAAGGTTCAATTTTCTACTTTGTAGTTCTCCAAAGACCGCATGATCACATTATTTGCTCATCACTGTCATTAGCATAATCCAAAAACAATTGCCTGGAGCCACATTGTGAAAGGCTACAGATAAAAACAAGAAGATGATGCATGAACAGTCATTTTTATGTATTTAGAAATATATTAAAAACTGCACCAATCAATTAATTGTCGCTAATTATCACCTACATTAAGGGACTGCTTGCTCGGTGAGCATAAAATTGCTGCAACCGCGTTAGACTAGATCTCTTCATGAGTTCTTTACACTTGAGACACTTTGTATTGTGTTTTCGCTGACGCACACACGTCAAATAAACCAGAACAAATTCTAGTACTACAAGATACTTCACGCCAAACCGAAGATGGCTTTCAACCGTTCATTCAAAATATTTTGCTCATTCAACAGAATATTCAGCCTTCCAGCAGTCGCTTTACTCTGAATTGTCAGAATGATTATAACAGTTGTACAAAGACTAGCTTCAACGCTTTAAAATTGACAGCGGGTGCACATTAGCATTACAATAAACATCTTCCGACAGCAGCATCGCTCCCATAGATTTCAGCCTCGACTCTGATCACGTATTTTCAAGCGCTGCTTTGAACCAAAGAGCTGATTCCTTGAGCTTGTTTTGTGTTACAAATTAAATCCTTAAGTCGGGACACTTAAGTTGACCTATTTGCCTCAGTTACCACAACACATTAACTGCAGTTCGTCTTTTGATCACACAGTGAAAAGATCACAGTCGAACTGAAATTTTGCAGCAGTGCTATTTGCCACACAGAACTGAAGAAACAGACATTTTTACCAAGCAGACCCCTTGACATCAACAATAACAGAAACCTCACCGCGTATCACATGACGGTGACAAACTCTCTGTTAATAACTGTTCCACTTTAAGGTTATATTAAGAGTTTGTAGAGATGGTATGATAGCAGAGTGCCACGGCGGCTAATCTTAGCACTCTAATGCTATAAGCTGAAAATAACATACTAAGAATAGCTGACCCACAGAGCGAGCAACAGGCCTGCTTGCCTCGCTCGGGTGGCTGTTGTTTAACCGCATACTTCTTTATAATGCCATGCATGCCTGTACGGGGCTTTCACTGGACAGATGAGCATTAATTGAATGGCTTGGTATCAGGCGGAGGAGTTTAGGGCGAGGAACAGGGCGCCCTACTGCCCTGGTTGATTGGACTTAGTCCCCTAACAGGTTGCTCCGCTGAGCCTTATTGAAGACGACAGCTCAGTCTTTCTCTTGTCTTTGTGCACAGTACTCGTACATATGAGGGTTAGAACTATATTTAGAGCGATGGGATTGCGTTAGGCTGTGCTTGCGCTGATTTGGGAGTTGAAAAAAAAGCAGCGTTCTTTCAGTTATGTTGCAACGATGCTGAAATCTAGGCAGATCATCTCCTACGGTTCAGCGATTTTAAGAGCAAAGAGAGAAAAAAATCAGAGGTGAAGCAATGTCCTCCACCCTTCTTTCAGGAACCGAAATGACTCAATCTGTATTATTATATATATGCACTTCCTTCCCCACATTCACCCCAACTTTCATAGCATACCTAGATTTCCCAGAACAACCCGTTTTGAAACGGTTTGCGCGAGCAGCTCTCTGGCAGCGACCACAAGTCAGAAACAACAGCAAAGAGCAAAAATGAGTCACGCTCAAATTTTAGACAATAAAGCTAACACATCCTCGCTCAGTGATGTCAGACTCAAGCTCTCGGCAAACAGTGTCAGGTCAAAAATAGAACGGGTTGATTGTCTTAGGCGAACGCGAAATGTAACGTGCCGTATTTCTCAGGAAGTTTCCTCTCTCCTGAATTAAAGGCTAAAGTCGCATAACATCCTGTACGCGTTCTTGTTTTCATCCCCATTATAACCTACGCTTTCTGACGTCTGACAGGATAATTACACGTACCCTGAGCCGCCCCTTTGTTAGTTTAGTGGTTTAAGGTTAAACCCACTAATAGCCATTCACAGAACGATGCTCTCCTGAAAGTTTCTCCTCAGGCAGCGTAATAACAACGCAAACCAAATCTTACAGGATAAAACTCCACAAGTTCAAGACCCTTCTTATCACAAGACAAAAGACTGACAGAGATCTTACAACAAGAGTCACCTGAGTTGTTGACGTTGTGCATGTCAGCGTCGTGAGGGGTCAGAGGCAGCCGGTGTTTCCCGATGCCGTCTGTGGAGAAACAGGAGTCGGCCTCGTAAATGGTCTGGAGCATTAGTACTTCAGTTAGCAGCACATCGTCTGCCAGCCCTGCTCTTCCTGTATTGCTGTCAGCTTGTCCCCTCCTCTTCTCTCGGTCTCTCTCTCTGTGTTTGTGTCTCTCTCTCTCTCTCTCAAGAGACCAGGAACATTCGCCCCTGCCTCCTCCTCCTCCTCCTCCTCTTAAGCGACACCCGAAGAGTGACAGAGCTCTCCCTCGCTAACACTGAAAAGCTTCACTCCTCCTCTGCTTTGCTCATCTCTTCGATTCTTCTCCAGTAGAAACCTAAGTGGCTCAGAGAATCAGCAGGAGAGTCTCTCACACTCTCTACACTCTGCCTTCCTCTTGTCCCGACAAAACTGCTTGTTATTTTCTCCCCGATGTGTCAGATTCACTGTTTTTCGGTCCTCCCTCCCTCTCAAACATGTTTTTTTTGTCCTCTAAGGTGGTTCGGAGTTGCATTCAGCTCCCGTTTCTCTCTCTCTCTCTCTCTCTCTCTCTCTCTCTCTCTGTTTCTGGTTTTCCATCAAGTTGCTTGCTGCAGAGAGGAGGAGGCTGATTTGCATGTGAATCAACAAGAGCATGGCCCACAGGTGACAGAAATAGAACAATGGCCGGCTTGGGCTATAAATAGGTCAGGCGCGGTGCGGGGATTGGAGCAGCATTGATGCGTTTAAAAATACCACACCAAACACAGCTGTGGCCCTCATCTACAGCCAGAAGGCATGTCTCTGTGTCTATCGCTCTTTCGGTTTAGTATGCTGTCTATCTTTATCTCTTCTTTCATTTTCTTTCTCACTCCATCGCTCTTCCATTATCATGCCTCTGGCCTCCATAAAAAGACACGCTACCGGTTTTTCTGGAGATATAAATATTACCTCCCTGCATTTTGCTTGACACGTTGCTGCTCTGAGCTGCGCCGCTGACACTCTTGCAGGGTTTATGTGCTCAGCATGCAAAAGTAAAACGCATTCTTGCATTCATATCTTGCATTTAAAACTGAAGAATGGCATTATATTATAAAAGTCAAAGAAAAGGCACAATATTACAAAATGTAATATGCATACAAATTAAAACCAAAACAAATCTTTTCTATTTTATTTCATGATACTACATAGTTATAGATTATCCTGTCCTGGACCCCTTTATAAGACTACAGGGCAACCTATTCCTAAAATTAAATTGCAAGGGTATATTTTCATGCATAAAATATGTGAAAATGTATTTATACAGTTAATATATATATATATATATATATATATATCTGATATTAAATAATATAATAAAAATATTCAATAAATTAAATTAATTTTAAATTAATTAAAATTATTAAAAATTAATAAAATATTGTTTTATTAAATAATTTAATTGTATATTATCTTATATTGCTTTTATATTAAAAACTATTTTAGGTCAATTCCAATATACTTCTTTCATTTCTTTATTTTTTTACCATGCCATTAAAATAGATTTTGTGCAATCTTTCTCTCAAATTTCACATTTGTAACACTCCTGCCAAAGCATGAGAGCCTACTATAAAGCCCTTAAAGAAAAAAAAAAGTATTTTAATGCTTTTGCTTTCTCTGGCAAAATTGTTGCTCCCCCAAGAAACTTTGTATTCACTCATGAGATATTGTGATGGAAATAATATGAGGTGGGAGAAACAACTAGCCTACATTTCAATGCATTTAAGAAAGAGTTTCAAGTGAACACATTTTATCTCAGGGGAATGAGAGACTTTTGAATGAGAATGAAAAAGTTTTGCAAACAAACAGGCATTGAAATATAATTTTTCCACCCATCTCATATATTTTCCATCACCATGTCTCCTCGGGGCCTCGAAGAAACCTTTTGACTTCCACAAAGAACTTTTATTTTTAACAGTGTACTGCATGTCACATTTCATTGCTAAGATGTTCGATAGAAATTCTGCATTGCCGAGTACATATCTCTCAGGAGGCACACATTCTTGCAAGCACTACCACGGTCCGAGCTGAACTTGTTTAGCTTGCGTTTGTGTGTGGTCATTTGTAGACCAGGCAGGTTGTATATTGAGGTTAGTGTTGCTCTTCAGGAGGGATTTCCCAGCTGGCCAAGTGTGTTTAAGATGAATTAGTAGCTCAGAGCACACAAGGGGAGCCATCTGTGTGACGGTCAAACTTTATTTAAAACTCTCACTTTAGTCTCTTCTGTTGTCACACTGCACTAAACTCCATGTTTTTCCATGTTTAAACTCCATGATCCATGTTTTCCTTATCAATTTTGAAAAACAAAGATTAAGCTTTTAAAAAAAGGGGACTGACCAACACAATCTCACGAGCAATTCGTACATATTCGTACAAGGTGCCAAATTTGTGCCAATTCGTACTAATTCGTAC
>JAUMHR010000070.1:8468351-8483376 GCA_032361145.1 Enteromius fasciolatus
TGAGCTTCAGAAAGCGACGCAAAGGGGTCTTGACCAAGCGTCAAAATGTGACGAGTTGGAGTGAGACTGTGTTGTTTCAGTTCGTTCTTCGATTTTGTTTGAAGTAGCTATATCGGGACGGGGCCTTTATCCTTTACAGTTGTGTGGAACATTTTGATGTCTACATATTCAAGAAATTGTAGCAGATCTGACGTAAAGAAATTGCCAAGTATTAAAGATTGTTGAAAGTTGTTTAGTCAAAAATAATTGCGGATTAGCTCACGCAGTGAAGTGTAAACCAATCGTCAGGCCATTGGTTGCCCTCTGCAGACTTTTGTTATAATGCGCAATGTATGTTGGCTCTATTGTTTATAATATATTATGAATTTTAACAATTTTGTTATTGTTATTATTAAAGGCTTTTGTTTACTTAGGTATACATAAAATTAATTATAGGCTATAATGAATAATCAGAATTACCGTTAGTGACAACCTTTCAATGGAACTAGCCTAGATGGACAATATTACTGATACAGAAACAAAGTCATAGGTTGGAAAAACATGAGGTTTAAAATTTTCCATTTTAAAGGAAACTGTCTGTGGAAGTTATGCCTCAAATTTAGCCATGAATGGGTGGTTACTGATTCACCATTTTAGACAAACTCTTTTTTTAACCTACAGTAATTATCAAATATATAAATAGTTTTTTTAAAATAGTATTTAAATTTAACTCGTTTTGTTATTTATTGGTTTTCATTATTATTCAGGTAACAAGGCTGCCATTGCAAATTGCTGTCTATTTGTATTTATTTGTATTTTATTTTCAAACATCATATACAATAATTCTATAACATGATGGCAACAAATGTTTGCACTATTCAACTGCTATTGAGATGAACGGCAATGCCAACATGTTCTCTTGCTTTTACAGACCTCCTTGGAGAAAACACAGAGAAAACATATATTGCATCATTTGTGTTTTGCATAAATGATGTGTTCAGTAGGTGAAAGAATATTTCTTCCATTTGAATAATTTATTATCAGTGGGTCTGAAGAATATTCTGTGCAAATCGTTTCAAATCACTGTTGAGAATTCTTTTCCCCTCAGATGAACGCTGCCATTTGCAGCCGTGGTGACATTAGAAAACGCTCCTCTGCCCATTTCTATTGGTATTCTTAGAGCGTTGCCTGTTTCTGAAGAGGCTTTGCTGTCTGTCCTTTCAGTGCTGTATTGATAAAGCTCTATAAATAGACATGTTGCTGTGCATGTCACTGGGAGGGAAGGGACAGTTCACTGAAATCCCCCTGATCAATCAGACCATGACTGCTGGAGCGTATTGATTTACCTCAGAATAACAGTCTGGCTAGATAGGGTTTAGCACAACCGTACAGCCTCTCTCTGACCTTTAACCTGCTGCAACCTACATTCGCACCACACCTCGTTGCTTTGGAAATATCTGCCAACTGCCAACCTCATAAACCATGTGGTCATCACCTGCCACAAATGGCATATATTAGATATTGAAATAATTTATTTTATTATTTCATTTTGATACTTAATTAACAATATGGAGCTATACTATGGATATGCTTTGTATAATAATATTCTAGGAATTATTATAATTGATAATAATAATAATAGTTGTTATTAATATTTAATAATATTAGTAGAAGTGGAATGGTAGAATCTATTAAAAAAAAACAATATAAATAATATTGTAAATATTAGTTTAAATCAATTTAATTAGTTTAGTTTTTTATATATATTTTAGATTTATTTATTCCATTAATTACAGTGTTAAATTAATTGCGTTCATTTGTATATTGTATAATGCAATAATATTATGCATGTTATAATTATATGTGTAATATATAATCATTGTATACATTTACTTTATTTTATATATATATTTTTTTTTTTTAAACTTAATAGTGTGCTGATACTCACTAGAACTGGCAATTTCTTTACTATTCTGTTTTGTTGTTTTTTTTCAGTACTTTTTTTCTGTCCCTGCTCATCAAGCATAGTTTTGACTATATTGTGCACTTGATTTTATGTGATATTTAGAGACATGATCAAACAAATAGTCAATGAATTCAACACAATAATCTCATATTTTCTATATATTTTAATAATATAATATAATAATACACAAATCAGTGAAGTGTGTTACAGGATTAGAGATCAGAGATCATAACACAATGAAACTCTGTGGCTCCTTGCTGAGTTAATCTGCGGTTTTATCTCACAATAATCTCAACATCTCAATCCATCTCTCTGGAAACACACCCAATGTCCTCACAATCGCACATATACACAGTATAACACACACACACAACCTTCTTTTTTTCCCTCCCACTGACAATCCAGTGCTTAATCCATTACCTATTTAGGTAAGTTACTATTCTGGGGATATTATCTGCTTCGCGACCAAATTGCTCAGTCTAGAAAAAATGTTAATAATCATTCTTTTGCTTGGCTTGAGTCTCCGTGTGTAACACAATATTTAATTGAAGTTTTCTTAATGAAATCACTGGACAGGAGCATAAACAATGAAGACGTCAAAAGAAGTTCACGTCTAAACTTTGTTTAGAAATTTACCATATACAGTAGCAAAGAGTCAAATAAAAGTAACTGATCTGAGAACACTTCCTACATAATAGCTTTTACTTGAGTCAGTAAATCAGATCTTGCCTCTGCATTTAAGGAAAAGCTTTCAGGAAAGCTCGGTTCAGCATCAATAAGAACTGAACCCGTCTCATTCTGTGTATATGTGTAAAAGGTTGGAGGAAAACAGGAAATTATACATTGCAACAAAGGAAACGGCAGATTTCCTTGACTGCTATTGTCCTGGATGTTACCACCTACGCCGTTGTGGCTTTCCATGACCAGGGTGAATCACTAGTTTCCTAGAAAAATGTCCCAGAGAGAAGTCTACGGCACAATGAACAAAACAGAGACAAATTCTTCCTGTTATTATTTGCAGAGAAGAATAAATGACATTCTCAAAAGAGGGTGATTCACGTTTGCTTGACAGCATAATGAAAACTGAGCTCTTTTAGACTGAAAACTGAGATTTTTTACACACACACTGCGATTGTTTTAGACCCATGGCCACTTGTATGTATTGTATTAATATTGTATTGTATTTAATTCATTTTATTTTTCCTTAAAACAGCAGCAGCAAAAACAATAATATATTGTTTTATAATAATATTGTACCATTCACTGTAGTTTATTATTATTATTATTATTATTTATAATTAACATAACACAGTTGTGTGGGCGAAAATGCCTTGTTGATGAGGAGAATGGCCAGAGTGGTTCAAGCTGATAGAAAGGCAACAGTAACTCAAATAACCACTCGTTACAACCAAGGTATGCAGAAGAGCATCTCTGAACACACAACACGTCAAACCTTGAGGCAGATGGGCTACAGCAGCAGAAGACCACATCGGGTGCCACTCATGTAAGCTAAGAACAAAAAACTGAGGCTACAATTCGCACAGGCTCACCGAAATTCAACAATAGAAGATTGAAAAAATGTTGCCTGGTCTGATGGGTCTCGATTTTTGCTGCGACATTCGGATGGTAGGATCAGAACATGAAAGCATCTTGCCTTGTATCAATAGTTCAGGCTGGTGGCGGTGGTGTACTGGTAAGGGGGACATTTTCTTGGCAAACTTTGGGCCCCTTAGTACTAATTGATCATCGTTGCAATGACACAGTCTACCTGAGTATTGTTGCTGACCACGTCCATCTCTTTATGACCACAGTGTACCCATCTTCTGATGTCTACTTCCAGCAGGATAATGCACCATGTCATAAAGCTCGTATCATCTCAGACTGGTTTCTTGAACATGACAATGAGTTCCCCTTCAGTCGAGTCACTCCGACATTGCATATGGGAACTCGTATGAGAGACCAATCGCCTTCGAGTATTAAGAAAAGGCCAATGAATATTGGCGTGCATTTAACTACAGCCAGGTGCACCTTATCACTACACGAGAATAAGAGGGCACGAATGTAATGCACCTGCAGCTATTCGCTTTAGAGCCCCGCTGCATTTGTTTGAGTCTGCTAGACTGAGAAATCCTCAACGAAAAGCAGAGGCTGTGTCCTCCCGTGTCTTAAATCAGACAAGCAGGTAGCGGGAGGCCAGCTAGTGTCAGCTTGCTGCACCATTCCCACGGGATCTGTGCATTTTTCAGTGGTTCCTCCATGCCAAGGCGAACCCAAGTCCTCCTGCCCTGCAGTCGGACCTAGAGCGGAGTAGCTCCGACTGTGCTCCTACTGGGTCTCCTACAAAAACCTTATTTTCTACAGTCAGCCAGAAGGCTGTGTTTCCCTTCACTTATATCCATATCTTATCGATATAGTGCCAATAGGGACATATAGTGTCCCTATTGGCCCCCAGAGCGTTGGGGAGGTTATGTGCAGACTCTCCTGCTGACACGCTTGCCTGTCAGCACCAAGGTCTCTGCGTAACGCGGCCTTGGTGTCGTGGCCTTTTCCACAAGTCTGTTCCCATATGTAACGTCAGAGTGACTCGACTGAAGGGGAACGTCTAGGTTACGTAGGTAACCCATGTTCCCTGAAGGAGGGAATGGAGACGTTACATCCCCTTGATGCCGACTCGGCTCCTCAGTGAAAACCTGCAAGTGCATTACATTCATGCCCTCTTATACTCACGTAGTGATGAGGTGCACCTGGATGTAATTAAATGCACACCAATATTCATTGGCCTTTTCTTAATACTCGAAGGCGACTGGTCTCTCATGCGAGTTCCCATATATAACGTCTCCGTTCCCTCCTTCAGGGAACGTGGGTTACCTACATAACCTAGACAATATTAGTTTGTATTTTGTGTAATAAATTAATATAATAATATACATATAATTATACATATAAAACATAATAATAATATGAATATAATTATTGTTTATTATTATTATTATTGATGTTGTTGCTATTGAAGTATACTTTTGTATAATAATATTTATTCAATTCCATTTAGAAGAAAAAGATAAATAAGGAGAATTGAATGGTAAAATATTACTAATATACAATATTAATACTATTTTGTAATCATATTAATATTATAATTAATATTAGTTTCAATTTCAGAAGGGTTCAGTTCACTTTAAAGTTTGTTTGGCATATTATATAAGGCAAATTTACTGATCTCTGACCTGTGTAGAAACTGTTTTGATGATTGTGTGAATCGTGTCGTGGTTATGAATGCAGTGTTTGGAATATTGTCTGTGTATCTGAAAAATAATCAGTACAAACAACTTTTTAAAATGACTCTGCAGGGAGCTTCTCTCTCTTTCTCTCTCTCTAAATCTCTTCAAACTCTTTTGCTCCTCTCTCGGTTTCTCTTCTCGGTATCCCTGATGTTGTGTGGGAGTAGCGGGACTTCATTATTAATTGTCAGAGGAGCTCCCAGAAGCCTGTTATGAGGAGTGGGATACAGATCAGAGGGCACATCAGGTCAACCCACTCACTTGGCCAGAAGCTCACAGAGCCGTAACCTCCCACGGAATGTTTCTAGAGAGCACATGTTTACCCCATCCATCCTTTGCATCATATATCCTTCTTGAGACTCCTTCCTGTCCCTTCACAAAAGACTCAAACAAAGAATATAGATACTGTACACACAATTTCACAGCACAATAAAAAGTATAAGCTAAATATAATCTAATTATGTAAAAAAAAAAAAAAAGAAACAGTTGCAGTGAATGGGTGCCGTCAGAATGTGAATTCAAACAGCTGATTAAAACATCACAATAACCTCCAAGTAATTCACACAACTCCAAAAACTGCATGTTTGTAATTAACTAATTCATCATTAACGAATTTCTGGCTTCAAATTGTCGCTTCTAGCTGAAATTCTATACACAGTATTGCTTTGTGCCAGTGAAAATGTAATCTTGTCTGATTCAGGTGAGAAATTTGCACTGATTAAATGACGTTTATATGCAAAACTGTTTTGAACAAATATGTCTGTGGATTTTGATATGAAAGGACAACACTGGATTTATTAACTGGATGATATGTGTCATTGTATATGAAAAAAAAACGAACCGTTCGGTACGCTTGTCTCGGTTCGGTGCATGCATGCGTCGCACGATTCAACGGTTCATGACATGCGCAATGTAGCCTCGTGCCCCGTATGTGACGTCAGTGTTTTTCCCTTTCGCACGAAAGAATTGAGGTGTCTACGGTGTGGAGTGAGGGCTGCTGGTCACAATACTGTACGTGAAGAAATGGCAAGTGGGAGAGAAAAGGAAGGCTGCCCAGCTAGGATTGGGTCGATAGACGATGCCATCGTCCATAGATATCACAATGCTGAGCCAGCATTGCGATCCTCCGCCCTGCCGCAGCAGCAGCAACCAGCTCGCGAAAAACACACTTTAATCTATTGCGGCAAATCTATGCCATTAATAAGTGAGTGTACCACTGATGCTGGCGAGCCCGGTAAATCATTTCCGCTAGAGGAGAGGAAAACAGATGTACATGCGAAGAAACGGGGCCCGCGAGCTCATTTCAAAGCCTTGCGCGCTCTTGGTATGTCATCCGCGCACACTTCATTCCTGGGCTCGATCTCTTCTCACCTGCTCGTGCGAACACTGTTAATTTTGTCAGTCGTGGCGCGGGCGGGCTTTGTGTGCAAAAAAGGCACATACATTCATAAAGATGGCAATACACGTTTTCCTTTTTTTGCCAAATAAATGAAAAGCATGTTGAAATCATCAATGTCTTTCCTCTTGCTGTATCAAAATCTCACCTAGCTTTCCTCAGAGATGTCAAATTCAGTTTTTGCATGATTACATGATACAACTTTTTAAACACTGTATCCTATTTATCCTAATTAAGCCATTTATCATATGCTGAAGTACATTTCTGAAGTGTTAAAGATTAAAAGAAAAAATAACAAGAACCGTACAGAACCGAAAACCATGATACAAACCGAACCGTGGGTTTTGTGAACTCTGCCATCCCTAATATAAACTGATATTTTGGCAAGAAGTGACTGTTTACAGTTCTTAACACCACAATAATTCACTTGTTTCTTGCAAACATGCAGATTCTGATGAGTTAGAGTCATGTCAGTTACTTTTGTATTATTGTGATGTTTTTATCAGCTGTTTGGGCTCTCATTCTGACGGCACCCATTCACTTCAGAGGATCCATTGGTGAGCAAGTGACGAAAACGCCAAATCTGTTCACATGAAGAGACAAACTCATACATTGTGGACGGCCTGAGTGCATTTTCACAATTGTTTAATTGACTTGAGCCAGTTTAAAACATTTATATTTCTCTCAACTAATTGGTTTTTATATTTTATTACACAATGAAAAGACATGAATACACTGAAGTGTTCAAATGCTTTTGTATTGGCTTTGATGTGAAAAAGACACCAGTTTCCTTTTATAATTATTAAATCTCACTTTTTTTTCCCTACCATCTAAAGTTACCAGTTACAAAGGGAAGTGAATGTTTATGTATAGACACATAGTGATTCACATGCACATCCACCACACGCTGTGTTTAGGAGTGGTTTTAGAGAGCCTAACCGATCCTTTCATCCCAGATCTAGTTCCGCCCTGGCCTTTCCAACTCAACCACTGCGATGTCAGCCACACTAACAAGCTGTAAACCTCTCTATCTTTGTCCTCTCTCTCTTGCACTTTTAGACAGTATTGGTCAGAAAAGCAACAGTCTCTCTGAGGTAACTATAAGTTTTCAATGCAGACAGAATGTACAGCTGCACAAGTAAACATGACATCAGAGCCACTAGCTGCATCCCTGGCCAGAGCAGCAGGACTGTGGCAAAGCTTTTTGGCCAGATTTACTAAACAGGCCAAATTAGCGTTAGAACGTGCTTCCAAAGCGCTGAAGGAAGGGAAATTCCATAATGACCAGCACGCTATCTACAAAGAGCAGCACAAATACCAGTAATCTGACAAGTGCAAAAGTTAGTAAATCACGTTGCTTGATTAATTTTAATCTTAAATCATTCAGTTTGTCATAAAAAGAAACTGTTTCCAGAATCACAAGATGTCTGTGTACTTACTACTTTTGAAGAAATACTTAAACATACTTAAAATACACATATTTCATACTAAGTATAGTTCAAACCTACTAATATAAAAACTTTAATTGCAGTATTACTTGTCCACAATGCATATTTCTTATTAATAAATTATGTCACTTTTAATGAGGAATATTGCCTTTTAAATGCAAAATATTTACAGTGCACCTACCTTGCAATAGTTCCACTTCAAATCAAATATACTAAATATGTCTTTAATTGGACTTCAGGACTACTTCAGTACAATTAAAGTGCATTAAGTATGAAATTAGTTGTTCCAATTTAGCACACTTTAAGTAAAGCAGTTTAGTATACTAAAAGTACAATTGCACAAAAAGTACAATTAAAGCAAGTTAAGTTTTTACGTGATGAGTACTGCACTAAAAGTATCTACTGCGCTTGGAATAAACATACTTAAACAAAGCCTAAACTAAAAATGCATTTTCGGAAGCAACTGTGCCGTTTGAGCTTGCTTCTATATTTGAGCTTTTTTATCACAGCTTTTGTTTTAATGTCACAGAGTACTCTGCATTGCAAGTGCAGTCCTGTATATATCAGGTGAGCTACTGAGTGAGTTTACAACCTCAGAAAAGCTACGCATATGGGATTTTTGTACGTGATGTAAACAGTTTTAGTTTACAAATCATGTGCTATGGTAAAAGCATTGTAAGATTGTATCGAATTTGAATGATATATATGTATATAACATAGTAACTAATAATGATTTGTTGATTTAATGTATCTGTTAATTATTTCCAACAGTGAGCATACATGCATTAAGGACAGTTCTGTCATTGAACATTTTTTTAGTAATAATTCCACATAAATACCATTTTAAATCACCATTCATTCTGTAGTTGAACTGACATTTGCTGACGCCATCATCTTGCTCAAGCAAAAACAGACAATTGAACTTTCAATACTATGTCTATTACTCAATATTATGTCATGCTGTTTGTCTGAATATCAGCGTCACTGTGATTTAGCTGTACATCACTCTTTCTCATGTTGCTTAAATATGTTCTGTTTGGCAGCAATTGTGTCACATTGTAGAATTGAGGGAAAAAAAAATCACTTGTCACTGGACTTCTATTGTGTCAGAGTTAGAACATGAACAATGCATGTACAGAAGCTTCCTGCCAATCACACACATCTGGGGTATATCTCTCCCCTGCTTTAGACACCAAAACAGGGGCTCCACTTAGTGTGACTAAAGCATGTGGAAACCTAAAGCAACTTCACATTTCTCATTTCACGCCTTTCTATCCTCCGCTATCCCATAACTCACCGGGACGCCTCAAGGGAGGGGCAGAGCAGGTGCACTACACATGAAAGGCCAGAACAAAGGGCTGTCCAATCACAGAGCGTGGTGACCTGGGCCCCGAGGATGATGGGACCTGGTCAATGTCACCCCGAAATGTCTGTTACCACTATCAGGGTCAAAACAGGTATGTGTGGTAATGGGAATCACAGCTCTCACGCTGAGATGGAATGCACCTGTCTTACTGAAAGCAGCATGCATTCCATCTGTGTTGTTTTTAAGCAGTTTTTGCAAAGTTAACATCCTGCTAGGCCAAATTACAAAGCGTTTATTTTTGGGAAATTATGCTGCAGTTAATTTCAATAATTCAAGTCTTTTTTGGAGAGAGGTTCAGATTATTAGCTGGAGATGAGAGAAGGCGTAGTAAATTAGGCCTACCCTAAAATAACTCAACCTTCAATGTCGGAGGCATTTAGGCCTTTATGACCCTCCAGAGAGTGAAAGAATTAGTTCTCTTTGCTTTAGACTTCTGTTGCCCTCAGCTTAACAGACAGTCCTGTAATAACTAATTACATTCATTCTTACTCAATGTGTCAGTCCTCACTGTAAGCAGAGGTATTCCCAAAAAGAAATGTTATAAGCTATCATCTGTCCACTTTTACTATACATTTCTTTAAAATAATTGTATGATTTATATTCTTTTTTTTCCCTTTTGAAATTCAGTTCTCTCAGTAAGTGCATACATACAAGTCATTCTTTTTCTTTAGCTTTGTTTTAATTTATACTAAATTTTAAATTACATTTGAAACATTTTATTGTCTCGCTATGGTTAATTTCATAGCTACGCTCTTAAAAACAAAATTGCATGCCATTAAAGAACTATTTTGGGTTCCACAAAGAACCTTGATGTGGACAGGTCATAATAGAACTATAATTCTAAACAATTGTTTTCTACCATTAAGAACCTTTTGTGCAGATCAAAGTTTCACTGGAAATTAAAGGGTTAGTTCACCCAAAAATGACAAATCGCAATTATTACTCACCCTTGTGTCGTTTCAAACCCGTAAGACCTTTGTTCATCTTCGGAACACAAATTAAGATATTTTTGATGATGTCAGAGAGTCATCTGACCCTCCATAGACAGCAATACATCTGAAGTGATCCCAGATCCAGAAACATAGTAAAACAGTCCATGTGACATCAGTGGATCAACTTTAGTTTTGCAACGCTTGGAGAATACTTTTCTTGCGTGATAAAAACAAAAATAGCATATTTACTTAAACATTCTTCTCCCCTGACTTACTCTCTAAAATGGCAGAAGACGTATCGCAACGTAAAACCTTCCACTAGACGTAAACAACCGCAGATTACGCCCTTGCGCATGCTTTCACCCGGGTGCAAACAAGGCTGATTAACGGCAGAAGAAGTTAGTCACGGGAGAGTAAGTCAGGGGAGAAGGGGAGAAGCAAAACTAAAGTTTAGCCACTGATAGACCTGTGATCATTTCAGTTGTGTTGCTGTCTATAGAGGGACAGATGGCTCTCTGATAACATCAAAAATATCTTCATTTATGTTCTGAAGATGAACAAAGGTCTTATGGGTTTGGATCAACGTTTGGGTGAGTAATAAATGACAACATTTTCATTTTTGGGTGAATTAACCCGTTCTTTGTGGAAACCAAAAATGGCAATTAAAAAAATAAATAAAGTGACTTTTTGCAAATAATGTGTTTCGGGAGGAGCGTATATGAATTAACGTCGGCTGGCACCGCATTACTTTATCAATCTCCTCATCTCACCTGCCCAATCAGATTTTCCCTACCTACTATAAATAAACCCATTTCCTTCCTTCCGCTTCTCGCCTTTTGCGCATCTCTCCTCCGCCCCTTTTCCGCCTGCTCTCGCGTCTTCCTGCATGGGGGGCACGCAGGGTCCGAGCCGGATGCCGAGCTCTGCCCTCGCTAGGGTTCAAATCACTAGGGCTCGGAGTCCGCCGTCTTCCCATCAGCACGCTTGCTTATTATTTACCTTATCCTTATCTAAATACACTTGATTCTTTCAGCTGCAGCTTGGCTGGAAAAGACACCATTTCAAATATTATGCTATTTGCCTTGAAGTTTGTTTTGATATAGAAGCATTCACTTCACTGACACTGTTGTCTCTATGGTAACTAAACACAATAGGTTTAAAAAAAAACATTTGAAAATTTTTGGATTGTGGTGGAAATTATGATGCAGCTCATTCTTATTCTATTTTATCAACTTGTCTAATTTTTTGCTATAATTATAATAAAAATGAAACTGAAAAATGAAAACTAGCATTCTCTCCTGACTTGTTGACTTGGTTTATTTTTATTATATACAGTATAAAATATAATGCAATTTCTAGAGCTATAATTTGTGTTAAAATGAGCAGTTATTTTGACACAATAAATACTGAAATATTAATTTAGATGAATAAAAAATGTAATAAATATTATGATAGATTGTTTCTTTAACAGAGAAAAAATAATGTTATATATTACATGTATTTATATATATATTTTTTCAAATATACACATCACTATTTTAAACTAATGCTAATATGATAAATAAAAATAAAAGCAAAAAATAGTAAATAAATAAACAGACTAACTAAGTTTCCAAGACATTTTTAATGCGACCCTCAAAAATGTAAATCAGTTTCATTTAAATCTGCAAATCAACTCCTGTGACATAAGTATATGACATATCCATAGAGGTTGAAGTAAGCAGACAAATAGCTGTGTGCCTGTCGTTTGGGCTCGTCTCCATTCTGCCAGCACACAGCAGCAGTAGAGAGATGAGCATGACGTGTGAAGGGCCACTGCTGCTGAGAGATGAAGCAAACCACAGATGCATTTGCACAGAATTATCACACGTTTTCTCTCTCGAACACAAAAAATCTGTCCATTTTTTGCATCTTTTCACATCCACGAGCCTTATACATAGCAGCCTCGATAGAAACGAAAGATGCGGTACCTTGCACTTTATTCATCTTGTACCAGCAGGTGGCAAAACTCATTGGCCGCAGTTTAATTCACCCAATCCAGCCACTCCACGTGCAGTTCTGTAGATTGAGATGGCACCGACCATCAACAAGTGCCTAAGGACTTCTTTTAATCCCAAGAGCCTATTTAACCAAAGCGAGTCCATGCCAAAAGACTCTACTCTGTATTTTGTGCGTTCAGGGATGTGTGCTGGTGAATGCAGGTAAGTTGTTTACCTCCCGCTATGGAAATATAGACAGCTCTGTTACTTTAAAATCTGATGCTGTTGCTTAGAGACCATGTTCTGCGTCAAGCCTGAAATGGCTCCCAATATAGAGCACAATAGCTCTCATTCTGCTCAGCTCCACCCCTGTCTGCACTCTTATTGATTGATCTCCAAATGGATTCAATCTAAGATTAGATCACTGGTACGTATGTAAGCTCATCATTATGGGTGCACTACGATCCATACCGGACCACGAGTGAGAAATCGACTCATTGACAGGGTTCATTATATCCTAACTCAGTTTGACAAAGAAATATTTACTTCGAGGGACAGGCTTCAGTACAGAAAGCGCTGGGTGAGGTGAATATGTCTTTCATTTGATCTGACTTAATCAGTCATTTAGAAAGAGAAGGCCTACTACACGTGTCTTTCTTTCATTTCTGAGAAACCGAGAAATTACAAAAGAAGCTTTTCAGTTTTTAGAGTCAAACAGGAAGCTCGTGAAAGGACATCTCATGAATGTACTATCCTATTTGTGCAAGGATGTGTGAAGCTTTCAGCGTTTCCTCTTTCAAGCGCATTACACTTCCCCATCCAAGTTTCTCTCTCACAATAACAGCTAACAAATCCCTGCCCACACTCCAGTACTTCACAATGAAGAATCAAGAGGATACACAAGTGGGGGGGAAGAGCTGTGTAAAGTCTGGAGTTTATATGGTTTTTGGTAAAGAAGTTCATAAGGGAGTTCGCAAGGCTGCGTTTTGTTTGGTCTGAAATGCATTCGAATAAATATAGGGAAATTATTACAACATAAAAAAGCTGTTTTTGCAATAGTTATTACTTAACCCATTATTACTACACAATATTACTATTGCGCCACTATTATGAAATAATCCTATTTTAATATTACACTGTAATTAATTTCATTTCAGTTAATCCAGTACTTAGTGTCACATCACTGTTGCTTAATATTTTTGTGCAAACTGTGATTCCCCCTCCCTTACTTTGATGAATAAGAAAGTTCAACTGAAAAGCATTTATTCAAAATGAAAATCTTTTTGTAATATGGACTTTTTTTTTTACTGTCACTTTCAATTAAGTTTTTTTAAAAAAGAAAGAAAAGAATTTAGTTGAAATGGAAATCTTTTGTAACATTTGGACATTTCTTTACTGTCACTTCTGATCAGTTTAATTTCCATAATTACTGAATAGAAGAATTGCTTTTTTTTTTTTTTTTTAAATAAATAAATAAACATAAAACAGCCTCATCCATTTGTCAAGTATTTAAACTGAATTTTAAGAAATCATTCTCGTATTAAAATCATTAAGGTTTTACTTATAACATCAATGTGTAATAATATATAGAATATAGAATTAGCTGTAAATGATGTCATAATACTATAAATGCTTTGTTAATTACCTAAAAATGTAACAGCAGTAAAAGAAGTGTCTCTGAGACACAAATCTTATACTATATATTTCAAAATATATCAAATGTTACTTAAAGGTGCTCTATGCTCTAGCTCGATTTCATTTTTATCTCAAACCGTATGCATCACCCCTCGATCGTCTTGCTGTCTCGAAAGACAACTCAGAGGCTGCAATACCAAACCAAACACTATGGGCACAGGATTCACCACAACAATCAAGGGGTGATGCATACGGCTTGAGATAAAAATGAAATCGAGCTAAAATCCTGCAACATTGCATAGAGTACCTTTAAAGGGAAATGCTGCTTATTTTGAAAATAGGCTCATTTTAATTAAAAAGATACCGGTTTTGAATTCTTTTGAATTAACTGCAGCTTAACGTAGATCACTGTATCTGATTAGACTAGTAGTTCGACCAAGGAGTTTCGATATTTTCCCTATACTTAAAAGGGTTCGTTCACCCCCAAATTAAAAATCTGTTAATTACTAATTACTCACCCTCATGTTAATCCAAACCCATGAGACCTTTGTTCGTCTTTGGAACACAAATGTAGATATTTTTGATATCAGATAGCTCTGTAATTTCATCAAAAATATCTTAATTTGTTGTGAAGATGAAAGAAGGCCCTTCGGGTTCGGAACGACACGAGGGTGAGTAATTAATGGCAGAATGTTCATTTTTGGGTGAACTAACCCTTTAAAACTTGATTTTTCTATAGCTACATTGCGTGCTAAAACTACGGAAAATGAAAAGTTGCTAGGAATTACTGTCTCAATCCAGTGTTATAATTACGCAATACTATTATGCAGCACATGAAAGTAGTCCCCAGCATTTTCAGGTGCTGCGTAATATCATTGCACCTGCTGCGGCCATGGCACGGAAAAATCGAAACTTTTCATTTTCCGTTAGTCTTAGTTCGCTATGTAACTATAGAAGAGTCGAGTTTTAAAGGAGAAGTTCACTTTTAAAAAAACTTTTGCTGATAATTTACTCACCTCCATGTCATCCAAGATGTCCATGTC
>JAUMHR010000070.1:8487089-8500949 GCA_032361145.1 Enteromius fasciolatus
ATTTAAATCTACAGTAAGTTACTGGCGAACAGCTGCCAGTAATACTGTAATTTCTACAGCAAATTTTTAACAGTGTAGCCAATGGTAAAACCGTGTTAAATTAAAAGAGACACTCTTTTAGTTACTCCCCTGTTACTTACTCATGATAAGCAAGTAAATGTATTTAAATACACAACATATTCAGGCTAAGATCATCTCAGTGTCCTGAGTTTATTGCATGCAATGGCCTCAAAATAACAGCGTATGGTTGAGTTATTTTCGTACAGGGGCATCTTGTAAAATTATAGAGTGGTGTTTTTGAACTTGCTTCTCTATTTGCACTGTTCTTCTTTCCAAAATGTTTTACGTTCTTACCACCTCACTTGACTGAATTTGTGGCCTAGTGTATCTCGTACAGGTGTCTGATTAATGTCTGTTTTAAGTTTATTCTGGTGTCTAACCTCAAGCGTTGCTCTCCAGCCAGGAGCACTGCGTTGAATCGCATGTCAACACAAGCTGAGAGTTTCCCTCCGCTACCATCACCATCACCACATTTGTTTGTCCCCCAGGATGCACATTTTCCATACCATCTCCTCTCCCTGCGTTTGTCTGTGGAGATGCAGTAGGGAGTTTCTCTGATGGATGACGTAGTTTATTGTGCTGCAGTATGAGGGGGAGCGAGCCGGTTTGTGCAGGTGTACGGCTGCCACAGTGGTGTTTATCCTGGCTCTGTATTGTGTCTGGGAATGAGGGCTCTGATTGAGACTAAATATCCCCTGTGGCCTCAAAAACATACTAGAACATGAGGCAAAAGAGGAGATAAAGGCTTAGCTGGTCGTATTTTAGATTGCTTCTTGAAAGAACGTGCACATCTTTTTAAAGTGCCCAAGTATGGATTTTTGAAAATGACCTTTCATGCAGTGTGCAGCACAGCTCTAAGTGAATGGAAACATTGTACAAAGTTTTAAATCTGAAACATTAGCATATCTTACGCCCACTTGTGGGTCTTTTCACGATGGTTTGAACAAAAATTTGAATTCATCCTTCACCCTTCATCGTGCGAAGCTCAAACCCAATGGTTGAGCGAATCATTTGGGAGTCCTTTAGCAACAGAGCAAGTGAGGTAAAAATAACTGCATAATATTAGACAATGAAAGTGTTGGCCTTTGCATGCATGTCAACCTGTCACTGGGGACTCCCAAAACCAAAATATTAACATTTACTAATAAACTGTAACATATTTAGAGACTAGTTTAGCGTGTACAAGATGATGCAACATTCAATGTATTATTACCCTGAGACAAGAATCTTGTAAGTGTCATGTAATTTTTACAGTATATGTCAAATACATTTAATATGATGTTTATTTTATGTATAAAAGGTGTCACTGATATAAAATGCTAAATTAAATTCTGTATAAATGTATGTGTGTTGGCAAATAATACATTTCAATAACTGACTGATGACACTCAAATAAAATAACAGAATCCCACTCCAAGAGGCACTTGTAAATTAGGCTAGTTCTATGAAATATTGAATACAACTGAATGGATATCGTGATTGCAATACAATCACATAGGTTATTATTCTGCTGAAAAGTCAGATTCATTGTAGTGAATCGGTTCATGCCAAATGGTTATCTCTCAAACCATCACAATCTCACGACCTATTCGTACGAGGTGCCAAATTCGTGCAAATTCTTACTAATTTTGTACGATTGGTCTAAAACCCTGTGACGGGTAGGTTTAGCGGCGGGGTCAGGTTTAGGTCATTCATAGAAATTCATGCGAATTAGAAACTCGTAAAATCCGTACGATTTAGAAGAAATATTTACTTCGTAAAATATGTAAGAATTGCCGTGAGATCAGGTTGCTCATACATTGAAAATTAATTCTAGTGAATCAGATTGTTCAGTAAATAATACTTGTTAAGTTATAGCCTACAATATTCTTCCCCAATTCGAAGAGGGTAAATTAAATTCAATTTTGTTTAATTAAATATGTTTATCTACAGTATCTATCTTTCTCTCCATGAATCACAAACCCTTATTATTATTTAAATATATTTTTAATGTATTATATTATTATTCTTTTGTTTACAATTAGGGATAGTTGACCCAAAAATGAAAATTATGTCATCATTTACTCACCCTCTACTTTTTCCAAACCTTGAAAACAAAAGAAGATATTTTAAAGAATGTTGGCTACCAAACATTTAATGGTGGCCATCTGTAAAATTCTAACTACGGAAAATCCTAATTGAAATGATAAAAAGCTATCCTTTTAATTCCCTGGTTTGATATTTTGTTATTTAATGCTGTGACATTCACTCATTTTGATTTGTGAGTCCAAATAATTTTTGGCCACTGTATATTGGCTGCACTGAATGTTTATTATGTCTGCTTATGATTTAGTGGGAAATTCATTCTGCACAGAAGTTCATATCAAGCACCTGCCGTTTTGGCTTTCACTAGAATTTGAGGAAGAGGAAGACTGCTACCTATTGTTCAAATCACAACTAAAAAGCTTCAGGTCTTCAGTCAGTTTGACTTTAAAGACATGAATGATCAGTTATGGCCCATAACATCAAGGTATTTCCCACTCCTTCACGTCTGTCACTGATGTCTGTTGGGAACGCAGTAGGACAGGGACGCTTTCATCCCTCCTGAGGGTGAGGGTGGGGGGGGTTGCGATTAGCACCGATTATGTACAGATTTGTCATCGTCATAAATCCACAGCTGTCGGGGGCTTCACATTTTTACATGTCACTTCAAACGCATTCCTCTCTGTCTCTGCCTGCTTTACAGCTTCTGTCCAACTACTGACGGCTGCAGAAGAGGGTCACCCTTCTCCTGAGCCTCTCCAACGGGATGTCACGTTTCACGTCATGCTGCCTGAATGCTTGTTAGAAGCAAATTGGAAGCCCATGGTCCTCCGTTGAAGGTGTTGTTTGAACCCTGTGACTCTTCCTCCTGCTTTTCTTGGTGTTTATATCCTTTCTTCTTCTCTCACCTTCTCCTTTCTTCCACGTCCAGCAGCTGGAGAACCAGTGAGAGTGTGCGTGTGTGTGTGTGTGTGTGTTTGTGATCTCCTCTTACCAGCTGTTTGCTATCCTTCATGCTGACGGCCTGGGAGTCTCCCAGAAGCTGAGCCCTTGACCCAGAGTCCCCATCTTCGTCTTAAACCGCTCTTCTGAGGCAATATTAATTTGCTCACAAGAAATAAATGTGCATAGCTTTATCTCATATCTTTACTGCACAAATATTGAATACGCAGTTTTGTCACGCCTTTTTTCGAGAATTTTCCACATTTTAAGCAATAGTAAAGTTTTCGAAACTATAAAATAACAAATGTAATCATAAAAGTTATGGGAATTATGGAAGTGAATTCCTGGGATGCATCGGTCGATTTGGTTGGTGGAAATGTGAGATTATGGCTTCATTGCTATGCAATATACTTACAATAAGTAGCTGTGCAGAAATGTTGGAAATACAAAAATGTTGTACAGCTCACAATTGTAGTTCCTTATATAATGTGCCAACTTAAATATCATGGCCAATATAAAAAGACGTAATCCAAAAGAGCTGTCTGTTGTGTACACAGTCGAAGAGAGACCCTTTTGTTTTAGACAGAGAAAGACACGAGACAGATGATGGTGATCACACGTTCATCAACACAATGAAACCTCACGGGAAGTATAAAGTTCGGAGGTCAGCAGGTCTCAAACAGGAGTGAATACAGAGCCAGTGCAGGGGGCAGAGTGGGCTTGACCTGCCCTGTGTCCTCCGGCCTGCCTCCACCCTCCCTGTGCTGTCAGTCTACTAATTCAATTTGTGGGAACCTCCAGTCCTGCTGAAGGCAAATTCCATCTGGTGTTAGCAGGGTCTTATGGGGCTTATGGAGCCCAATCCATAGGGATTATCTTGCTCTGAATGGGCCGGTCCCCAAATCTATGACACCATTAGTTGTAAAACTAAACATAACCCTGACTCATGAAACTTTCTTTCTTTCTTTCATACACATTTCTTCTCCTAACCCAAGTAAAAAATCAATTTTATCTGTCACTGCACTCTATATATATCGAAATATCCATCACATTAGTCAGACACGGCCTCAACTGCTCTGACAGACCATTAACTTGTCATTCATGAGTAGACATTGGCTTAAAATAATTTTCAAGTAGAAAGAAAGTCAGTTTCTAGATAGGCACATACCTGAAATGTATATACAGTAGATGTTTTGCATAATTTAAACAGTAAAACAATTATGAAAAATTCAGAAATTCAGTTCATGAAACACCAAACCTTACACAAATCTCAGGATAATATGAACAAGAGCACAAGTGATGATGTGTTTTGGAAAATGAATCCTGGTAGTGTGAGTGTGAGATGAGAAGGGTGGAGGATCCTGATGAAATACCGTGTTCTTCAGCATGGACTGACGATGAGGGAAGTTGGCTTACATCTAAAAGGTTTCAGTACTACACATTCAGGATGCTGAATGAATTCATTCATTGACTTACAGTAACTGACAATATCTTCCAGTGTGTTTTTACTCTATAGTCAGTTGTTTTGTCCTTGAACGTTTCTGTTCTACTGCTTTTGAGATCGCTTCACAGTAGTGTAAAGAAAGTAATCTTGAAAGTTTATTGCTGAATTTTACTGTAGTATCTGAACCTGTGTCATATACTAACAGACACTGACAGGCAAAAAGATTCCCAAAACGAGGTTTTTGTAACGGTGTTTTGAATTGATCTCATTAGTGTTCTCTAGGCATGAAAGTCTGTGTATTTGAGAGGTTTGTGTATCGCGTTTGAGTCTGACAAAAGAGTTTTTGACTAAACTATTTGATTTGGAGCTGGAAGTTTGCACGAGTTGGGCCTGTTGGAGTGTAGTTTGAGATTGTGTTTATAGTGAGAAAATGGGGAATTGTTTCGTTAATTGTGTTCTAGCACTCGAGAGAAACCTGTAGCTATCTGCAGCTAGGCTAATCAGCCCAAAGTTGTAAATACTTTTTCAAGCAGCAGAGGGCGGTATCGCATCATCAGAGAGGAAACAAACAACAGGAAACGGTCCGAATGTCCGAAAAAAAAAAAAATCATAAAAATCAATAATCTCAAATTCTTTCCATGATACCACACTCATTCTCATTTAAGTTCACAAAGGTGCTTTGTAAAAGATTTATTGAACTATAGTCGTTATATACATTTTTCACATTTCTAAGAAAAGGGCAATAAACATGTACACATGTAAAGACATTTACAATGTAATGTGAGAGACTTCTATTTCAAACAAAATGCATTTTTATTTGAACTATTTATTTTGTTAAAAAGACTAAAAAGGTTTGGAAGGGTTTAGTTTTCCAAGATTTGGTCTTTTTGTAGTTTGGTCATCCATCAAAATACCTCAACTGCTTGTTTAACAGTAGTGCTTTATGAATACAGCATTTTTGTAGAAACCAAACATCCTTTCATTTCTCTTTGCTCAAAGTCTGTGTCTCCTGTGAAGCTAAAAACTGCATTCATCTGTTCATAAGTGCTACATATGTCTGATTGTCTTTAATAGCTTCCCTCAAAGAATAAATGATCAGAAAATGATAAATTACTATACAAATGACAGATTTCCCTGATTACCCATCAGTACTCCTTATCATAATGAAATGCTATACCAAGAACAAAAAAGTTCAATTATTAAAAAATTGAAGGGAATGAAAACAAAAGAAAATCCTGAGCTCAACTGAAAATACTGCTTACAGGAAGTCAAATAAATCAATAAATAATACTTAATTTTACAGATTAAACAAGCTAGTGTGTGAATAGCAGCACATTGGACAGCTGTACTATATATAAATGTGACTGCATATTTGAAAAATAGCAGCTTTTTTGGCATTTGCTGAAGGCTATTTACAGTTAGTGCACACTGTATATTGCTTTGGGACACTCTTTTGACAGGCCAATAGATTTGCAACATCTCATGAGAGACGTTTAAAGAGAGATTTATCAAAGTACTGTGACAGCACTGTTCATATAAGAGAAAAGCCACTGATGAATGATTCTAGTATCTAACTGATACAAACAGGCTGCTTCTTCATTCATCTTAGACGTCATGCTGAGCCACAGGACATATGTCCATTTTCAGCCTTTCCATCACCCCCAGTTTCTGCTTCCTCCTCCTCATCCTGTGCGTGCTCTTCTGGTGCTCTTTTCTAGCCCAGGCCATAGGGGTTTTTATGACCACAGCCACTGAACATCCCATGCCAGAGCATCACGACCTCTGATAGGTATGAATGAAGTTTCTTCATGAAGTTTGACCGGTCACAAGTATCCTCCTAAAGACAGGTTTGGATGAGGTCTGCTGTTGTTCTGATGCTGTTCCAGATGTGTCGTGTTACTGTCCACTGCATAGTTTGTGTGGCCTCAATTCTGAAACTGATTAGACAAATTGTTTTTCTATTAGCCTATTAGTAATATTCTTAATATTTAAAGGGATAGTTAAAATTTGATGTGTCTCTGATAACCCCCAGGACATCCAAGATGTAGGTGACTTCAGTAGAACAAAATACTGTTCGTATTTTTGCAAGACTGATCTTTTCACCTCAATGTATTGTCACAAGCTGTAGGGTTTAATTTGGTAGTGTGTATGTTTGTGTATGTCTGTGTATGTTTTTTTGACTTTTTTGACTGTTCATACAAAAAGTTCATTACACTTTAGATATCTATACATCAAAGTACCATAAGATCCATCTAATAACAATGGATTTCTGCAGTAATGCACTGCTCAGCACTTAAAGAGATCATTTTCTCCTGTGTCACAATAGCATTTTCAAACCTCTTGCATTATAAAGACACTTTTGTGCAATGGAAAGCTTCCACTGAGGTTAAAGGTTCTTCATGGTACCACAGATGACAATGAAGAAACTTTATGTTTAAGAGTAAAGGTAAATGAGGTTCTTACCTGCCCTACGTAATCTTGTTGATCCAGACTTGGTAGGACACTCACTCTGTTGGAGGAGTGCCCGTTCCTCTCCACATCACCATCCAGGCCACTGAGCAGCACTTCAAGGTCCTGAGCAGTGAGCTCGCTCATACCTGTGTCACCAGCAGTGATATAAGGTGAAGAGTGCTGCTGGGAGCAGCTGAAGGACACAGTGCTCAGATGGTTTCTGTAAGGTTGCTTCAAATCTGGAATAGGTGACTCCAGGTAAAAGCATCCAGGCTGCTGGAGCTCTGGCTGGAAGAGAGGAGGAACCTGCCGAGTGTTGCTGACCAGACCTTCAGGGAGATTTTCACAAGCCTGTGCATTTTTGAGTGTTTTACACTCCAGGAGTTGGAGAGGTGGAAGGTATGAGTACTGCAACTGCTGGCTCATCATCTGAACCTGGTGTTTTTGGGTTGTTATGTGTGAAACTTCACATGGTGTGATTCCTATCCCGTTGTATGGTTGAGACATTAAGTGTTGGTGTCTGTGAGGATCGTTTTGGAGATCTGATACGGCCTGCAGTTCACTGTGACTTTGTATCTGTGTGAAATGTTGCGTGTTTGGTTCAGGAGGTTCTTTTATGAAAGTCATCTGCTGCTGCTGAGGTACTAATGTGAGAGAATCACTTGAATCCTGTAAGTGTAAAGTAGATGCTTGCTGTGGAGGTGTGAAGGTCTGCATAGGCTTCTCAACGAGTCTGTCTTCTTCTTGAGCGAGTGTTGTACATAGGAGAAGATGCCATCTGTGAGCTCTGCCACATCATTTTGTCCACCGAGGTCAACCCTGAGAAACAGTTCATCTTGAAGGAACTTCAGATCTTCTGGACTGATCCCTAAACTCCCCATGAAGTTCAGTATCTCACAACTCTCGTCTCCTACAGAGTTAAAAACTGGCTCTCGTTTGAAAAAAGAGCTTTCGGATAGTGAAAGAGCACTTTCTTGCCAGTTACGAGAGAAGATCCCACCAATATCCTTGTTCTCTAAACCCTGTACTGATACAGAGCGATCCTCAGCAGGACACACATAAATCGACTCATCCTGCTTCAGCATGGAGCCCAGCAGTGAGTCAGGGTCTACAGTCCCAGTGGTTCTGGTGTGGGTACTGTCATCCAGAGCAATGCTGTCAGAAGGTATGGTGTTACCCTGAGATCTGGGCAAGTTCATGTCATAGAGAACAGCTTCTCCTGTAGTGAAGTTGAAAGGAAGCATCGTAGCACGATTTCTCAGGTTCTCCTCACCCTCCTCATTCCTACAGAAGACAGAATGACTCATTATAAAGGAAGACACCTAAGGAACATTTGCCTTTGCTGACTATAGATAAGAAAAAATAAAAATAATTACTTTATTTTTAATTACAATAAATATAAATAATTACAATAAATTAAATGTATATATTAATTTTAATACAATAACACAATTAATATACAAATATTATTACCTCATCTCTGCCAGTTACATTTACAGTACACTCAATGTAAGCAAAGAGGAGTTTTTCAAAGCTGTACTTAAATTTTTAAATTGCAAAGTGAGGGAAGTGTGAGAGAAATTGATGTGAATGTGAATTTGTAGTTGTTTTTCAAAAAAGGGGGAAGTGTTTAAACAGACTTGATGATGAGTGATTAGAGAAGTCCAGCATAAGTAAACAGAGACTGTACAATATTGTTTCACTGAAAAGTGGAATGACAATTTAAAGCTGCGGTCCATAACTTTTTGTGTTCGAAATTTATATAATAACCATGTACACCATGAATTCATTTTCCAAATCGTGTTTTTGGCTTGTCCTGAATCACTACGGTACACTTTTAATAATTGTTTATATTCTGACTATTTAGACAGGTTCGGAAAGGTACGTTGCGGAGTAGGACGAACCAGCAACTACTTTCGGAAGCTCCACGGATCAGGGGGGATGCTTGAGGGATCAGGAGTCTGTGGGAACTTGCCTGGCACCTTATTCCTGATCGTAATCCTGCGGTCTGCCAAGCCACTAACCAATGCAGCCGAGGGAGCCAATAAGGGCCAGCCAAACTGGAAAGGGTAGTGGACAAAGCTAGCCTTCTAGAAAAAGAAAATCGAGAACTAGCAAGCTGTGGCCGTGCACTCATTATGAGAGCACAAACCATCCACAAACTCGAGGCCCAGACAAGTGAAACAGCTATCGTGACCGTGAGTCGAGGTGATGAAACCACTGCATCCAGAAGTACACGGCCGAAAAGACGCCCCGGAGGACATGCTTTTGCAACCATGCAGCTGTTTGCTCTTTTAGAACTTCTTTCTTCTTAGTTCTTCTTTGATGCGATCGGCTCCGAAGCAGAAAGCTAATGATGGTTTGCACGCCGCCATCTAATGTACCCATATGTACAGGGGGGTGGCTAGGCATGCAAACGCCACTGGCCAATTCTCATTGGCATTTCAGTCAGTTGGCCTCCCAGGCGGGATCC
The DNA here is from genome assembly GCA_032361145.1 of Enteromius fasciolatus. Taxonomy (NCBI): domain Eukaryota; kingdom Metazoa; phylum Chordata; class Actinopteri; order Cypriniformes; family Cyprinidae; genus Enteromius; species Enteromius fasciolatus. The sequence continues at coordinate 8,496,482 of JAUMHR010000070.1, forward strand.
CTTGATGTCAGTCAATGACTTACTGACTGACTGAAAGGGAACTTGATCCTCTGGTGAACTCCTCTGTAATGTATCGTAATGTATGCCAGACTTCTATCGTTCACTTAAACCTCACCCCTGAATTCTCACATTCTTCTGTCTCTGTTTTTGAGTTCAAGGAACGAAATCCAATTTCTAAATCTACCCTTTTTTTCTGTTTTCCATGATTACACTGTGTATGTTGAAAGAAAAAATCTGTCACTCACTGCAAGTCTCATTGCAAATTTAAAAATTACAAATATTATATGAATCATTCATAATAAAATTAATAATAAGCATTTAGCAAAAAAATAGGAGTGATTTGAATGTAATACTGACTTTAAGTTAGACACAGCTAATTATTATATAATTAACAAATTACCTGTATTTACATATTTAGTATGAATATTGTCTTATAATAAGAAACAACGTAAACATTTACAGGTTGTTCAATACGAAAGATTATAGATGAAGCCATAAATAAGAGCATACGTCAAGACTCTCTGTGAGGCGATGATGCAATCTGGTTGGCCATTTTTGTAGACAAGTCTGGCGTTGGACTGTACCCAAAGCCAGCGGTTCTGTTTTGTCAACAGTCTGAACACAGTCATCCCGCTTTCACCCGTCCTCATCACTGCAGGGGACAGAAATTATTCAGTCATGTGAAAAATCAGCTACTAATTTTGCCACTATTAAAAATAAGAAATATAGCAGTCTCAAAGGCAAGTAGATATATATAGTATATGTATATTTGTCACTGCTTCTCGTGTCCCAAACAAGCATATTTGAGTTGCATGCAGGTTGATCAATGTTTATTCATTAAATTACATCTGTTCATCATACTAAGAGATCATGTCATATTTTTGTACTTTTAGGAGTGTGGAAATTGTAGTTGATGAATAGATAAATATGCTGACCAATCATTTGTCATTTGTGTTTTAAATATGTTAAAGTTTTGAATCCACATGAGGATGAATATATGATTCTCCATTTTGGGGTGAATGGTCCCTTTCAGAGCAATACAGCTATTTCCACAACTGTTAGACCTCCAGTCTCTGACACAAGCAATGATGAAACCCAGTTGTGGGAGCGAGTGAGGTGAGTGTATTTTCTTTATCCACATTAATTTAAGACAGTCTTACTCCGTATGTGGTTCTCAGCACAGTAGAGCATGTCAGCTGCATGGATGAACTGATAGCCTGAGCCGCGGTAACACAGCTCTTCCTCCGTGTAGCCAAGAACAATCTTCCCTCTGTGGAAAACAAAAAACATTGAAAGTAAGAGAGACTGACTGTGGGAAAGCAAAGGAACACTGCACCAAATCACAAACCAATACATTTTGTATTGCCTCTCCAATCAACTGAAACAAACTAAAAGAATAAATTCAGGTGTTTCTTCACACATACTGATAGAGAAGGTTAGCTTACTTTGCGTCACACGCGGTGGGGGTGAAATCCAGCTTATGCTTGGTTTTGAAAAAGCAGCTCTTGGTGCGGATCTCCAGAATGGAAGGCGGCTGCAGAGGACAGGCCAGGGCAAACAGAGCCAGCTGAGGAGGGACGGGTTTCCCATCTGCTGTCCTCTCATTTTGCCCATAAAGGAACTTCAAACGCCCCTGAAAGCTCATGGCCTATAAAAATACAAGCCACATATTTAACACATTTAGCCCTATGCTAATTCATACAATAGCATCGAATTTTACACATAAATTAACACAAAAAATGTGATTCCATCTGGGCCTTCTCATGATATGACACCAAACCTTGCATTCGTTTGATTACTTCCTTTATGAGATAAGCAAGACCATGTGACCTCTCTTTGAAACCAATATATAAATAAGATACATGATTTAAGAATTATTGTTTGAGCTGGTTGTACTAAAAGACTGATAAAATGCTAAGTGGTGCTTAAAGGGATAGTTCAACCAAAAATAAAATTTGTCATCAATAGTATGGAAGAAAATACTTTGGAAGCCGATAGCTACTCTCAACTGTTAGCTTACCAACAACATTCTTCAAAATATCTTATTTTGTGTTGTTTAAGTCTGATAAAGGAAGCTTTTGAGAAGTCTACATGTAAAAATGATCCAGCACAGGTAGTTAACTCCAAGGCATGGGGAAGTAATGAATTGATATGATCCTAATGTTATAACACATTTGTCATTATAGTCAGATCCTGATATTCAAACAAAGCTAACAAAATTATCTTTTGTTGTGTGTGGAATTATGTTGTATATAGAAGCACATGATAATTGTAGTAATTTCAGCCCTCATTCTAGATTATTACATTATCATTAGTACTCCTAAAAAAAACGAGATGTGTAATACATAGTTGTTTACAGCAAAAAGGCTTAATTACAGAGTGGTCGAGGTGCACACTGTTTTAAAATCAAGTATTCATCTTTCTCTCACACACTTTCTACAAAGAATTCACTCAGTGAATAGACTCCTTTCAAACTTGTTTATAGACAGTTTTAGCTTTCGGTCTGATACGGTATGCTACTGTATATCATTTTGACATCTTAAACTTTATTCATAGGAGAGCTCTGATTAGAGTTTGACTTCCTTCAAGCTTTGGTTGGTGCTGTAAATAATATCAGCCTTGTGTCACGGTTCAGAGACGGGAAGACGTGCGGAATCAAATGCAAGCTTTATTTACAGTTCGTAGTCAAATACAGGCGGAGTCAAACAACGGCAATCAGGATCAGAGGAGGCAAAGGCGAGAGAGTAATCCAGGGAGAGCGTGGGTCGTCAAAAAAAAAGTCAAAAATACACAAAGAACATGAATAGACACGGGAAGATGCTTACAAAGGTGGCACGAAACACAAACACAGTATAAATACAGGAGTTAATGACAAGAAAGGGGTGGGGAACATATCAGTTGCTGGGGCAACACATCAGGTGGGTGGAGACAGGGAGCACGTGACAGAACATAGAAGGAGTGAAAAAATACAACATACAACAAGGTGGCTGGAAGTGCAATGCAAAAGTTCAACTGGCACTTCCAGCAGATCGTTACATAGCCCCCCCCTTAAGGACGACCACCGGGGCGGAGCAGGTGGCGGAGAAGCCCAACGGGGCGAATCAGGTGGCGGAGACGTCTCTCTGGGCGGAGCAGGCGGCGGAGAAGCCCACTGGGGCGGATCAGGTGGTGGAGACGTCCCTCTGGGCGGAGCAGGCGGCGGAGAAGCCTAACGGGGCGGAACAGGGGGCGGAGACATCCACCAGTGCGGATCAGGCGGTGGAGACGTCCACCAGGGCGGAGCAGGCGGTGGAAACGCCCACCAGGGCGGAGCAGGTGGTGGAGACGCCCACCAGGGCGAACCAAACAGCAGAGATGCCCACCAAGGCGGACCAGGAAGCCAGGCTGCACAAAAGAGCACGGACAGGTTAGTGGTCTGACTAGCCCGACACGGAGTCCGTGCAGCCATCAGCGGAACCCCTGGGAAATCCATGACCGCAGTCAACATTCCCAGGGGTTGTGCAGCCACTGATAGATCCTCCGTGGCCGACCGGACATAACACGGTTCCTCAGACCGTGATTCGGGGCAAGAACCCGACAGATGCGGAGTGGGTACCACAAGGATCTCTGACAGCTCACCCGCTGACGTAGGCGGGTCAGGCCACCAGGGGTCCGGATCACAGACTGGGTCTGGCGGATCCGGCCACTCGGGTCAGGATCGCAGACAGCGCCTGGCGGATCCGGCCACTCGGGTTCAGGATCGCAGACTGCGTCTGGCGGATCTGGCCATTCGAAATCAGGGTCACAGGCATCAGTTAGCTCGACTGGCCAGGAAACCAGGGCTGACTGGATATGACACAGCCCCTCGTACTGTGTTACGGGAGTGAGACCCATTAACGACTGGCTAGACAATGTAAGGGCCTTCGACAGCTCGTCAGGCTATGTGACTGGAACCGACTGGGCTGAACACGGTCCCTCGTACCATGCGACAGGAATCGTGAGGGCCTTCGACAGCTCGTCAGGCTGTGTGACTGGTTGAGCATCACTCAGCCCCTCGTGCTGAGTGATGGACACAGCGCCCTCTGTGGGCGTCTTGGAAGGCGCGAGCGAGACAGACAGCTCCCCTAGCTGTCCGCCGGTGACGGGTTGCACATCACTCAGCCCCTCTTGTTAAGTGATGGCACTCAACTCATCGACTAACTGTCGATCGGTGCCTAGTTGCATAGCCGGGCCGAACTGCACATCACACAGCCCCTTTCGCTGTGTGATGGCGTCAGGGCCCGTTGCTAGTGTTTCGGGGGTATTTAGGGCGGGTGACAGCTCCTCGAGCTGCTGCTGATTCCTGGTCAGCTCATCATTATGTCACAGTTCAGAGATGGGAAGACGTGCGGAATCAAATGCAAGCTTTATTTACAGTTCGTAGTCAAATACAGGCGAGGTCAAACAACGGCAATCAGGGACTCGTTCTTCGTACGTTGCTTAAAACATC
>JAUMHR010000070.1:8550055-8563703 GCA_032361145.1 Enteromius fasciolatus
ACGTTAATTTCTGCACTCGGTTACATATGTTTTAATTATCAAAAATAAACATGGGTTTACTACAAATAAAAAACATAGTTAAAATAAAGTAACCACACATTAACATGTTTTTTTCTGTATTAGACTTTTAGCTTCACCATCCGAATGACTGTAGGTAGCAATGCACGCATACAGAGCGCGTGATCTCTGTGACGCCCAGATGTACAAAACAGACACATCCACCTCTGTAGTCAGGTGATAACGATCGAAACTCAAACGTAGTTTAGAAAACTAGTCCCGTCCGAATAGGGCTAAAGTCAATCAATCACTTTTATTTATATAGCCCTTTGAACAATACAGATTGTAGCAAAGTCAATACTCTTGGTCAAAAATAAACATTAAAATTGAAATTGCTACGGCTTTTAGCAAAAGGTTTTGGATAAGCACTAAACAGTTATGTTTGTTTTATGATCAGGGTCCTGCTGGATTGCCTGGACCAAAGGGACCAAAGGGAGATAAGGTACGGCACATACTTATTATGTAAATATATACAAACAAACAACAGCATGAAAAGAAATTACGAATGAGAGTGAAATGAAGCTAAGTGGTCCAGTGAGTTAAGGAAACAAATGAGATTCTTGTTATGGTTGCACTTGATTTTACAGTCCTAATCAGCATGTACATATTATGTACCTATTATAGTAATTATAATAACTGTGTAAAAAACGAAAAACGCTCAAGACTGTGTAACACACTGATGAACTGACTTGTTCTCTCTTCCCCTCCTATATGTTGCTAGGGTGAAATTGGAAGACCTGGACAAAAGGTGAGACTCACTGTCCTCTGTTTTCCAATAAGTAGATTTACTTTAAAAAAAAAAAAAAGGGAAGAAGAAATGAAAGATGCACACACTTTTACAGCTGCAGCATAATGTGAGCTGAAGGAAATTCAAGGCAAGCACAACCTTGACACAGATACGCAGGTTACATGATTCCACTTGATCTTCTGTATAAACAGCATAGAGCTAAACATCAGGGGACACTTGTGGTCACCATCATCAGGTTCAATCCACAATGGAATATCCCCATGGCTCCTGTCCCACAATCACATTGTGGGCTTGTGTGGTTTCCTGGAAGGCATTTGGGACCAGAGTCAGTAATACCTACCGAGGGGCTGCGGGTAAACCGAGCAGCCACTAAACTGCTGCACAGGATTTTGGGTGTGCTAGTGCATTGTTTTACTCTAAACAGGCACTGAGAGTGAAGTGCTGCTAGTGTAGGAAGCTTTGCAGCATTGCATAGTAATTTAGCTTAGTGCTGGGGCAGCCCAATAAATCATTCGCTCTCCCACAATGCCCGGCTCCTGCCCTTAGCACATAATTTAATTAAAGCAAGGAGACTGATGGGGCTTGGTTTAGTTTGTTCTCTCTCTCTCCATCTCTTCTGATGGCTGTTTTGTCCCTCAGAGCACTCAGAAGACATGTTGTCCGCACCTTGTCCTTACTTCACTGCAATTGAACAGCCAATCATCTTTAGGTGTTACACACATTAATTGCATTAGAAAGGGATGGTGGCCATAAAATCTAGCTGATACTCAGTAAAATTGTACATATTTGATTTCTGTAGACCATTTAGGCTCTTTACATTTGGTCACATGCCTGTCTCAATTGCATTTCTAATGTACTGTATTTTTCTGTAATTCAAAGCTTAAATGAAATTTAAACATAAGAGGAATTCTCATGACTGATTCGGGGAAATACATGGGTCTCTTTTTAGAGCTATGTACTAGATTTGAGTCGATGTTACTGTGTTACAGTGGTTTAACTCTGGGGCACGGGTAGGCAAGTTCGGTTCTAGAGTTTTGCCGTCCTGCAGACTTTACCTCCAATCCTGAACAAGCCAATCAGTGTCTTCAGGTTTACTATGGTTAAATAGGTAGATTATTTTAATTTTTTTTTTTCATGGTTGAAGGTGAAATCTGCAGGACTTGGACTGAATTTCTCTGATCTGATGCATCACTCAACTTCAAACACATATCTTTTTAGTTGTGGTGTTCCACAGGGATCAATTCTTGGACCTGTATTGTTTTGACTGTTTATGCCGTCACGGTTTCTGTCTTTGATAAATATGGCATATCTTTTTATCATATGCTAACACCACCCAAAACTATCTGATCTTAAACACGCTCTACAACCACTGTTAGAATGCTTATAGAAATTAAACTATGTCTTTAAGCTATTTTGTCCAAATCTAAATGAAAAGAAATCCAATATTATGTTTGGCCCAAAGAGAAACTTTTTTTCTTTTCTTCTTTTTTATTTTGTGTGGTAACTCCTCTCGGCCACTTGCATTAGACTCCATCTGTGCACTAAAGAAATATCAGCCAAAATAATGTCAGCAAACTGAGCATGCGAAAAAGTGTGGACATCTTTTAGGCTATAGTAGATTGTACTTTTATTAAGCCAAGAACACGTTTTCAATACAATAATTTCAGTTATATGTTCATTTAAGAATAAGTTCATTTAAGATGTTATTGATGTTTTAAATGTATATTTTTCTGTGTGCAAAATGATGCGGTTTGTGTTACAGGGACGCACTGGCCCTCCTGGTCTCCCAGGACGACAAGGACCAAGTGGATGGCAAGGACCAAGTGGGCCTAAAGTGAGTAATTAATGTAAAGGATGCATTTTTTTTAAATAAAATAAAAACATGCTATAAAATATTATTAAATAGTGTTCTATTTTAAAATATTCTTCAGAATTAGAATATATTTCTTCAAAACATATCCTTCAGAATTGCTCGAGAAGCATGTCTGATTATTATTTGTGTTGAAAACAGTTGAGCTGCGTAATATTTTTCTGGAAACCATGACCATGACAAAGCCCTGTGTTTTCAACAGGGGGAGAAAGGAGACCCTGGGCTGATGGGCATGCCTGGGGCAAGAGGACCAATTGGACCCAAGGTCTGGAGAGCCTTTTTTTCTGAATTAGGACTCCTACAGTCATGCTGCCTTGTCATATGGACATAGAATACTGTAATCTGAATACCGTTCATTTATTGCAGGGCTTACCTGGACATAAGGGAGAAAAAGTGAGTTACCTCTCCTAACTCGCTTTTATTCATTGTTCAGTTAATTGAAATTTTTACACCAGTTGTTCATTGTAAAGTTATTATTTTGCTGTTTTGGTCTTGTCTTGTTAGGGCTCACAAGGTTTCAGAGGTGAAATTGGCTTAAAAGGTGACCGGGTAAGTTCCCACAGTGCATTTAGTTTCATACTGCAAATTGGTACCTGTCTAATCCATTTTTGTTTTTCTTTTTTTACATTTTTGTACTGGTCCAGGGATCAATGGGTCTTCCTGGAATGCTTGGCCAGAAGGTTCTGAAAATATGATCACATTTTATTATAAATATTAGTAATATGGGGTAGTTAGGATTATATACAGATTATATCTATTATAATGATATAAGGAGAATCTTATATGCGATTTTAAAATAAATTCTTAGGGTGAAATGGGCCCAAAAGGAGAACCTGGAAGCTCAGGGAACAGGGGACCCACTGGCCGGCCAGGGAAAAGAGGAAAGCAGGTGATCCATCCCCAAACACATATTGACAGCATGGTAGCAGTGCAAAAGCATTTGAAATAAATGACCCTTATTATTGATTTCTGATGCAGGGTGTGAAAGGTGAAATTGGTACAACTGGACCCATGGGTCCTGCAGGCCCTCAGGGGGCCCCCGGTCACCCTGGCCCTCCTGGTTTGCCCGTCTCAGGTATTAAATTTACATACAAGTGCTAATAGTTCTCAAATCTCTTAAGTAAGCAAGTACAGTTTCTTTGGGAAAATTGTTTATAAAATTTGAAACATAAAATGAATTAAGTAAACTAAAATAAATGTATTATTATTAAAAAAAAAAAAATACATTTTTATAAAAAACTAAATAATTAAAATGAAGAAAATTTGGCCATATCTAATTTTTAGAGGTGGGGGGCTCTTTTCCCTCTCTATAGTAGTTATGGCCCTGTCAAGATCACATGATGATATTGCAGGATTTGCCATGTGCAAACGGTGAACCACATGGATCTTAAATCACCACAGGAAATCCCAGCACTGGTCTTTTTAGCTTCAGAAGCAACCTGATCCATGAGCGAAACAGAAGCCCCAAAGGAGACTGAAGCCATGACATCATGTCCTTAACTGATGGTCGGAGGGGCCAAGCTTCTCACAGAATTACAAACATTATGTCATCACTTGATTCACAGGACAGCTGCTGTCTTGTTTTGGTTTCTGTGCATATTAACTCAATTGCTTTCTCTTCGTGATAGACGAGGGCCAGGTTTAGTAGCTCTTAAAATCACTCCATTACTTTGCATCACATGGAGAGACATTTATGCCTTCGGCTTAATGTTGTTTACCTCTCCTTCAGGACTGTACATGGTAGGACAGAAAGGAGAGAAGGGACAAGCTGGCAGCCCGGGACGCTGCGGCTGTAATACCCCATCCTTAGACCACTGGGGCAGCTATCCCAGAGTGCCAGTGGTAAGCCAGCAATGCCAGTGCGCTTTACAAACTAAGCCTGAATATTGCCAGATATCTGTGCACTGCACTGGATTGATTGTTATTTTTGCATAATATTCAATTTTAAAACCATTCAATTCATTTTGCCAGTAAAGCAGTTGATCATATTTAATGTCTGCGCTGCAGATCTTTGTGGTAAATAACGAACAGGAGCTGAACCGCCTCCAGACCGATAATGCTTTGGCCTTCCGCAAAGATCAGAGGGCGCTTTACTTCAAAGACAATGATGGTTGGATGCCAATTCAGGTGCCCATTATTAATGTGATCTAAGCAAAATCCAATTTATAAATGGACAAATGGCATATTACTTGTCTAGAAGCTTTATTTTTGTATCAACTTTTTAGTGTTAAAATAATATGTGTTAGGAAAATCATATTTTAGGTTGTATAAAAGGTTTACAATTTAGTTCATAATTAAGATTGCCTCATTTACATCTTAAAACATAACATTTCAGTTCATTAATGTACTGTAATTAATCTAAAGGAGGAAGTATGGTGATATCTAACAGCCAATAATAGTTTTAATAATATAACACATATATATATATATATATGTACAAAAATTATAATATTTTTTACTCTATTCACCTGTAGTGTGTTGCTTTAATTTATTTAATATATTTGAATTATTTTTTTATTTATAATCAATTTATAATAAATTTAATATTTTTAATAGCCCAGTGATGTGATAAATTAATTTTTAAATTGCAAATATTTGATGTAGTTTGTCAAATGATGTCATAAAACTTTATATATAGTAGGCTAATTATAAATGCAAAAATAAAATATGAATTGTAGCTTGTTAATATGTCACCTTCCCAAAAGAATTTCATGTCAGTCTGTTTTTGAAATGCATCTTATTTCTTAATAGTTTAACACACAGTGATTTAGTCTCGAAGGTCTGTAAAAGACACTTTGATTGCAGTTAACACCGTTCCAGTCAATGGAGCGTGATCCCGACCAGGAAGGTTTCTGCGGAGACCGCATCGTGCAAGTCGAGAACGGAGAGGAGTGTGATGACGGAAATAAGGTGGTCACAGATGGCTGTGTCAGTAAGTATCAGATTGAAACGGAGGCGCTCTGGCTGACAGCTTATTCCCAACTACATGCTGTAATGCAGTTTAATGTGAGAGTACATTCTATAATGGGAATAATTCAGTCCTGTATAGCAAATGAAGCCGAGAATAACACTTTCATTCAGATGTCACCCAAACATATGTGCTTGTAATTCATTACACAGTGTTGTGGAATTCTCCATTCTGATTGGTCAATCACTGCATTCTGTGGTCAAATATTTTTGTACAATGACCGCTGAACTGAGAATCTGGCTCTTGTCCCAGGCATTCTTTGTTTAATATAGTTGGGCTGGTTTTAGGCCTTGTGTCGCACACCATGCTCTCTCAATTAATGGTTTACCACTCAAATCATTATTTAAGAGATATTTGAAGACAGGCACTGAATTATTAGGAAAATAATGCATATCCAAATTGGAAAGATGGCCACAAGCATGAAGCAAGAGTATTTTTTTTTTAAGTTTTATTTTTATTTTATTCATTTTGTGTGCCATGTAATAAGACAAATAATATTTTGGCATGCATCAGAGTTTTTTATTTGTACCACTCGCTTGTGTAAGAGCTTGATTTATACCAGGTATAAAATAAATGCTCACAAGTTACATAAGACCATAATAATGACCATAATAATAACCAAATGCAAAATGAGCTTCATCCTGGTCAATAAGTAATTAGTGAGCAGATCTGCATTCCACCAAAGGCAGTGGAGGACATCGGCTTGGAATGCCCCTTTGAGATGAATAACGAAAATGATAGTGGTGCTCCAAGTTTTTCAGGCTGAACTTCTCAGCACAATGGATGAGTCTGGCCAGAGTTTTGATGCCAGAGAGCTGTGCCCAACAAATGAACAACTGGCAACTGGCTATGGCCAACGTGGCTAAACCCTTAGCCAACCCTTGGCTAAACTTGATGGAGATCAAGGATGCTGACCGGAAGTCTGCTTAGCTCTGGGTGATGGAAGCTCTGTTTAGGCTGGGTCTGTTCTTGTTGGGAGCTTGGTCCTCTTGGTGGCTCCACTCATCCTCTTGTGACATGTCATTTATGTAAACCTTTCTGCAAGAGCGGCTGGTTGGAAATAGTTTTTGAGAGCTTGGAGGCCGAACCTAACTCATTCTCATACTATGCTTATATGGGACTTATCTATAGTCCTTAGGGCCTTACAAGGGCATTTCTTTGAGCCACTCCAGTTAGCTGACCTAAGGCCCCTTTCACTTATGATCACCATACTTTTAGCAAGTGTCGGTCAAGCAAGTGGGTGAGTTACAAACACTGTCAGTCAGTACTTCATGGCTTGATTTTTGGCCTCATGACTGTAAAGTCATCCACAAACCAAAACACTGCTATGTGCTTAAGGTTTACTACACTCAAGATAGCACCAATCTGGCTCTTCCTAACACTTCCTTTACTCTGCCCGGTTCTGGCTCTTGGAGGTTGAAAAGAGCGCTAAAGCCACTTATGGCATTCAGAGCAACTCTTTGTTTTCTTCAGAAACCAATCTAAAAGGCTGGCAGTCACGAAGCAGAGACTATCCTGCTGGATATTTGAAGCTATAGCCCTAGTTTATGCCTTAGTGAATTTGCAGTGTCCTATTGGAGTGACATTCTACCAGAGGAATGTCCTCCTCCTGGGCTTAGTCTAGCCAAATTTCAATTGGTGGTATATATCCAGGTGCCAATTGGTCTTCGCCATTTGCCTTTGCAAGATTTTATATCTTGCAGGTCCCTGGCCCCTTAGGCAAGAATATTCCACTTAGTTTACCTAATCCATTCTGTGGGTGGAGAAGGTCTTGAACTTGAGCCAGAACCCAGGCTAATGGCTTATGTCTCATAATTGGCTCATGCTTCTAAGGAGTCATCATTACAGGTACTCTGGGGCTGGGCTCACAGAGCAACTTTGTGTAACCTGGTGTGCTGTAATACATATGAACTGTCGCTAACAGTTGATTCTAATGAAATCACACTACTGACTTACGTGGTAGCCGACTCCACTTCTTTGATTAAGGAATATTTAAAGACAGGCACTGAATTATTAGGAAAATAACGCATACCCAAATTGGAAAATCATGAAGTAGAGTATTTTTGTGTTTGTTTTATTGATTCTATTTTGTGTGCCATGTAATAAGCTGAATAATGTGCTGGCATGCATCAGAGTTTTTGCCATCAGATTTTGCCAGACTGTACAAGGCACCAGGACTCACGTTTATTTTATTTTTTTAAAATATGTAAATAGTGATTATTGCATTACTTTAGTGTCATGTCTGTTTGCCATGTTGATGTTTTGTATTTGTGACATCTCAAACACAATTTGGTAAATTAATAGTATTTCAGTTAATAAAATCTGAGTCCAGTCTGTAAAGCTTAATATGTACATTTGCTACCATATAGTTTCCAGCTTTTTACTGTAAATGTCACCAATGTTTTGTCTCTCCTTTTGTCACTTTTCCAGAGTGCAAACTTGCATATTGTGGGGACGGATATCGCTATGAAGAGGCAGAGGAGTGTGACGGAAAGGATTTTGGATTTCACACATGCAGATCCTTTTTGCCCGGGTAAGACTGTTCAAGCCTGTTTAAAATGGATAGGGCGAAGCTAAAATACCCCTCAAGCCCAAAGAGTTTGAATATTATAAAATTTTTTCTAACTATTAAAGTCAAGCACAACGTTAAATTAAAAAAATATATTTAAATTTGGCCAAATAACATCGCTGTCTTTCCGTCCATAGATCTCATGGACATCTCAAGTGCACAACTGACTGTTTCATTGACTCGACAAACTGCAAGTATTTCACATGAGGACAAAGGAAAGTAGTGTCTTGTTTGAGCTGGCGAGATCCACATATAAACGACGACACTGAAAACCGTAGATTCAGTGGATAAACTGAGTAGAAATCTTTGATGGAATTATCACAAACACATTAGCCGAACTCTGTTGACATGATGCTTAGAGGCCATGTAGCTCACTCGGGAAAGGATGCTTGGCAAAGCCACGTTTGTGCTCGCGCTCTTAAGAACTCTAACAGGACTTCAGATGCCATTCTCCATTCATTCAGCCTCTGCTTGCCTGCCATTCTGCCCTGGTTTGACGTTTGGCCAGAGTGGTTGGCTACACTAAGAGGAAACAGGTGAGTTGGTTGCCTCTTTGAGATGGGTAAACGACTTCTCAATACCTCAAAGTACTGTAGTACTGTTTCAGAGGAAAGCTGTTTTCTCCTGGTCCACCCCATCTTCCCTCACATAGGGTGCTCTGTATGTGGAATGCAATGTGATGTTGCTAAAGTATTTTGCATGAGGCTGAGATTGCTGTAGACATGTCAGCAGGCATGTAATTGAAAAAAAAGAAGCTCATATCTTTAAATGTAATATAATGTAGGCTTATACCAAACTGGTGACAAGGTTTTAGGTTTAGTACAGTTTTGCATACTGGGTCCAAAATTAACTTGTTGCCATACAGCCCAATAATGGGTACATTGAAGAAAAAAAATCGAATTTAAGAACACATGAAATGGCACAATTATAAACCAAATGACTGTTTAAGTGACAAACATTGCTTGTTCTGAATACCAGAACTGATACCATATACAGCATCAACATTCTTCAGTGTCTTCAATATTTTTTAACTAATCAAACATAACCAAAACATGATTCAAAGAGCTCAATGAGGGAGTCAAACTCAGTAACATCTCTGAACGATTCGTATGATTCTAACACCATGCTCAATAATAAATTCAAGGCAGTGTGAAAAATAAATGTTGGAAAAGTGTTTACCAATACATGTATTAGGTAAATGTGACCCAAAAAAATATGGCAAAGTTGCGACTGGAATGGGAACATATATTCTAATTGGAATTCATACTATCATGATGCTTTTTTCATTTCTTTGCAAATAGGATGTCACAGTTTGCGCAGTTTGTTGCATTCAAGAAATAACACCCAGAGGCATATCAACTAGACTTTGAATTTTGGTTGAAATAAGGTACATTTTTGTTACATTTGCAACCATCTTACTCACCACTATATGAAACGCTACCTCTCATAAACCATTTATATACTCATTTTAGTGGTTTTATGCCATTTGCATTGTTGCAGTGACCCAAATGGCCAGTAAACCATTTACTTAAGCACCAAATTCACATTTTCAGTTTGGCGCATGGCAGGTGTTATTTTTGGACCCTGGAGATAAAAAGCTATTTAATGTAAAAAATGTACTTAAACACTAACCAAAATAATACTACTGAATGACAATATTTAGGATGTTTAAGATTAGAAGACCCTGCTTTCCAGCTCTCAGTATGTTTTATGGGGTCACACTTAGAAAACATTTCCATCATATCTCAGGAAACCACTTAAATATATCTATAACCCCTCCACCTCCATGTGTGGAGTAGGGTGCACATATTCCACAGTTTAGCTTAGTTCCACGCTGTTGTTTTGTACTTCAAAATCGTGAAGTAAAGCAAACACTGCTTATTTATTGGGTAATGGGTCTGAAATCTTAAAATAGGGAGGAAAAACCAACCAATCTTATTAAGAAATCTTACTATTTTACAAGGTGGCGATTTGTAAGCTTGTAGTTATGTCTCTAAACCTAACCTTCAGTGAGGTTTAAGCAGTTTACAAATTTATTTGCCAAAATGCAAAATAGTTTGGAATTGCCATGAGGTTGTGTTGGAAAAACCATTCATCATGTGAAGGCTCTACAGCTGTTATTGAACAATATGTACTGTCTGCTGTTGCAGGGGTAGCATTTTGCTGCTATTCAGGCTATAGACTGTTGGATTAAGGCTGGACTGTTTTTGTCGTCTCAAAGGCTTTAAACTGATTTATGCCAAAGTCCAGTCTGAATATACCTCAGCATATACGATGTGCTTTAGCCTTTGTGATTACAGGACCTAAGGTGTAGCATACAGCACTTACTTACTGTTAAATTCAAATTAAATCTTGCTTAAGTATCGTTGAGTTTTTTGATCAAGCCAGTTTTCCATAAGCTATATGATGCATTTGCTACAGAAACCTCTTTGCTTACTTTTCTGGGGTGATATTCCTGACTTACCTGTAGATTTCATGTAAAATATTATGGATATACTATTGAAATAAGTGTCTTGAATTTATTATTCTGGTGAAACTGCATGTTTATATCGTATACTCTTGTTCAAAAGAGCAAAATTGCCATGTACGTTGATGGCTTATGACAGGCAGGCGTCTTTGGAGTTAAAGTGCATTTAGCTTGTAACTGACTGTTATCCTCAGATTTGTAGAAATTGAGGAAAGATGTTAACATCAAATATTGCACAACAAGCAAATACAAAAGAGACTGAATGTTGTGTCCTAATGTCATTTCAAAGCTGTTTTTAGGATTAAAACTTGTTTGATACTGTCCTGTAATGATGTTAAAATAAAGCTTGAAAAGCTAACTTTTTGCAGTTTTACTGTTGTTTATAGGAACCATTCAATTTATTCTCCTATGAATTTTCTATGACACATGAATTTTGTGAGGATTGTCTTCATACATTTGTTTTAATAGATTATGCAATAAGACACAGCCAATCTGTAGATTTTGAGCAGTCAGAAGTGAACAATTTAGCACAAAATTGTTAATTGTATGATGGGATTCGTCATTTTGAACACAACAAACTTATGAAGAAATATGCACCTTGTTGTTATGTGATGCATAACAAATGTATTCAAAAATATTAAAGGTTTGATGACTGGATGGATCACATGAAGCTAAAAAAAGCCTTGCCTACTACCATTCACTGTGAAATCTGTCAAATCTAACTGACTATCATCACCTTTCATCCAAATAGCACATTTGCATAAGTTGCGAAATTTATTCCAACAATTTATTTCAGTCAATTATTGTAAGATCAAATTTAGGAAGGTTTGTGCACAGCATTTTATAAATGAGGCCCCTGATCTTGTTTTTGTAGTTTATGTTTTGCAAAAAACATGGTTTCGGGAGGATCGTGAACGCAGTAATCACCCACGGCTGGCCGCCAATTTTCTAATCAAGCTCGCCCAATCAATCCACCTCTCTTCGCTATAAATACCCCAGTTTCCACGATCCTTTCATCTTGCTCTGATCACACGATCTCTGCCCAGATCGCTACCCTCAAACTAAAACGCAAAAGATTTTGCAAACATGTCTTCGGATTCTTCCGATTACGCCAGAGAGGAGCCTGCTCCTCAGGCTATTCAAGCAACCCAACCAGCCGCGCAGCAAGCGTCAGCCCCGCCAGCAGCTCCACTCGAGGTCGCGGGGCCCAGCCGAGGCCGGAGGCCTACCCGCCAGGCGAAGTCTCCCGCTCCGAGACCCAGATCTCGCTCACCTTTACCAGCCAGCCGCCAACCTGCCTCCCCTGCCTCATCCTACACCTCCGCTAAATCTTCAACAGGAAAATGGACCATCATTGCACTCCGCCAAACTCTTTCTGCAGCCAAAATCAACTACCCTAGGAAAGCTAACAAAGCCGATCTCATCAAGCTCGTCTCCACCCATCTGCCAAACGTTGCACCCCCGGACAATTCACCAGCCAGGAAATGTACACAAAAAACTGCCACCTACCTCATCCAGGACACTCCACGCCGCTCAACCCATTCAACTCCTTCTGCAAGCATGGGCCACGATCCGGACGCCGATCCCGCTCCTCTGCCATCCCCACGCCGCCGCCATGCCCGCGTCATCACCGAAGCAAGCCCGCCCCCCTCCTCCAACCAACCCGGATCCATCTCTCCAGCCATCCTACAGAAAGCGATCGCCGATTATTTCTCCACCTGGCTCGCTCCTCCCCACCATTTTCATCAAGAACAAACTGACATTAACTCTTTTTCTTTTCCAGACATCCAGCAGCCCGGGCCCTCCCGCACAGCCAATCCCCGTCCCAGCTCAAACTATTCATCCCTTCAACCTGATTCTCTCTCCACTGTCCCTCACTCCTCTCCCACTCGCCCCTCCTTTTCTCTAGCCACAGCTAAGCCACTGCCAACTCCTGCTAACGCCCTCGTCGCCGAACCCTCTCTGGTCTCCCCCCACCTCCGTCACCAGATACTTTCAGAAATTCAGGACGCTTGCTCCGGATGCAGACCCCCAGCCGACTCCAGTACCTCCCTACTCGCAATTAATCTACCCCTAGATCATCCCCTGAGAACACTCTATGAAAAATCTATTAACTCTATGCTAATGGCCGTAGCCCCTAGAACTCTCCAATCCTACCTCACAGCCTGGAGAGCCTTCAAAACTTTCCACCTAAGTTTCAACCTCAATTTCCCAGATTTCTCCCTCCTAGCTATTACCTCCTTTATTTCATACTTAAGTTCCTCCAGATCCCTCCAAGCTAGCTCCATCAAGGGTTACCTGAGCGGGATTCAATTTTTCCATAAATTGATCCACGGCTCTAATTCTCCCTCTATCGCTAACGCACAAACCAGCCTAATCATAAAAGGTATACTAAGAGAAAACCCTCCCCGCCCCGACCAAAGGCTCCCCATCACCCTGGAGATCTTAACCCTCTGCATCTCCACTCTTCAAAGGAAATACTTCTCCCCATTAGTCGATCGAACCTTAGATGCTATGTTCACCCTAGCATTCTTCGGATTTCTTAGGTGCTCTGAAATCACTATCAACTCCCCTTTTAACCCAAATTTACATCCCACCATTTCAGACCTGTCCATAGTTGACCATCAAACCATGTCATTCTTTTTAAAACACAGCAAGACTGACCAGCTAAACAAAGGCCACTTCATCTACATTTTTAAACTCCAAAGTCCCACCCAACCATACCAAACGCTACAAGCTTACCTAGCTCTCAGAAACTCGCTCGCCTCCTCCCCCTTTGAACCCCTCTTCCTGGATGATTCAAATCAACCAGCCTGTAGGTTCTGGTTTCAGAAGCACCTCAAAGCAGTGCTGTCCAAATCCGGAGTTGACCCGAATCGCTTCTCTTCTCACTCTTTCAGGATTGGAGCAGCTACCACAGCCGCCAAAAGAGGCCTTTCCCCAAACCAAATTCAGACTCTAGGTCGCTG
>JAUMHR010000070.1:8571521-8585076 GCA_032361145.1 Enteromius fasciolatus
CAATGGTATACTAAAAATCCATATGAAAAAAACTTACTTCTCACTGTTCTCAGGTCAAATATTTATATGCGATTAAATGCGATTAATTAATTACAAAGCCTGTAATTAATTAGATTATTTTTTTTAATCGAGTCCCAGCCCTAATATATATACACACACTATTTATTCCTGTGATACAAAGCATCATTACTCCAGTCTTCAGCGTCACATGATCCTTTTTTAGTCTTCTAGTCACACTTTAAATAAAAATACATACAATACAAATACACACTAAAATAATATACTAGCATGCCAGTTTGCTAATATCAACTCATTTCTCAGAGAATGCTCTCTTTAATGGAAAGCGTCACCCAATAAGTCAAAATGTGGGAATGTGCCTCCTCTGCCTGTTGTTTTAGGTTAGTATTTCTTTGATATATGACAAGGAGGCAGCTGTGAGACGGCTACAGTCAGTGCCTGAGTGTCTTACTGAAGGCCACAGGTGCTAGAGAAGATCTTGTATCTCTATATTCAAATCCCACAGCACTCCATTTTACTGATGTACCTCTGTGTTCGATCTCTTTGATACACATGTCCAGAACCATCGGCCGTGGTGAGTTGTGGGCTTTGACCAGTGTGGTCAGATCACAGCTAAAGACCTTCTTGATCCTGCGGAGGTCCGGCTGACAGTCACTGGGCACGAGTTTGGAGCACTGTTTGTGCACGTTCAGCCCACAGTCTGCAAGAGTAACAGGTCAAAAGGTTAGAGGGGCGTAGCCCTGTTGTCTCCAAAGAGACTTCAAGAGAATGGAGACCCAAAGTGTTTGAGTGCGTGTCTAGGAGTCTTATGGAGGGTGTATTCAGGGTAAAGTGTACATGGAGAAACAGGTGTGTGTCAGTCAGACCGGGTGGCAATATATCAGTCACTTTCTGAGAGAGTAACCCTGTGTGACTCTGGGTGTGTTTGCCAGCGGGTATGTGTGTGCAGGGGCCTCTTGTCATGTTTGTGATAGACATCTGCTTAATTACCAAAAACAATTCTTCTGCTCTCGTTCCCGAAAACACAGTGTCTAGCCTGAATTTTGTGTCCAACTGTTTTGGACATATTATGTTTGGACATATGTTATGTCAGAAATCTGTAGCCATATCGGTTTAAATGAAAAAATGCTTTTTTTAATTCGGAATTATTATTCTGTCTTAATTTATATATATTTATTTTAAGCTGCCAAGAAATATTTCTCATTTTATATTTAATAACCGGTTGAACTAAAATACAAAATATGTAATAATAATAATAGTAATAGTAATGGTAAAAGCCATATAATATTACAAAATGTCAAAAACACATGATGTCATTTTTATGTAAATATTAATTTGTAAACAAAAACGTTTGTTTTGGATGAGATTAGTCGTGATTAATTGTTTGACGGCACTAAATATTATATATATTTTATTTGGGTGAATTAAAAGTTATAAATATACTATATTACTATTTGTTCATAGTATATTGTATTCATTTATACTCAGACTTAAATGTAACAATTTCAAGATATTAAAATATTCAAAATGTACAAACAATTGTCAGCCACTGCATGAACAAATGTTAACACATAAAGCCTTACTGTAAATGTTTTTCATATTACTTTCCACATTAGATGTTTGCTTGATATTTGGAGAAAAAAAAAAAAAAAACTATATAAGAATTAAATGTCATCATCTAATGTACACCACACAAATAGTTTTATAGACATGAATGATACAGTACCTCAAATTACGTAGCATATGGATAGGACCAGAACATCATTAAGACTTAAAAGGGTTGTTTTTTTTCTTAAGAGAGTAAGTAGTTTACTTAAGAGAGCAACCATCCAGAACATCTTAACAACAATGTAGCAATGCTCTGAGAACCATACACAACACCCAAGCGTCTGGCGGTGTTTGCATTTCACACAGCTCTCACATTTTCTTCAGATAATCGACTTAAAATTGCATTTGAAAGAGATTTGTTAACAATAACAACTGAAAATTCTTCCTTTAACTTCAGAATTAGTCCGGTTTTGATGAGGTGATGTTTAATTAATAAAGGTGATTTAAGGTGAGATTTGTGAAAAAAGACGTGCGTGGGATACGCCTAATTTTTGGGTAAGTAAGGGCCGGTTTCCCGGATAGGGATTAGATTAAGCCAGGACTAGACTTTTGCTAATTTAGGACATTTAAGAATTTTTAGAAACATGTCTTACAAAAATGAGACAAATCTGTGAGCATTTTAAGACCAAACAATGCCAATAATGTATTTTAAGATATCTCAGTGCAAGCTTTTTCCAGTTTAGACAGCTCTTAACATTTATTTTAATCTAGGACTAGTTTTAAACCCCGTTCGGGAAACTGCCCCTGTGTTCATGTGATGAAATGTTTTTAATACGAGGGAAAATGTATCATCAACAAAGCTTTCTGAAACTCAGAATCAGGTAAAACATTGCGTCGCAAAATGACTGGAAGTGCTCCAATCGAATCACTATACGCAAATCATTTAATTCAGAACGGGATTTTAAAGCATGTTTCGCGAATCATTTGATTCAAAGCCGGACTTCATTTATTACCCTACCGGGAATAAAATAATTCAGAAGTGGCAAAGTCGCATAGACCAGAGGGGGGGAAATCCCCCCATCCCCCCCTACAAATGGCCCCCTGCCTGTTTGACACTGGGACTGTGTGTTTATGTACTGTAGCAGTGTGGTGTGTCTCCAGTAGCATGCCTATGCTGTCCCACTGCTCCTCATCTTCAGCAATACCATTAATCACACTGTCTGTCTGTTTTACTGCCTGCCTGAACCCCTCCTTCACATCTTTAGGCCACTGAGGAAAAAAAAAGAAGAAGACAAAAAGAAAAACACTCTGTGTTCCTCCGTATGGGCCTAGGGACACATTCAACTCTGCTCTAATTTTCAATGCGTCTGATGACACTGGCTCGCCGGGGGCCAGAGTGAAAGAAGAGAGGCTCCTGTGTGAAAAGAAAAGGCTTGAATAATGGCCCGAATGGATAAGACCATTTGCAGTGAGAAAAATCAACAGTAAAGCCTTGTGAACGGATTGAGTTTGTGTACAGAGTGTACAGTGCTGTCAAACCATAACCAGCTCCATGTTAACATGAGATCTGAGCAACCTGTAATCATGGAATTAAGGAGCATTTGTTTATCTAGGTCACATTTATGATTGTCCTAAATCGAATATGGTCAACTAGGATTCATTATGGTTGTTATTTCTATATTTAATTTTAAGTTGTCTTTTGCCAACATATAACATATCACTCAATATATAACATAAAACAATAAAACTAGTGCTGTCACTATCACGATTAATCACATCCAAAATAAAAGTTTACATTATATGTATGAGTACAGTGCAGGTTTATTATATATATATATATATATATATAAATAGACACACATACAATAGGCCTATATATTTTGAAAATATTAAAGTTTATACATTTATATATTGATTTTCTTAGATTTTATATATAAATATATTTAATATATAAACATATATATATATACATATATTTTAAATATATACAGTACATGCAAGGGTATACATAAACAAAAACTTTTATTTTGCAATTACCGAAAAGCAAAAAATGAAACGAGAAAAAAGTAGTTTGTGACAAGATCACACTGTTAGGGTTTATGTTGCAATATCGCCTGGCTGGCTGATGATTCCTTACTAAAAGCCACAGCTAACAGAAAATGAGCAATACTTTTACAATACTTATTAATCTTGTTAATTAATTCAAATGCATTATGTAACTTTATACTAATAATTAATATGGTATAGGTTAATATTACAGGTATATTATATATTTTTAATAAAGTTGTATGTGGGTCAAAGATGTTAAGATGTCCGGATCAAAAGACAATCACAAAAGTGAGTTTATGTCCATAGAAAGCACATTAAATATAAGTAAAGTAATAAGGGTTTCAAATACGTTTTTGGAGATTAAAATGTTAAAATAATGTTACATTGTCAATCAGTGTAACACAATATTTTTGTAAAAATTCAAACAGCATGCTTATTCTAACTTGTACATATTAAAATATATAAAACAATAAGGAAGCACGTTACATTTTATTGTGTTTTAAGTAAAAAAATCTTACTGACAGATGGGCGAAAAGCCTAGGATAATAGCTAAAAAAAATACAAAAAAATAGTATTTGGGGTGAAATTAATTAATCTTTTAATGTATCATAAATAGATTTTTGTTGTAAATATGCCTGACAAGATTATTACACTGAATGACATTTTAGTGGGTAAATTTAGCAAATAAATCAGGGGAAAATCTGTGATATTTATTTTTGTATTGATTAAAAACAAAAACAATTAATTTAAACAGAAAACTTACTCTTTTTTTTATAGTTAAACCCTTTTTCATCTTTGACCCATGTATAAATAAAATATATACCACCCTATAGAAATCCACCCAAAAAAGCAAACAAATAACGTATCTTTTTTTGTATTCCACAGTTATATATTTCTATATATATATACAACATACAAGTCGTAAAAGTAAATAAGGACAGATTTTCCATTTTTTCAATCATGAGTGAACGATATAAAACAAAAATCACAATAAAGAAGCCTAGATTCACCTGGATTAAAATCAAATCCTACAAAAATCATTAGTTTGCGATATATCATTTATTAATTTGAAATAATTTAAGCTTATGGTAAATCTGTTGTATAAATGATATGCATCACTTGTACATAACCAATAAAGTATCATACTTTGTCCTACAGCACGTGTGTGTGTGCGTATATGCATCTGTTTATGTTTATCTGTGTGATTTGAAGTGTAGCCTGATGCATTTGGCATTAACACAAGGAGACTGTCCTGGTTTACCTGGGTGTGCCTCTCTCACAGTTCTCTATAGTGTACACAGTATGCTCCACTATAAATAGTCAACACTCAACAGAAGGCACTCAACTGGTTTGGACCAGGTGTCATTTAGGAATGCAAAATACCCACACATCAGCATACTAGTTAAAACCCCTATTGTCCCAGGTCTCACTTTCAGTATTTAGCCTCAGGTTGTCACCGCACGTTGGAAAAGTTCTACAGTCAATTAGGCATTGTTAACAGAATGACTCGAGAAATTATCTGGATCCTAAGCGGCCTTTGGATTGTAATTTGATATGAATAATGCTACATGGCTGGTGCCATAATTTTGATGAACACTTGATTTGTGTGGGAGGGTTACCTGAGCAACGGACGCCCTGGGCGATGAGACCCCACATGAAGTTTGCACAGTATTCACACCAGTGCGGCCCTCTGAAGGTGTGCACCTACACCAAAGGCAAAGCAATCATTGTGAGTCAAACACACACACACTGAAAACACACATGCATACATATTAGGCCAGTGATTCATTCATCTCTAGATTTTCATTTCCAGCTAAAGCCCATAATGAAAGTTCCGCAGAAAATGAATGATTATATTTCCAGAGTATCTCTTACTGTACTTGATAACTAAGAGAGCGTGACTCACAGAGACTGGACAAACATAAAAAGAAAACCTTCGGACTATGCATTCATAGTCCTGATGGAAGCCTGTTTTGACTGAATTAAAGGTAATGGCAAATAATTTATTGCAATTGCAAGTTTACATCTCCCAACAATTTTTTTTCTGAGAATTGCAGGGTACAAACTTGCAATTTATTTATTTATTTCTAGAATTGTGTGATATAAACCTGCAATTGTGAGAAACAAAACTCATAAAGTCAGAAGTTTGAAGTCAGAATTGTAAAATATAAACTCTCAATTCTGAGAAATGATCAGTATTTATTACTCGCAATTGTGGGTTCATATCTGACAATTCTGAGTCACAATTACAAGAACTTGCACTTGTGATAAAAAAAGTCAGAATTGTGAGATAAAAAGTCGCAATTGCCTTTTTAAAAATGAAATATTTAGTGGCGAAAACAGGCTTCTTTAACCAACCATTGGCATTATATTATTTTATACATTTTGGCAGGTATTGACGAGTATTGTTGAAGTATTATAAAGTATATTTACAAGGAAAACTGGCACATTTTAATTTGATTAATATTTTAATAAATTTTGAAATAATGTTAGTTTACCACTTGCCTCAGAAAAACAAAACAAAAACAAAACACTTTTAAAACGAACACAAAAAAACAAACAAAAACAAAAACACAGAAGATAAAACTAAACAAACATTACATAAAAACATTTCAAAGTGCCACTTGCCTCAGGAAACAAAATAAAACTACAAAAATCAAAACCAACCGACTAAACACAATGCAATCATTAAACGAGTTTCGTGAAAGGACCAGGGAAGGTGACTGAAGTGATTAAAACTCTGTTGTCTGTCATCACTGCACCATCATGGCAAAGTGTTTGTACACTAACTCTAGGGTCATAGCTCCAAAATATTTATTAAAATGCAGCGTGTTTATTAACATGACGCATGACATTTGCTGTAGGAAATGACAGCCGTTGACGAGAGAAGCTGTTGTCGGTAGCTCTGTGAAGTGCCAGCTCCACCAGTTTGATGGCAGGAAGAACTTAACTGCTCCCATCCAAAGTTCCTATCCAAGCCTCTAGACTGAGCGTGGTACTGAAACAATGTAAATAGGGTGGACCCCCGGTGAAGTCTCAGCCCTGATTTTTTAAACGATAATATATGTGTGTCAGATTACAGGATTGCGAGGGGAAAATAATGTGTCTGGCATCTGTTACCGAGCTGCTGAAAGTCACACGCAAAGCATGTTCCCATGCACGCCCTTGTGCTGTCAAAACACACAACAAAGATGGACAAAAGAAAAGACGCAACACAGGGTTTTGGATCAAAGCCCAGATGTATGAATGCTGAAATGTAAATATCATAATGAGAATACTCTTCATCTCTGTCCAGAACCAGCAGCTCTCCCAAAACCCAATGGGCTGTCTACGTTCCAGCTGAAACTGCACCTCATAAGTGACTGATTTGCACCCTACATAGGGCAATAACTCAAATAGCAATCAATATACATAGAAAACAAGAAAACAGTTCAATTTTGATTGTTTTTATTTCATGTTTTATTTTATGTAACTTCTTTTTAACAATTTGATTTTTTTTAATACTCATTAACATTAACATATTTAATGAATATATATACTGTATATATATATATATATATATATGTGTGTGTGTGTGTATACTGTATATTTATTTTGTATATATAAATACACATAGACATGTATATAATTAATAAAATATTAATTTATATACAAGTTATAAAAAAACATATATAAACAATATATATAAGTTATAAAAAGAAAAAAAATACATAAACATAATATAAAAACATGCACACTTATATATAAAATACCATATATATATATACTGTATACATACATGCATACAGATATTTTATATCTTATTTTATTTATGACTTTTTAGTTTTTTTTTTGATTGATACATTTGGCCAAAACTCTTATGAGTCAGCATAAATTAAATTGCCTTGGTATTAGGAACACACTAATAACACCTAAAAACACTACACACGGAAGTGCTCACTAGGTTTTGGGACAGCCTCTGTAAGAGCTCTCATAAGGGACGTGAAACTGAATAATCCATGATGCTCTTATGACTGCTGGTGACATCATGAGGAAGATGTTATAAGGAAACTTCCCAGCGACACGCTGAAGTCAGATGATTGCTTTGTTTTGCTCTTTTGGGGTTTAAAAAGGAAGTCAGATGATGGTACACTGTGCTGATTCTCAGCCTCAGTCATTTTTCAGAAGCTGAAAAGGCATGATATGAGAGAGGCCGTTCAGCAGCTCGGCAGCAAGAGGTTATTGATTTATACGATCAATCCTATCAGTCAATACAGCTGTTAATGGATTAAAAGCCTAGACAATTAGGCTCGTTTGATAGATTTACGCTTATCGAGACTCACAGTATGTATACCGTGCATTTAAACATTTGAATAAGACAGAAGTAAACATAATAAAACTCATGCTTACGCCAAATATAGAAGTGACTGACTTTGTTAGGACCACAACCAACATTTCACATTTTGGTGGTTTTGAAAAGAAAAACGAAATTCAATCTAAACAATTGAGAAATCGCAAACAAATACATGCACAAAATATCTTCAGTATGCCAAATATCAGCATTTAATATAGATAGCTGACTAAAATAACTCTAAAACTAAAATAACATGTTATGTTTACATGCAATTTACTTGCAATTGATGTCATGTCAAAATGATCACAATGAAGAGATGACATAGTGAGACTATATAATAAACTAGCATTTAGCCGAAAGATAGATAGACCAACTACCTTCACCTGTTGAAGATGCAGCCCAGTTTGGTTCTTTAACATGATGTCAATAAAGAGTTTATGATGAGATTTATGAAAAGTTTGGACTGGTAAGATTTTAGATGGCTTTTAAGCATCTCACACTCAGCAAATCTGCATTTATTTGTTCAAAAGTACAGTATTATTGCGAAATATTATTACATTATATATATATATATATATATATATATTTCAATATATTATAAAACGTTTTTATACCTATGATGGTAAAGCTGAATTTTCTGCAGTAATTACTCCAGGCTTTAGTGTCACATGATCCTTCAGAGATAATTGTATATGCTGATTTATTGTATATGATTAAATTATTAACAATGTTTTATTATCAACACTAAAAACAGTTGTGCCGTTTAATATATTTGAGATATTTTTTAGGATTGTTTGCTGAGAAGAAAGCTCTAAAAACATCTTTTGCAACACTCTAAATGTCCAGATCCTTGCCGAATAAAAATATGATGTATTTATTTTAATAATCTTACTAACCCCAAACTTTTGAACAGTGTAGATATCATAATTCCAACATGACATAAAGATAACACAACCAGCACTCACCTTAAAGTTGTGGTTCTTCTCATAATTGCATTGTTTCTCCGGCCCGTCCTTGATCGTGGTCCGTCGGCTCAGTGGTGATGGGCTGATCTGTGAACAAGCCAAAATCTTTAGAGGCTTCCAGAGGAGGGCACCCTTACTGCCCAGATTCACCCCCAGAGCTAACGCCAACAGCTCCTGGTGCTTACGCTCCTTCTGCTTGGCTTTGTGAGGCGCTAATTCACCTTTCGCTGACCCCATAGTGACAACAACCTGGGCCCTGGGCCTCGGAAGAGACTGCATCTCCTCTGTAGAGGAAGATGAGAATAATGTGGAATAGGGGATAAACGCAGAGACTGAGTCAGTCCTCCACTCCTTGGTGATCTGGGTCGAATGAGAAGGGGGACAGCCTGGTCCTGCATGGGCAGGGCTGGGGGTGGGAGGTCTGGTGGGTGGGCTGCCTGGGGGCAGGAGTGTGTCTCACACAATAGCATATATTCAGCACTCCTAGAGAATGGCTATGCGAGAAGATGGAGAAAAAGTGATTTTGTCAGTCTTGTAGATACATTTCAGCAGGTTTCTGGGATCAATGGAATCCAGAACACAGCGCTTTCAAACACGATTCTACCGCAGTTCTCTTGAGAGACGGATAATCCTGCAGCTTTATAAGCAATGAAATCAAAGATCAGCTCCGAGAAGAGTGGAGAAGGTCTTTTCAGGTCTAGCACTGAGAGGTTTAAAGCCTCTCTCTGTCTCGAAACTTCTGATTGTAACTTCAGCTACAAATCGGATCAGGATTGAAGCAGATTTACAGTAACAATGCTGCATCACAGGATGATCATATAGTCCTGGAATCACTTGCTTCAGGATTTAGACTTGATTAGACCCTGTTTAAACCTGGTCTTATGATCTATTTCGGGTAAAATAATCCAAAGTGGACAGCGAAAAATACAGATGTAAACAGCAAATTATTTTGTGAACTGGATCTCTCAGACCTACACTGAAATAACGCAATCAATTTATTTTAGCTACATTTAAAAAAAATTAAATAATTAAAAATGTAATTAAATTTAGTTCAAAGTAAGTTTTGTTTTATTTGTTTATTTATTGTTGCTAAAATTGTTTGCAACATAAATTGCAACCATAAATTCAATGAATCATTTGTTTCGGTGTACAGAGCCCCTAAAGGGTCATGTTGACGGTATTAGTTCCATCTTAAAAGTTTTGCAAGTGACCACAAAGTTTCTCAGAAGAATGCATGCATGTGCAACCGAACACAAATGCATTAAAATATCATTTTCTCTCCTATCTCATATGGTTTTCCTCACCATGTCCCCTCCAGGGTCTCTGTGCAAACCACATTTAAAGGCACACTGAAAAGAATTTGGTGTAGCATTTCCTTTGAAACGATTTTAAGTAAAATTCACAAATAATTACCTAAAAAGGACTTTATGTAGAAAGACTGAAAATATACTTCCCAGTCTTCAAAAAGCTTCAGGAAAGTATCTTCAAGCCTCTTTGAATAAAATTAAATCTCTTCATCATATAAAGTGCTGGTGTCTTTGCCCAAATCTATGGGCTTGGAACGAGATGAAAGTAAAAAAAAATAATGGCATAATTTTTATTTTTGGGTTAACTACTGAATTACTGCCTGCGTACAGTACCTGTACCTCCACTGAAGTAAACTTTACAGGTTAAATTTGCTTTAAAAAGAAACAAACAAAACGTTACTATACTATAATGGTTCTATGAAGAACTTTTAACATCCACTGCACAAAACGTTCTTTATATTGGAAAAGGCTTCTAAAAATCATCAAATGTTTCTTAAAGAAATGATCACCCTAATGGTTTTTGGAATATTAGTTTTTTTTAGAATGTACTAGGTGTAAAATGCAACATGTCTTACAGGACCCCCAGCCCTTGTCAACGAATCATCCCAGATGGATGCTACTAAAGACTTGCTGCTGTTGCACCAATGTCCAGGTCGGGGGACCATGACCCCTCTCAGCAGGAGGCTGATGCCGAATCCAGCAATTCTGTCTGTGTATTCGCTGAAGCATCCAGCAGAACACACACGAGACTCCCTAACCTCACAGACACAGCAGACACTCACTGACGGACCAGAACGGGTGGCCGGTCATTTGTATGATTACATCAATTAACAAAATGATGTGATTAGAAAAGAATAATAGAGAAAAGTAAAAAAGAAAGAATGCTGAAGAGGAAGAAAAACAACCTGGCTACAGCTCACATATTTAAGATATGCTGCAATCAGAGACGTGATGTACCTGATTTCCCAGAAAGTCAGGCGGAGGTGAGTGGAAGACTGTCAGGGTTGTGATGACTCAAAGTATGAGCACTGCTAAAAAAGCGCTGGTGTGGTTTTTATTGCTGCTGACCTCCACAGTGACACACATTTTTGTGTGCTGGGGGTGCAGGGCAGTTAACATGTGTTCTACTGGTCAACTAATATGGCTTTTTCAGGCTGATGCCAATATCTAGGGCGCAAAGCAGCTGATGGCCAATATAATGGAAATGTATATAATCAATATAGTGCTTTTTGGTTTGTAATCCTAAAACAAAAGACTTTATGTAACGTACTAAAATTAACATATAAGAGGAAAGCATTACCTCTGAAAGTGGTCTTTGGTGAATAAAATAAGGTTTATGAAGATGTGAATGACAGACGATGTTAGCAAATTATTGCAGCAGTAAAATTCAAAAATTCAGTAAAATTCAGCAAAATTCAATGTCGGAGGCATGGCTGTGTGTATAGTTTATACTGTTAAACAAAAGAAGTCGTTTTTACATTTTTTAATAGAAATAATATACTTTAAAACAATATATTTGAGCAAAATAAGTAGGACTCTATATCTATTTATGTCATTTTATAATTATATGTATATTGTCTTCTATGTGTTCTTTGGAAAGTTATGACAAACATTGACAGCAAACTAAAAAAAACACTTAATCTCAATGACATTACAAGTATTTAAATATAGAAGAAACCATCATCATAGAGTATGTATACCAAAGTGTGTGCACTAGCCTTTTATTTCATTAATATTATATTTAGACTAGTGCTGTTAAAACGATTAATCGCATCCAAAATAAATTATTTTGTTTATATATATATATATATATATATATGTCTGTTAATTATTATGTATATACAAAATACACACATTCAGTATATTTATTTTATTTATTTTTATTTATATTATTTAATTTTATATTACATATAAATATATTTAATATATAAACATAAAATATTTTTATTTCTTAAATATATAAATATATAAAGATTAATCGCTCGACACCACTACCATAGTTTAATAAAACATGTTTATTTTCATAAATGGCTTTAGAAAGTCAGTAGTATATGAGAGCTACAACATTACTAAAATTGTATATACGTACAGTACGCCCCACTTTTTCTTATCACCTTCTGACTCATGTAGGCAGATATATACTACACAGATACAGCACGTCTCAACTGTTAATTGCATGCATTGTTGTAAAATGTAAACTATATTATCACTAATTCAAACTGCTTAGAAGGCCAACATCTAGTTTAGATAACCTTAACTGTAATACCAAGTTAAATCAGTGACGAAAACAGTCACACATTTCAGCTATAAACTCAAAAGAAAGATGTCGGGGAGTTACATAGAGTGATAAAAGAGAAGAGGGAGACGGGGAGCAGAGACAGAGTAAGTGCAAGAGCAAGACTTGCACTTTTTGTCCTGAGGCAGATGGCGTCTTGTCTCCTAATGAAAGAGTCACAAAGTGAAACACAAAAGAGATACAATAAAGCCTAGTCTCTATTTAGAGACCACTGTATTGACAGAAGAGACCCCTGCAGCTGAAGAGACAGACAGAACTAGGGCACAGAATGTGTTTACAGTACATAACCGCATCCTATGTGATACACACAGAGGGAAATGTGCTATTCATTTAATACACTATTCGGTTCAATCAAAATACTGTGTACAGCAGGACATAAAAAAAAAGAAAAGAAAATTGCATTTTGTTAAACCGGCCAAACAAAGACTTCAACATTATTATGACTTATGTCCAAGACAACTGCAGGGAAGTATAAAACAGATTATTCCAATCCTTCAGTTTAAAAGCTGCAGTGCTGAAATATAATGTAAACAACAATGATAAATCACCACAAAGCTCAGCGCTGATTCTAATAACTCCGATCCATCAGCAGCGAGTGGTTTTAGTTGGAACTTGCCAGGCCAGCAGAACACTTAAGCGATTAGGGTTATTAGAGAAAGAGAGCCATGTGAACTGTGCAGGTGGCACAACAAGACTCCGTCATAGAAAAACACACCCAATTCTGGTCCCTAAATGTGACCGGCAAATGCTCAGACATAAGCACTGTGAATCAAGACAGTGACGTAAAAGTGATTTCAAGGTTTGTAAGGTCGCTGTAAAATCTCAAAAGAGTCTAAATGACTT
This sequence comes from Enteromius fasciolatus, assembly GCA_032361145.1. NCBI lineage: Eukaryota > Metazoa > Chordata > Actinopteri > Cypriniformes > Cyprinidae > Enteromius > Enteromius fasciolatus. The sequence continues at coordinate 8,584,881 of JAUMHR010000070.1, forward strand.
TAATAATAACTGTTATGTTGTTGTTGTTGATGATGATAATGATGTATCCATTGTAACACACATTAACTAAACCTTCCATGGTGAGCCAATTATCATAATGAGTCTTAAAGAAGAAGTTAACTTTTAAAAAAACTTTTGCTGATAATTTACTCACCTCCATGTCATCCAAGATGTCCATGTCTTTCTTTCTTCAGTC
>JAUMHR010000070.1:8628160-8646929 GCA_032361145.1 Enteromius fasciolatus
TTTTATGAACGATTCCGATGGAATCGTTATTTTTTAAACGGTTCCAAGTTGGAACCGGTTCTCGATGCCCAACCCTACTTATAAAGGAAGAACAAGGACCATTTATAGTATAACTCTTACTGGATTTGTCTGAAAGCCATATACACCCTTGGATACCTTGAGGGTGAGTAAATCCCATGCTAATTTTCATTTGTGGGTGAACTAACCCTTAACCGCTAAGCTGAGGAGATGTGTGCGTATGAGTGATTCTGACCTGCAGCTGCATGTTGGTTTGGGTGAGCTCCTCTGCTTTCTTTTCTAGCGACATCACCCACACTTTCCTCTTCTGTCTGCAGCGTGTGGCGGCTGCACGATTCCTCTCCAGGAACTTCCTCCGGCGCTCGTCAGGGTCCTCGTCCACGACCCGTCTGCGACGACCTCCGCTGGGCGGCGGGGATTGAAGGGTCTGCGTCGGCTGCATTTGCTGCGCAGCTGGAGATAACTGGGGCAACAAAAAGTCTGAAGTTAAATTCATACATCTGGTTGCCAGCCAATCACCTGTCTAACATCTCTCAGACCTCTTCAGTCAGAAACGTCCCGTCTGGGAGTTTTCTTTAAAACAACATGTGCCCTGTACACGTGGCCCTACACTCCTATGATGGACATCTGGGTGTGAGAAACAGCAGTGTAATTTACAGGCGGCCCCACCCTCATAAAGAGGTGTCAGGGCCCAGTTTTCCACGGCACACGTCCACTCGGACCAATACTCTATGACACCCTGAGAAACAGGGCCACTACCAGTGCACAAGGCCCACAAAAAGCTTCTTTGACATATGTTTGGCAGTTGGCATGTTTGCCGTCTTTAGATCATTACAGGTTTCTGGAGGCGATGGAAAATGCAGCAGCTTTGATGGTTTGTATGTATACAGGGCCCCTTCTTTGGCTTAATAATACATTAAAGCAGAACTTCTGAATCACAAAAAGTTGGATTCAGAATTTTAAGCAGACAGGTTAATATTAAATATAATAGTCTTTTTTAATCTTTTTAAAAATCAAGTTCAAAACACATGTGCCATAGTTCATAATGTGCTCTTTATTTCATATGCAATGTGGTAAAAGTTAAACTTAAGATCTGTTTTCATTTACTGTTTACATTTTTAACTGCCTACATTTGATTTCAGTTTGAACCATGAATGTACACGTATGTTTTCATGATTAAAATTATTAATATATTATGATAAAGTATGAAGTGTTCTTAAAAACATTATAATTACTTTATAAATGTCATTATGCTTTTAAGATTTTTTATTTTTTTTATTATACAACATTTTCCAACCTGAACTAAACTTGTGATGTCATCAGGTGAAACTATCTGGTATTTTAAGAGACGTACTGACCTTGACACATAGTCTCGAGTTTGCAGGTGTCTATGATATAATTTCCTGTTTTACGATGGGATTTTTTGTGTGTGTGTTTCTGAATGTTGGTCGCACCACAACTTTGATTTGACAGACAAAAAATTCAATTAAATAATTAGTGCTGTCAAATGATCGATTGCATACAAAATATTATTTGCATGATATACAGTATGTGTGTATTCTGTGTACTTTTATTTTGTATATATAAATACACACACATACAGTATATATTCTGAAATTTATACTCCTATTTTATATTACAAACAAATATATTCAATATATAAACATGAAATATATAAATGCATGTTTGTATTTATATATACAAAAAAATATATACATGGCATACATATTATGTAAACATAAACTTAAAAAACAAAAATAAATCATTTGGCAACCCTATTAGTAATACTTCAAGTAAACTTAAAGTGATTGTTTTTTAGTTATTTAATTCTTCTTCTTTTAAAGAATGTCATGCTTCTCATTTTTTCTTGATTATGATATAAGGACAGTTGCACCATCCTGATATTTTTTTATTTAATTTTCAATTACTTTAATTTAGAAATCAAAACATAATTATTATTATAAGAGTTTTAAGTTGCTGTATTCTAAATGTACAGCTTTTATTTCTACAATCTGAAAAAAATAAATAAGTAAAATAAAATAAGTAACAATAATTATTTTCTTTTTTTTCACCGGATGTTTCACTCTCTCAATTTCTCTCAATTTCTTCCAACTCTTGGCAACTCTGGTAAACTCAAAAAGTTCAATTTAGCTTAACTCATCAATCTCTACTTTAAATGTACTCTCCAGATATTGCCGCATGTCCCTCAATTCAATTCAAATTTATTTGTATAGCGCTTTTCATGATACATATCATTGCAAAGCACCCTTTACACCCTCCAGTTCAATACCTGTGAAGCAGCAGAGTGCATGGGTTGGTGTGGAGAGGTCTGATGTCCGTGTGCAGGGTGCAGGTGGGGCGGGTGGGAGTTGTGGTGTCCATGGCTTTGCGGGTGGTGATGGGCGCTCTGTGCATGGCTGGGGTGGTGGTGGGCATGGTGTGGGTATCCGTGGGGCGGACCCTGCATGTGCTGGTGAGGGTGAGAGTGCAGGTGGTGGTGAGTGGCCTGATCCTGCCGTGAAGGCATCATCTCCATCATATGACCCATGGAGTTCATGCTGCCATTCGCCATGCCCCCTGGATGGTGGGCAAGGGCAGCTTTCAGTCTCTGAGTAGAAAAACAGGGAAAATGGTATATATTAGTGTTATGATGAGCAAGTGTATTTTTAGTCCACTGAACAAAAACTGTACATGGAGGCTATGATGTGAACAATGCAAAAATTGTTTTCTTAATGAATGAACATCTAAACATCATGAAAACAAACTATTCAATACTCAGATATATGACTAGTTCTTGCTGTAGCCGCTTCAGAAACCCTCCATCCTCCCTAGCTCCACCTGGATGTATAGATCTGCTGTAGGTGCCATATGGGAGTTATTTAATGTATTTTATATTAGCAGCACCTAAATAATCAAATATTAGTATCATTAAGATTATGTATATTTAATTTTCTTACCTTATTGGAAACTTTATTATCTATCTAAATTTTAATAAAGTAAAATAAATATAAAAGTCTGCATGAAATCAAAATTGACTATATTTATTTTGTGCTATTTCCGTGGTGAACAATTTATCCGTGCAAGTCAGTAATACATAATGTAGTACAATACAGTAATACATAGTGCAAAAATACATTTGTTTGCCTTCATAATCTTTAATACAAATCTAAAAATGCTCCTCCCCTTTAAAATGACGGGCCTTTTTTGATGACATCAGGCTTGGGCATGAGCCAGACATTCTTAGGCACGCCCATCCAACTGTTTTCTACATCCAGTCAATTCGCAGTAGAAAAACAAGCCACACCCTCTCGGAAGTACGAAGCGCAATACTGAAGTAAAATCAGTTTAAACTTCCAGTTCACACAGAACTTTAGACAAATTTTAAAAACAACGCACTTTTTTTTCTTCTTTTTAAGCATTAATTAAAATAAATTGAATGAGGTGAATTCTAATACAATTTTCCTTTCAAATAAAATTTGTTGCTTTTTTTGTTGGTGATTACTTGGAAAACAAGACAAAATACTGATTCATTTCAATTTCACTTAACGTGGTAAAACATGAGTTGACAAGTGAATGATTCTATTTTTTCCCATTGATTAAATGTGACCAATCGCCCACTTTGTGACGTACATGAATGTCCGAACTAAACCCGTCACTCCCATTTACCCTCTCACCCACACACCTACACACCCTCTTACACACCCAAGCACACTATTCCACTATCTGTCGTCACCGTCTAAGAGCTTCATCTGACGAACGAGCCCAGCGCAGTGCAAGTCTGGCAGCGAGAGGGCTCTGGGGACTCTCTCCCCCTGATTTGCCCCTTTCCCCTTCGGCCTACGCTCTGTGGCTTCAACCGTGTGGTCTACTTAAGCTTTCACCCAGGGCTGGTCTTGGAGTCTATGACTCTAGAGACGCTCAAAGCGTGTCTGTGTTTGAAATATGTTTACCTGACTGCTCTCTCTCTCACAGAGCTGTTTTTCTGGGCAGCTCAATAAGACAACTTAGGGGTCTGAAAAAAGCCACAAGTATAAACATACATGCCGCCAAAATATGTCCGATGGTTTGATCTGTTGACAGCATATGTAGAGAAAAAAGTATATAAGCATGTGCATATATACTTGTATGTCTGTGTCCATTCGGTTTGACTTTCTTAAACTTGAGCCAAGGCAAAAATATATATATATATAAAAAAAATACTCTGGAGTATTTTTAGAGAGTGTTGAGTCTACGGTATATATTTCCATAAGAGCGGAGCAGGTAGACTGACTTTATAAGAAATGAGTCTGAGGTTCAAAAAATAAACAAAATCACATGCAAAAATTTGACTCAAATAAATGAAAGAAAACATGAAATGAAGTCAACCAAGGATAATCTCTTCACAGAAAGTAGGCTAAAAAAAAACAAAACAAAAAACTGCACATTTACATTCACTCAGTAAGTTTTTGTTTGTTGCACTGGCCTAGGTACGGTGGCTGAGAGAGTTCAACGTGCTGCAAACTTAAGAAAACACATGCAAAACTGCAAATTCTCACAACGCAACCAAACACAGAGAGGCGCTGCAAACAGCACGGACCACAACGGAAATGTTTCGGGGGGACCTCAAAAAGTGACGCACCCATCTGGGACCTGATTATTTGTTTGTGGCTTTTGGTCAGAGCAGAGATTTTGTCGCTGAACTAAAAGTTTTTTTGTGTTTATTTTAACAACCTGATCATACGGTCTTCTGGATATTATTAGACTAATCTGACGAATTACACACTTAACTGTGAAACATTATTTTAACGCTATGTTAGCTAGAGTTACTCTCAGATGGGTTCGTCAATTTTTGAGGTCCCCCTGAAACATTTCCGTTTTGGTCCGTGCTATTTGCAGCGCTTTTCTGTGTTTGCAGCGCCTGTGTTGTCAAACTGATGAAGATGTTTTCTTAATGTGTTGTCGTTTTTCTGTTTGCATGTGTTTTCCGCCGTACCTAGGGCTTATACTGACAGCTAGTGCACCATCACAAAAAGTAAGAATATTCTGTTTCCAATACTATTGTAAAATAATAAAGCATAGCCTAATCTTAATCAGTCACAATTAAGTTTTGAATGAAATTAAGGGTTATAAAGATACTACAATTATCTCATCAGCTTATTTAAAGTCTGCTAAATCGGAACAATTGGAAGTTAATGTACTTTAATTGTGGCAAAAGTAGTGCACATGTCCAACTAAACATATGTTGTAAGTATATTTGATTGTGCTGAAGTGGAAATGTTATAAGTATATTTCAGGTACACTTTACATTTATTGCATTTAAAGACTGATATTACTCAAAGATCACACAATCCTCATAAATAGTGACATTAAACCACATTTTAAGGCCCCAATATTAAGAAATGTTTATTGTGCACGTAAGTAGTACTCCAAATAAAGTTGAATTCTAATTTAAGTTTTGAGCGACATGTTAGTTACGTTAAATACGTTAAATATGTTAATAGATTTGAACTATACTTAGTATAAAATAAATGCATTTTAAATAGGCCTACATTACTTTTTTATTAGGCTGGGATTTCTAAATTGCCTAAAATGTCCACGTTTTAGTTTTGTTTTCCTTTTGACGCGCTTTGTGCAGTACTCATACATTATATTTATTTTCACATTTTACATTGCTTTGACTTTTCTTTGTAGAGCTCGCCTTCTCGCAGGCTATTATTGGTCGATTTTGTACAGTGCCTGCATGCTATTGGTCAAGCTACTTTTCAGCCACTTTCTTCAGTAAGTATGAAAAGAATAAGAAAACAAAGCCGAAACACTGGACAAGGCAAGTTACAAAACCCAGCCAGGACATGTCAGAGAAAAGAACAAGGAAAAACCCTGAAAGAGAATTATTACTTATAAGTAATTTAAATTTCATATGTTTTCTCAAACAAATCCAAAAGAATGACAAAAAAAAAAAAATCAGACATGTCCCTGCCACGCTCCAGATGCAGACTGTCAGACAAGCCAGTGTCCAGAGCCATGTGTTTGTAACAAGCAACACATTCACTCTCTGAGAGTCATAGCCAGCTGAACCCTGTGTGTGTGCCAAGGCACAAACAAGAGCACAGCATCCCTTTCTTCTCAAGATGGTCAACCTGTATGATGTCTTTTTTTATCTTACAGTTTTATTCTCTGAATCATCCTAGTTGCTATTTACCAAAACAAAACTCAAACTGATTTGATAAGTTGCTGGCTCTCCAAGCCAAGCCATACCATCCCTCCCTGACTCCTGGAGCTGCCAGTGTTTTCTGCCTTCACACACGTGCTGCCAAATACACAAACACTAATCTACCCACCCTTACTGCTGCTCTAACTGGCATTAACACCGTTTTCACCCACCCTCTGCATCTTAATCCATTCTAACCTTTGCCAACACAGCAGTAATAACCCACCATTTCCTTTATCAACAATTCTGCTGCAGCATGCAAAACACTTTCCGCTAAGAAAACACTGACAGCCACGAGGTCTAAACCTTTTGTTGGCCTGAGTATGTTATGTCTAGTGCATGTCTGTGCATATGATTTTTGTTTTGCCTTTTTAAATGTAACTTTATTTACACAAAATACCCAAAAAGTATTAAAGTTGTCAAAATGACGTTCTTAGCAATGCATACTACTAATCAAAAAGGTTTGATATTTTTAATGTAGTACACAATATCTTCATGGAACACAAATCAATTTTGGCAAGAAAAATAATTATATGTACTGTACGCTATTGCTACAAAAACATTCAGGCTACTTATGACTTATGTTTTTGTGGTTCAGGGTCACATATATGCTATGCACAATGTCAAAGAAATAATAAAAGAAGACCTTTTTGCATGATGGTGCCACATCCGTAGTCAAAACATGCATTTTAAATACATTTATTGCATGCAAAGTATACTACATTTACATATTACGTACTGTACTAATTTAAAATACACTTTCAGAATACTAAACTGATATGTTTAAAGTCTGCTAAACCGGAACAAATAATTGTGTGCACTTTAATTGTGAAAGTAGTTCTGAACTAAAGATATACTTAAGTATTGATTGCTAAACTGGAACTATTGTAAGTATGCTTCAGGCACACTTTAAATATCTTGCATTTAAGTCCTTGTCAATAGAAATGGCTAAACAGTTGTTGGCTTAAACAGTCAGACATGGAGTCTTATCTAACATACTGCATCTAAGTCTAAACACTAAAAAACGCGACATCTATATTAGTCTCTAATATGTGTACCAAGATGGATTGTATCAGAATCACAGGAGCCGAGGGAGCATCTTTCATCCATTAACATACTTGACATACTGGGGTCACAGAAACACCTCTGACTGATTGCGCCACCTGTCAATCAACACCACTTTCTCTTTGATTGGACCTGGGCAGCTGTGCACCTATCTCTCCCTCCCTCTTGTCCGGGCTGATTGCACTATGTTCCCACACAGTGGAATGCCTCTGTCTGGGGCCGTGCCGTGCTAAGAGAGGGGACAAGCACGGGGCCTCATCGTATAAAGCTCAGCTTGGCACTGGGCCAGCTGTGGATGGAGGGAGGAAGTGAGAAGGGGGGCACTGGAGTATCTCTTGCTCTTTTTCTTCCACAGGAAGAGCTGTTCATCCATCATTTGTGGGGCGTAGGGAGAGCGTCCGCTATCAGTGCTCTAATGTAATCAGTCTGGCTCTGAGCAGGGCCCCAGAGTGCCACACGGGGTCAGAGGCCAAATCAGACACAACAGGCTGAAAGAGACGGCACAAAGCAGGAAGTACACACTTAACAGATACCTAGTAACCTCTATACACACTAGCGATTTAAAATGCACAGGCTTTGTGCTAAAACACTTGCCGAAATAGAGAGTGCCAGTCATCGAGATAAACAGAACAAGGTTTTGTTAAAGCATTATAAGCCATGAAGCTATTAGGTGAATCGTTACATTATACAAACTTTAACTTAAAGTACTGGACAAAAAGTCAAAGGTACAAGTCAGTGCTTTAGTAATGGAAAGAACTACAATACCATGAAGAACTGCAATCAAATGAAATGCAGAAGAAGCAATATGTTTTAAGTTTATTGCAAAATATGTAGATATGTGGAAAAAAGACTCGATTACATCAATTGCTGTGTTTTACGATATGTTTCTTTTGGTGCAATTTGCTTTAATTGGTTGAATTTTCTGTACAGTATCATGGGTAATGTAGTTTTTCACCACAAATTCAAGATTTTAAAAATAATTTGAAATAATGTGAATGGATGGCTTCAAATAAAAGCATATACCATCAATTAGCAACCTGGGAACTCAGTAAGTCAGTTATTTAAAAAAAAAATCACTTTCCTTATACAGAAAATATATATATATTTTTAACTGTTGCACTCTACATGTAAGAAGAGGAGTCAGAAATACATATTACATATAGAGCAAGGATACAGAGCAAGGAATTGGCTACCAAAAACAGCAGCACACTTATCAGACAGACACTTCATTCTTTAAAGCGTTTGGTAACATCAGTAAAACCGCTAAATCTTGCTCTGCTTTTGGCAGATACCCAGAAAAAACCTGAAACCATTATTCACTCGGAGTAAAAATCCGACACATCAAAACTAGAAAGTTCAGATCACATTTGTTAAGCATTAACCTAAGATTATTCATCCTTTACACTTCCAACCAAAACTAGACTTTTATCAATAACACAGCACGAGCAGAAAAGAAATACAAACGAAAGTACTCTCACCCAAGTACTTCAAAACTTTCTCTTCCAAATCTGGCAGATAGAAACGAACGGTGCAGGGAGGCTTGTAATATAACCTATTTATGTTACGCGTTCATAAGCTCTTATGACGTGAGCTGAGAACCCAGATCAGCACTGATGTGTGTCACTGAGTAGGTCTCATCTGCCTTTCGTAATGAGGTGTAAACAGACATTAGAGTCGAGCCCTCAGAGCTGAAACAGCAGCTGTATTAGCCTGTAATGATAGTGCTGTCTTGCACGCTGGCACTGCAAAACCTGGGGAAAACAGTCATTACTGTATCACAAGTGTTGGCCTGTTGAGAAGCTGCCTTTTAGAGGTAAACTCTCCTGATGTGATTCAAGTGTGTGAAGCACCTGTGTGAGATGAGACGCAACCAAAGACAGGTGGGGACTGAATGTAAAAGTTTAAGAACTGGTCACTGACTTTCTTGATCTGATTGGCTGGTTGCAAAACCTAATCATTGGATTTGCCAAAGTTAAATCTTTTGAAAGACACTCATACATTTGAGTTTGTAGCACTTATTCCGTTATTCCGGTGATAACAATCCCTGTTCATGGATCTGGAAAACTAAAAACGCTGTTTAATGCATACCAAGCCAGTTGTTGGCAATGTCACTTTTTAAAAAACACTGTTCACCAACACAAATACCTGCAGACTGAACATGTAATATGCATGTGTATGATTTCACTATTTGCATAAATTTGTTATTTTTTAGATACTGTATAAGGTGTTTTAGGCCTCTAAAATGCTATTCTTGTGTAAACAAACAGCTGAAATACATAAAAAGTTTAATATTTTTAGTTGAAAACTGGCTCCTTCAGAGCAAAAATTCTTGAATAAGTTGTGTAGTCTATTCGAGCCTTTATGACAGCAAGTGCCACCTACTGGTTTATATGAAAAATTATTTATATATATATAAATATATATATTTTAATAGGTTATTTTTCACCTTCAACCTTTTTCATCATCACACACAAACATATATATATATATATATATATATATACACTATGGGGCCGTTGAATGTTTGAATCTGATTGGCCGACAAATGTTCTGTGGAACAATATGATAAAAACAACAGCTCATTTCCATGTATTGCCACAAAAATAAGTTTTATTATTTACCACAAACACATACTCTATTTCTCCCGCTCTCTCTCCCTCAGAGACGCACACACATTAACATACATGCTAATTTTGCTAGCGCTAACTTACTCTGACTACTTCCTCATTAACATCAACTTAAAAACAACATGACTTCCTACAAGCGAGGTAACAGTGGCACTGTTAGTGAAGAAAGTGAACTTAAAGTTTCACTGTTTTAGCCCAGTTTTAGTTTTGCACAGACTCATAATTCACATCGCTCTCTCTCTCTTGTTTTCTCTCTCTCTCTTACACACACACACACACTTTGGATGAGATGTGGAAGAAATAATCCTACTCACAATAGTGTCTTAAGTACAAAAACCGGACAAATACCTTGAAATATATAATCTGATTGATGTCTTGAGGTGTGGCAACCATGTAACTCCTATATATATATATATATATATATATATGGGGTAAGAAGTAGTAACTGTAGTTGGTCAGTTTGTGGTAATTTTCAGCCACAACAAGCTTGAAACTGTAGCATACTATACAAATATTGTGAAAATGTGGCAGCACGACACTATGGAATAAAATCTATACACGGAACATCCTCCACAACATCTTGAGAAATGACCTGCAATCTTTCTCATCCTGTTTCTTTCCTTCTACAAATCAATCATCAGATATTTTAAGCGATATAAAACATAATATAGCTCAATAGCGCCCAGACGATGATCTATCAGGTTTCGTTCATGTGATATCCATACAGATATCCTGCGATGTCCGTCTGTCCACAGTCATAAAATCAGCAATCGTTTAAAATCCCTCTCCGTTTCATCGCTGATCTTTAGCCTCTCCTTTCTGACCTCTCATTTCTCTCACTCAGTCATGTCTTTCACAAAGCCTGAGGCATGATGGGTAATTGCACATTAATGGCATTTATTAATTGCCTCTTCCTTCTTTGACACTCGTGTTTGAGTGATATCATCGCGAGTGCATCAAGGTGCATCTTGACAACAGACTCGGCTTTCTGCAGACGGAGGGATGACTTCATATCAATAAAAGAGTGTAAGGAGAGAGGGAGGGCCACACCTGCTGCTGAAGGAGTAAATCAAAGTGAATGAGGTCAGAGGCAAGAGGGAGCCCCTGGGTAGAAGTGGAGCAGGACAGTGTGTGTGTGTGTTGTGCCAGAAAGAGCCTGTCTGCCAGACTTGTTGCCAAATGAACTCACTATAAACCATATCAGTGACAGCTCTACCTGTCTAATACTTTTCCTGTCAATCTCTTTCTGCGCTGTTTCTCTTCTCTATTTCCTTTCATCTCTTTCCTGTTCCTTTTCTGAAACGATTATAAACCACGAGACTATTCTCTATCCTTCCAACATGAACCAGAAAGTTGGAGCCCTTGGTTTAATGAAAATTTGTTTACAAATTAAGGGTGTACTTGCATGATACATTACAAGCAAATTATATAAAAATGTAAACTGCTTTTATTTTTTTATTTTAACTGATCAAAGGTTTCAGAAAAGACTTTTACACTGTTATAAATTCATATTTTAAATAAAAATTGGGGTCAGTTGCATAAACCTAGTCACAATGGTAAGACTGTGTCTTAAGAACTAGTATGACCAACTAGCAGTTAGCCAAGATTACAACAAATTGTTGTGTAACAGAATTTAAAAAAGTTATGACCAGTCTTAAAGAAAAGAGATCAGATGGATAACTTTTAAAACTAGTCTAAGTACATTGTAAAAAATGGCCGCGAATTTAACGGTAAAAAACAGTGAAAATGCTACGGTAAAAACCCGTTAAGTGGTTAATGGTAAATTCCTGTTCATTTTACAGGGAAACACCGTAAACTGACATTCCCAGAAATCCCTGCATTGCATTTTAAATTTTGTTTGAACTTGATGTTTTTTCTTTAGAAAAACTATGTTTCTTTTTAGTTTTTTTGTATCAGTTATGTTTATTAGGGTTGTATGTTACGTGTAATGTTGTTAAATGAATGTTTATTGCTTATTTTAGTTTAATAATTCTTCCCATGATGTGAATGACACTGAGCACCTTCTATATGTTTTACTATTTAAAAGCTACTTGTGATGAGCTTTGGTTCATCGTGTGACTTTCTCATAACCACCTGCATTTGGTAGTTATCAGTATATTTCAAAAGGTACGAAACAGAATTTAACTATTCTAATAGTTTGGTATATTAACATTATTTCAGATATTACGGTTTCTTATTAGAAATTACAGTATTTAATTGTAAATTTAAAATAAAATCGTAAAACTATTGACAAAAAAAAGTTTTAATTATATATTATATTTTTCACGGTTTTATACTAGCAACCACAGCTGGCAGTTTTTTACCGTAAATTTACAGTGTACAAGTTTTTGCCATAAATGAAATAAAGGTTTTACCGTTATTTAACGTTAGAATTTGCGGCAACCCCAGCTGCCAGTATATTACCATAAAAATAATTTCTTTTTTACAGTGTAGTTTATGTATCTGGCCACAGTTCTTTTGAGTTTTCTATTCATCAAAAAAACAAAACAAGAACTGCTGAATGATGTTAATAAAAAAAAAATATATATATATATATATATATATTGTGCATGAAGATTTGACAATGAACAGTTGAATAAAGACTTTTAAAGCTTTGATATCATTGAAAAATATATTTAAAATACATTAAAGCTTCGCAAAATATATTATAATAATTAATTATTGATAAAATTCACACATTATTTATAATATATTTATTTTTAATAAACTTTAATGTGTTAAACTGACATTCCCATTGAGTGTAATATAGCAATAGCAAAATGTGATTTTATCCTTTTATACTATCCGTACTAATCATGGCTGTGCTATTTTACAGTCGTTTCCCACCACAGAGGAGACTGAAATCAGAGGTATAATGTATCCTGCACTAGAGTCCCATAGATTCAGCGTCTCAGCCACTAACTCTTAAGTCCTTCAGCCCTCTGGGTCTGTACTGTGCTTTATGTTCACTCTCCCTCATTGCATAAATCTGAGCTGTAATTTTCCTGGCACTGGTTCCTGCACTCTGAGGACTCCAAGGTACGAGACGCCCATCTATTTCTCCCAGTTCCCCCTGAATACTGATGCCAGACTCAATAAGGGTCTTGCCCTTGTCTCTCCGCGTCCAGGCCCTGCTGTGCCTCGATGCGCATGCCCCATTCCTGCACGACACCGCCCATTAGCTCATTTTTAACAACCCCCACCCCCACTCCCCTCTCGCCCCCTGAAGCAAGACCCTGCCAGCGGCTGCGAGCTGGGGACCACTTAACTGATTTCTTACGGGAGGGTTTCTGAGCCGGAGAGGCGATCCGTTTGGTGGGAGCGCTGCCGTCAGACTGCGCTGTTTGGCACTACTGTGGGTCTGTGTCAGCTTTGCCAGGCTAATCATTTGGAACCAATTTAATTTGGCTTTACATTGCATTTTGTCACAGAGCAGGAATTTTATATATGATGCAGTTAATGGAAGAATGACAGCGGGGAGGCAAAAAACTACAAGCAGACACATGTGGTAACAAAAAAAAAAGACATTCATTCTTCAGACTTCAGGATGTTGAAAAAAGGGTTAAAAAAATAGAACAAAAAGTGCATTTAAGTGCTTCTAAAATGTGACATTTCAGAGTGAAGCAGAATATAGTGCCGGGAAAAAATGGGTGGGACTAGATTTTATCTACTGGGAATTAACTGGATTGAGAAAAGTGGGATATAATGAAAAGAACACTTAGCAAAGAAATGTTATGTTTTAATCATGTTTATTTATTTAATTAGGAATTATGTTTTAATGAAAAACAATTTTTTAGAATAAGATAATACAGGAAATAATGAATTTAATTCATCTGGATATCGTCAATAAACACATTTTTTATATTTCGGGTTAACTGTACTTTAAGGTCTTATAAATGGACATCAACAAATAACAATATTTATAAATGATTATAAATGATGATAACCTATATTAATAAGGCTTAGAAAGGTGAGGTTCATTCATTGTTCATGATATCTAAAGCGCTAAATAATGTCATATTTACTCTAAAATCCAAAGTAACAAAATACAATTTAAAAAATGAAGCTGTAAATAAACAACTACTGAAGTATATCTTACAAGAAAATAATATGTCAGTATTTTCAGTTTCTTTTGAAAAAAATCCACATTTAATGTAATGTGTTACTTGCCGTTTCTGTGTAATGTTTCACTCAATTTACTTCCTTTTGCTCAAACAGTAGAGCAATGCCAATGTCATGGGTTCAATTCCCAGGGAAAGCAAGAACTGATGAATATCCAAAGTCAGTTTAAATAAAAATGTTTGCTAAATGCATTCATTTTCTAAAGATTTCTCAATGCTACACCCCTTTAGTAGTACAGCACTGCTGTTTTTAATGACACAAGCTCTTTAAATACAGAATATGCACAACTTTAAGCAGCCAAGCTCCAGAAATCTCCTTTAAAGCAGGATCTGAGCAAGCAAATCACTGCCTTAAAGCCGCCCCTGAATGGCAGGTTGGGTAATGGCTCCAGAACCCAATCAGGATCACCTAACAAAAGCAGACACAATCAGCTCCGCAGACGAGCTAATCAACGCGAGTGCAACTGCCGACACGGACATCCATCACTTTACCATGTAAATACAGCACAGCATGAAACGAAAGAGGCTCCAGCCTTCCCAATCAACCTGTATTACTTACACAGTGCATTCAACAAACACCATTTGAAACATCTCCGGGTCAAACAGTTGTAAAAACAGAGCTGATTGCGCTCATGGTGTGGATCTGCGAGTACTGAGTATCCTTGACTTCAAAGAGGAAAAGACAGGTAGGTTAATGTCTTCAGCATTGAAATGCATTAGTATATGTTGCCTTCTGACAAATAAAGGTATCAGCTACAGCTCTCTGGATAAAGCTTTGGTTGTTTGATGAGGAATCTGCCTGTTTCATATCTGCCTACGGTGTAATGTATAGTTAAGGAAATATCAAATTAGTTACAAAATAAACAGAAAAAGCTGCTGTGGTGACAACTGACCGCACGGTTAAACTACACCCATGTGAAAAAAAGACGTGTGCTTAAATAATTGAATGTGCACTTGTGGTATACTTACAATCTTTAAAGTATATTAAAGCATTTAGTTAACGGTAAGTTCCCCTACTATATATGGTGAAAAATTGTATTGGACATTACATTTAATTTTACAGTAATATACAGCTTTTGGAAGTAAAAAAAAAAGCTAGGCCTATTATTTACAGTGAAAATCGTTCCCAGAATCCCATGCATTACATTTCACATTTGATATTTTTTTTGTTTAAATAACTTCTCTTTTTTTTTTTTTAATCAGTTGTGTACATTAGGGTTCCATGGTTAAATAAATTTTCATTGCATTATTTAAGTTTCATGTGTGTCACCATTATGGTGTTTAGTGTTTGTGTGAAAGAATGAAATCTGCAGGTCATTCGTACAATTATATACAAATTAGCAACTCTTAAAATCCGTACCATTTAACAAAACTTGTTTGAATTTGTAAACGTGAGGTTGTACAAATTTGTGCGAATTAGCCACCTCGTAAAAAATATTTCTGAATTGCTGTGAGATCAGGCTTCGTATGTTGTTTAAGTAGGTTTTATAGCTTAGACAGCGGTTTAAGATGGTCCTTGGCAAAATATTTGCATGTTGAAAAATAAATACAGCCTCACGTTGTGTTATGCATATTTACACACTGCCTCCGAAGCTTTTTTTTAGTCATAAAAAATTCAAATGAGGTTTGATTTGCATGCATTTAGATAAAAAGGATAAAAAATATATAGAAAAATGCATGCAAAAAAATTCGGTGTGCAAGGACCTTAATTCTGAAATTATATATATTCCTACTTAAAAAGCTCTCTTATATTCAGCTATAATTGCATTTAATTAAACTAATACACTTTCATTTAACTACATTTGACATGCTATTGTTAAGTGTCTAAAAACTTTAAATTCATTTAACAGATATGTTCTCCAAAAAATACTGTTTTTAAAAGTATAGGCTTTTATTTCACAAGAGAATGCTACACTATAGTCACAGCATATGTTAGCAGCTAGCTGACCTGCCTTCATTTTTTTTCCCTTGAAGGGTCCATGTAGTACAAACAAACCGCAAAATGTTTCACTAAGATGTCATTTTATTCACACTTACAAACAAGCCTGATACAAACTCAATAAATAATCTCTTAGCGCTCTAATATGCTACAATGATTCCGAACACAATTCTGCTTTCTTCAACATGGGCCATTTCTATATTAGTTGTGATGACAGGAAACACTACACATCTTTAAGATGCTTCCGTAAACCAAAACAGGGAACTCTACCGTTTCCTTCTTGTAATCAGCGCCTTAAATGGTGTTCTTGGTGATCAACATGTGAGGTGGACCCACTGGAGGCCTCTCAATCGTTACCCAAAAGGCTGTACGCTCATACAGCTATAACAACATACGCACACTAGAAGTTCTCCATCCCCCCCATCCACTCAATGAAAACCACAGTTGTGCATTGTAAATGCACTGGTTGAACGACATAATCCTTTTGTTGCATTCACAAGGAAAATCTGCAAACGCAATGAAGCTAAAAGTAGTTCTGCCTGTCTAATGTGAAACTAACTTTGATTAAGCAATTGTAAAATGCATAAAAAAATGTATTACTTTAATTGAGATTTTAGACATAGCCTGTATGACATGCAGCCATTCTGATGAGAGTTAAACTCATTTAAAATGGTTAAACAATGGATTTAGTCTCTCTCTCCCTCTTTCTCTGTATGTTAACGTATGTAATAGTCGGACTGCTTTCAGCTGTGCATTAGCTCATCACCCCTCTCATATGACATCATCCCCCAACAATGCCACCATTCATACAGATGTTGCTTACAAAACACGGATTTAGATAGTCGTTGTGCAAACAGAGCTTCACACACAACCTGTGCGCCAGCTGCAGGTGTCTCTTCAGTAAAGGGCTCGTAACTTAATGTGACCTTCATCTGATGAAATGACATAATTCAATCAAGCAGAAATTCTGAGTCATTGAAACTGGCCTGGAATTACATGTGAGATTTAAATTAAAATTACATAATTGTATATCCCACAATTACAGCACAAGATATTACAGTTTCCATATAGACATAATTCATATGTATGCTGAAAAAAAATGATGAAGTTACAAATACTGTAGGTGGCAAGTAACATCACATTAAATGTAAATTTAAAGTAGAAAGACTAAAGATGTATTTTCATGTAAAAGTACTCTAAAAATCATTCTTTTTCAATATTTGACAAATTTATATAATTTACTTGAAAGAGTATCCACATCAAAAATATTATAATTCTTTTTTTTTTTAACATGTCAAGTTCTTAGAAATGTACTCTTTGTAAAAAAGACGTTTTATCAAGCAATCCAGCATAAAAATACTAATTCATTCATTCAAATAGAAACCACTTTTTTTTCTAAGAAATAATAAAATAAAAAATTATCCTAAACTATTTTTTTAAAGATATCGTTATAATTTCAGGACAGTTGTATCACTAAAATATAGGGCTATGCGTGACTACGTTAACAATATCAAAATCAGTTTTAATTTAATACACTCATCGTAGCAAACGTGTATTCAAGTCATTGTATGCATGAATCATATTTCTAATATATTTATGAATACATTAATTGATTCAGAAAAAGTGATAATAAATGTGTTAAAAGATTATAAATGTGATAATAAGAAATAATTAAAGTGTATAATTATAAGCAAAACCACACACACAAAAGAGTGTACTTGTACTTGATAATTAAAAAAAGAAATAAAAATAATTTTTAAGATAAACCAGCTTTATAAAAGATAAAAGCACATGCATAACAATTGCTGCAAAAAATGTAACGTGCTTACTTCACGTTATATTTACTAAAATAGAAATAAATAATTTGCAAAGAATCACATGTAAAAAAAAGAGAAAGATTAAAAAATGGCCAAAAAAAAAAATCTTAATTTTTCTGCTGAAAAACGTTTAATTGTTAACTATAGTTAAAAAGTGTATAATTATAAGCACACACACACACACACACACAAAAGAGAGTACCCCTGCAACAATAATACAAAATATAACTTTTTGCTTCAAGTATGTCTGCATCTGAATACCTTTGCGTTCGGTTGCGGATGAATGAGGGTATGATTACATAAGCCTCACATAAAAACTTTACATCACTTTGATAGCTGTCTCCCTCGGTGAAATGTTTCTTTAAGAAAGGTTCCTTTTTTTCCACTGCTGAAGTAAAAAAAACGAGTACATTTAGAGCATGCCAAGGATTATGTCATCTGTGCGATGTGTGCCAGCGCATGGGCCCCAGAGAAACAGAGCAGGAACATATAGTATTGTTTATCTCATAAAAAAAGCTCACCACCTAGTCGGACGCTTAGTGACAAATTTATCATCCTTAGTAACAATGTAAACAACGGATAATTACCACACGATAAAACAAAGAACCACAGATTGTTTTTAACTGTCACTGGCATGAATAGTGAGACTAACATTCCAAGCAGAAGTCGTAGATGTTCAGTTCCTGGTCAAAAGAACTTGCGTGAAGCAGCTATAAGGAAATTCCCTCGCAAATATTCATATCAATGCATTTCACAGATTCTTTGCATAATTAGGTTATTTTGTATTTTTTGTATTTTCATGCACATATGCAGAATGGCTTTTTTTATTTTTTTGAAATTATACATTTGGTGGAATTTATATTTAAAACAAGTGGGAAAAATCTGACAAAATACATTTATTTTTTTTTAATAATGTAAACATTTTTTATGTTTTAATTTGCATTTAAGGTAGATTTCAATCAAGTTTTTGCACACTTTTTCACATGCAAATATTA
>JAUMHR010000070.1:8673305-8683900 GCA_032361145.1 Enteromius fasciolatus
TAACAAAGTAGTGGCACACTGTATATATATATATATATATATACACACACATTTTTTTTAATTATTATTCAAATGATAAAAACAACCAATTAATAATACTAAATTACTAACCAAAATTAAAACGTAATTTGAAATATATTAACAAAAAATATAGTTTATCAAGGTCACTAAAACAACACTAATACTATAAATATAAACTAACTAAAACAATGGTTTACCTTTTTTGCATTGGAATAATGAGATCTGGAGTGAACTTTTGGTTAATTGCCATGAAGAAACATATCCAATAGTTTGGATATTTAGTTTTTCTTGGTTTAATTTTGGTCTGAAATTTGGTCTGAACCATACAAGTTCTTGAAAGATTTCATGATACTGACCAATTACTGTAAGACTAACACAGCTTCTCTCAATAAAATATACAATTTCCATAAAAGACAGAGGACTTTATGACATCTGAACTGCATGAGTGTACATCCATAATGAGTGCCATAAACTGTTTCATTACAGCTCTAGCACATGCACACCCACGTTTCCAACACAAAAACAGCATGGGCATTGCATATGCTCTGCATGAATTTATATTCACCTCCAATTTCTACTGCCACAATCAAAAACACAGCAGAGCATTCATAGCAGCGTTCAGAATTACTGCCCCTGACCCTGCAGGAAACCTTCAAACAAAGCTCTCGTACATATTTTGCAGATGGTATGCAAACCCCAAAAATCTTTTGCCACTTTGTCTACTAAGAAGTTAACGCAAAGTTAATAGGAAGAATAAACTAGCCTCTCTCTCTGTCTCTTATCCTCTCTCTGTTTCTTCGACTGTAATTCCATCCCTTTCTCAGAACAAATGCACTGTCAGACCGTCAATCAACCTGACTGACAGGACTTCCATCCAATATTCACAAGTTGTCCAATCTGGGCATCTACGCCCTGTCCTGTCTTACCAGTGGCATAGAGACACGCAGCATTTCTAATTTCAAACACAAACATGAAAAAAAGAGTGTGTTATCAATCGCCAACTGCTCTCAGATATAAGCTTCTCCAAACACTAAGCGACTGATAGCCATATATCAAGTGACAGTTCCATTATGAAGCATCTTATTTGTGAAAATGTGTTGTTATACACAACAAATCTGTGATTTCGGAGTCAGCTGCAGACCTGACCCTCTAATCTTCTTCCTAAACCTCTACCACGGCTGAAAATGATACCGTCCTCTCCCTGCGGCCCATCATGTGTTTCAGGTGGTGATTACACTGCAGACAGGGCGCATTCTGATGCAACAAAGAGACAGAGAGGGAAAGACATCGGGAAAGTGGGAATAAGACTGTTGGAGAAAAAAGAAAGCCGGGTCAGCGGTGGGATGTGTTTGCGCAAGAGGGGCGTCATCCCAAAAAGCTGATATCCCCACCAGAGCTGCACCACTGATGTCATCACCGTGGGACACACCCAAGCTGGCTACATGACACAGAGAACTTCAAGAGTCACTGCAGGGACAACTGGAAAGATTTACAAACACACACACACACACACACTAGAAAAGCATGAAACAGCCACATAGTGTTACAATCTTCCCAGGAATGTGAGAATGTGCTCTTTCGAATTGGCCGATTACTGTATTTGTTTTAGCATTAAATATTGATTTGCAGATAACATGATGAATATTTATTTTCAATTAACGCCTTTAAGAAGCATTTCTATTTTGTAGTCAGCATTGTGCTTTTTTTAATTGGGTAAAAGTGTGTGAGAGTGTTGGTGTGTCTATATGAAAGTCTGAATGCGTGAAATGCAAAACCTCATCAAAGGCATATCTTCACTTTGACACCCATCTAGACTCTGCGTGTATTTTTGTTTCGAATATCATACAGGTTTAATATTAGGGTGAGTAAATGATCACAGGATTGTTATTTTTGGATGTATAATCTAGAATGTGAGGTCAATGACTATTTCGTACCCCTTCGCATATTTAACTTTTATAACATATCAATTGAAAGAAACCGTTGATTTATGAGGTTTTATTTACTAATCTAGAAATGAAATTGAACACCAAAATGGCAGAACAAAATAGATCAAACAGTCAAACTCAAATGTTCAAAAAAGGCACGAGCAAAACAATTAGCTTTTTCAAAAAAGGTATTTTCAGTCTACAAAAAAACTTTGATTGATCTTCAACTTCAATGTATTATGACGGACTCACATTTTGGCTAGAAATTACAGTTTCAAGTTTTAATGAACTTAATGAAATTTGTATTTAATGAGTTGTGTGATTTACTTGTGATGTTTTTTTTAGCAGTTTGAACTCTTATTCTGATGGTACCCAGCTGGGCAAGTGATGTACTGCCAAATCTGTACTGATCAAATACAACTTTAGTGGTCTGAGAGCAAAATTGTATTTTTGGGTGAACTGTTTCTTTAAAAACAGATACTCCGAATCCAAGAATCCAGCTGTTTACTGCTGTATACATGACAGACAAACAAACTCTAACTTAGACTCAAACACAGTCTTTTGAAGAACATAATCACTACTTTTCCACCTTCTCCAAGTCAACTGCTGCATTCTGAGAGGACAAATGCAAACAGTGGCATGGACATTGAACTAATATTAAATACTAGCCTTCATCTGTTTAACAATGCCCCAATGATGACGTTCAAGTGATGAGATGGGTGACTTACCCAATCTGTCTGTTGGTGGAAGGGGCTTGAGTGATGACAGAACTGGACTGGGGTGAGGGCAGTGCTTGCTGGATCACTATGCTGTTGTCATGGTTGGCCATTCTTGAGTGGGTCTGCTGGTGCTGGTTAGGACCTCCTTGCCCATGGAGAGTGATATTCTGTTCAGAAATAGACAAGAACACATAAACTGTCAATATACTGTACAGTAAAATAGCTACACTAAAAAAAGAACACTCCCTACCCTAAACTACAGTATTAGGTGCAGTGATACTGGCAAAACTGTTCAGACAAAAAAGATCCATTGTCTTTATCAGTAGTGTAAAGACACATTATATGCAAATAGAAGTTACCTTCAAACCCAGCAGATTTCATGCCTGGAGTCCTCTTGAAATGACTGGATTTAGCATGTGGAAATACTTTAAATGTGATCGCAACTTAAAAAGGTAGAGCTAAAACTTAAAAAGTATGCATGAAGCACCCACTGAACACTATATATATAGTGGACTAAGGACTACAGCCACTTTTACACACAGCACACTTTATGTGATGTGTGAAAAATTAGGTTTGTTCATCAGAAATGCACACTGAGGACCACACCTTGAAGGTACAATTTAAAGTCGCACCTGTTATGGTTTAGAAGACAAACAAGTAAACTGATTTCCTCTCAGTAGTTTTCAACTTTTTTCAACATTTGAAGTGTATCATAAAAGTTCATCGAACTGCATCAAAGAATGAGTATTGGTTTTTTTTTTTGGGATCATCATTACAAAAATAACTGCCGTCACGATCAATCAAAAATGTATACAAATATCTCTAAAAGAATTTGCTCACCTCTTTCTGGCTTTTCAGTATTTGCTGCTTATTGCTTGCCTGATGAACTTAAATAGAGTTTTGTCAATACAACGCAATCTATAAAGAGCTAAAAAGAAAGGGGAGTGTTTGCACTACGAAGAAAGACAATGACTCAGAGTTTAGCACTTGTTCCTTGCCACTGTCGCTGTGGCTTGCTTAGTTGGGAACATTTCATTTCTAGCATTATCGTCGACTTGATTACGTAGATACTATTTAAACTGAGTTGAGCTGGATAAATCTGATGAACTGCCGTTCAGTGAAAATTGTATTATTGATACACTATTTTCCTATTTACAGTAATACTGTAATAATACTGCAATCTGTATTGTTAAAAGCGCTATATAAGGTGACTTGACTAGTTTAGCAAATTTAGCTTCATGATAAAACTAGTAGTTTTTTTAAACATACAGCATCTAACTGCCCTAAAAACACATCCTTGAAACTTCCACATTTGTTTTCAGTTTACTTGAGACGAACGTAGCAGAATTCTCTAAAAAAGGCTCTGGGCAATATCTCCCTCTCACCTGTCTGCGTCTGAGATCAGCAAAGTCCTGCTACAACCTGCTGCCGTTTGCTGACTTGGCACGGTGTACTAACCCTAAACCTCAAGTGTAAACTCCCCAGATTAAAAGACAGCATCAGTTTATCTACAGCTTGGCTGTCAAGCAGACAGTAGGGTGGTGGTCACTGAGTCCAGCCATCTTGTCACACAGTTGTGGTGCAAGTGCTAAAACAGTCATTAGAGTCTAAGGTGTCTGAATGCGTCATTGTCAGATCCTAACATTGTATGAAATAAACACCCGCAAGGGTTTGGTTATCACCATGGCTTTACAATTTTCCTCCCATTTATCACCTGAACATGACTTAAAAAAAAATAAAAAAAAGAACTTAGATCGACACATATAACTTGCTATGATTGGCTTGCCACATTGCCACATTTGCTCCTGTTGTCTAGTAAACGGTCTGGTCTATGTGTGCACAGGTCTATGCATAAGTAACACGTATAAGTAATGTAACATTTTAAAATTTATCAGCCAGGTCAGTGAATATAAAATGGAACAAGAAAGCAGAAAAAGATGGTTAGAAGTTCTGTACTTATACCTACTGCCTAGTAAAAAGCAAACTATCCTGCTTAAAAAAAACCAAGCATATGCTTGGTATACTGGTCATGTGCTGGCATATGACCAGCTTGAACCAGCATCCAAGGTTCAAAACATATCTTATATGTTTCAGCATATGCAGGTTTTTTCAGCAGGGTAACCATCATGTAACTTTTAAAGTGACAGAAAGTAACGAATTTGAGACGTAGCTAACCATACAATGGGCCTATAATAACAAGAATTAAAATATATAGCACATACTGTAAAAAAAATTCCTGTAGAAATTGCAGTATTACTGGCAGCTGGATGGCAGTAATTTACTGTAGATTTAAATTTCTGTTATTTACGGGTAACAGTTGGTTTAAAGATAAATGAACATTAAACATTAAAAAGTCTTTAACTTTACAGGAATAAATAAATAAAATGATGGGAAACAGAAACAGCCCCTTTGTTCATTTTTTACTTTAACATTATTTACACACTTCTAGCTACGAAAGCTTTGTTGCAAATGCATATTGCATTCTTAGTATTGTGGCAAGAGGGTCTATAGTGGTTATTAGCTTACATGTCTTATTTCAAGATCTGTCACTGTCAAGCCAGAACGACAGTTTAGAGAAATTCTTAAGTTAAAAGTTAGTTGAAGTCACTTATGTAAAGTGTGTTTTTGGTTTTAGACTTGAATCGAGATATCCAATGCTATCTCATAACCAATTTGTACAGGTTTTACAGGTTGGCTAATTTATACGAACTCGCACAACCTCATTTGTTTGATTTTGTATGATTTATATAAACCTCAGTGACCTCAGGAATTGTATTATTTAATAAAAATCTAATTAATTTGTATTTGTGAGTTGGTACAAATTCGTACAAATTTGACACGAATTGCAGATATCTTATATAGCAGTCATAAGGTAGCTGCCTGTGAGCATCTCACATCTAAAGCAAGGCTATGATGCCTTCAAATAGGCAGCTCACACAGTTTTGGAAAATAGTGTGTGTGATATCTTTATGAACACAACTGTCTATCAGTTTGAAGCTCAGCTGCCAGGGTGTATCTTAACCTGCTTCAGCAACTGAACCTTCACCTGCCTGTCATGAATGTGTGGTCTGTCCAAAACTGATAGTCTTTAGTAACTCGTTGTGATGATGGATGGGTAATAGTGACAGCAGTCGTTAGGGATCACAACTGTGAGACCCACACTAAAAGCTCACCCGTTTGCTGTCCTCTTCCTCCTGAGCCTTGCAAAACTCCTGTTCGATGGAGCAATCCAGCTCACTGAAGAGACCCACCTCCTCACAGTTCTTCAAGAAGCGTGTTGGGGTTGGTGTCTGGTCTAGAAAGGTTTAAGAAAGACATCTATCAAGATTTAGCAGGGCATGTTAGTTTAGCTGTTTACAGTGAAAGTGAAGGCCAAATTTGGTTTGATTATTAAGGAAAATGTCCCATTTTTGGTTGAGAACGTCTCGGTTTACGGGAATGGAGACGTTGCGTCATTGACTGATGTCATGGGATCCCTCCTTGGAGACGAATCGACTCTGATCTTTGGAGAAAACACCAATTTGGCCAGTGGTTTTTGCATGCCTAGCCAATCCCCCGTACATACGTTTACATAAGATGGCAGCATGCATGCACCACCATTAGGTTTCTGCTGAGGAGCCGATCGCAACCGACTCCCCTGAGAAGTCCGACCTTGTGGCAAGATGCACGTAACAAGGGTTACATACGTAAACCAAGACGTTCCCTTTCAGTTAGTCACTATGACATTACATCATTGACTGACGTCATGGGGTCCCTATGGAAAACACCACAACCCTGACTGCGTCACGTAGGAGACCCAAATGCTGATAGGCTGCTAAGGACAGCGTGTCAGACAAAATGAGATCCCAACGCAACCTGCTACAAGCCGACACCCGCCCAGGCCTCCCGGAGGCCAAGGGATCCACAATAAGATTGCAGATATCTGCTAAAGAGGCGCCGTGTGTCAAAGCCCAGGAGAAGGCCACACTCCGGGTGGAATGGGCTCTCACCCCTAGGGGGCATGGATTACCCTGGTCTTGGTATGCCAGGGTGATGGCATCCACCACCCAATGAGTCAACCTCTGTTTGGAGATAGCGCTCCCCTTCTGCTGACCTCCAAAGCAGAAAAAAAGAGCTATTTAGAGTTTCAGCAACTCAAGGGTCGGGTCTGCCTCCTTCAATTGATCATTCAAGTGAGCTAGAATTAGCCAGTCATCGGATGCCCTTCACCCACAGAGGAGTGGTACACAGCCATCTTGGTAAAGACGTGGGGAGACAGGGCCAGCCCAAAGGGGAGGAACTTGTACCTGACCCTCGAAAGCAAACCGAAGGAATGGTCTGTGTGGAGGCAAAATCGAGACATGAAAGTATGCGCCCTTCAGGTCGATGGCTGCAAACCAATTCTGAGGTTGAACAGGTGCATTTCGGGGTTAACATTCTGAACGGTAGCCGATGAAGGGACCGATTCAGAACAAGCAGATCCAGGATTGGGTAGGATGAAATAGGGGCTGTAAAAACCCTTTGGGGCCCAGAGATTTGGATTTGGTGACTGGGTGGGTACCACTGGCCCGTGGGTCAGCGGCGACAGCAAGATAGAAAGCACCCTGACCTCCCCCGAGGCTGGGGGCACAGATGTTGTGGTCCCCTGAAGAACAATTTCCTTCATCTCTGGGCAGCCCATCTCAGGGCCGCTTTGCGGTCTTCCGAGAAGACTTATTTTGAGATTTGAGACAGGCAGCTCCCCTTTACGGCAGCTGGTTCTACGCCCCCGCTGAGGTGTTACCTCCTTCTGAGGTGCCTGGGGTGGAGCAGGTGTGAAAGCTGCCGAGGGGCACCCTCAGTAACAGGCAGACGGACTTCTCAACAGCGACCTAGATGTATACTGTGCCTTCTAGGGGCAGCGGATGAAACTAGCCTTCTAATGAAAGAAAGCCATAACCTGAGCAAAGCCATGGACATGCGCTCGCCAATGAGGGCATGAACCATCTGCGAAAGCTGTCTCAGCATGACTGAGGCCCAGACAAGTGAGACAGTGATCATGGCCATTGTCAGAGGTGAGGAAACTCCGCACCCAGAAGCACACGGTCAAAAAGACGCAAAAAATTGCTCCGGCCGAGGATCTCAGCAGCAGGTAGTTTTCCTTTTCTCATTCTCCAACTTCAAAACCTCTAGATCGGAGGTTTGCACGCCGCCATCTTATATACCCGTATGAGCGGGGGAGTGGCTAGGCATGGAAAAACCACAGGCCAATTCCCATAGGCGTTTTCTCCAAAGATCAGAGTCGATTGGTCTCCCAGGCGGGATCCTATGACATCAGCCAATGACGTAACATAATAGTGAGTGAATAAAAGGGAATGGAATTTAAACATTTAATGACACAAATGCACTTTATTAAATTAAATTAATTTTTTAATTTAAATTTATTTTAATATTTTAAAGTGAAAATTAATCAGGGTGATGTAACACTGTCCTGATAAGAATAAAGTAAAACAATAATAATAAACTCTCATTAAAATGATAAAATTCTTTACACATAATTATCTTTATAATTCTATAATCATTATATAATATAAAAATCATTATTTCTTATTATCTTTTATTGTTAACTCTACATCAACAATAAACGGTGAAGTTTTTATATTTATATATATATATATACATATATTTAATATATTTGACATTTGTCACCAAATCAAAGTCATGAAACCAATGTGCAAAAACCTGCAAGGCACCGAACCAAAAAAAAAATATTATATATATATATATATATATATATATATTTACCCAAATTTAAAATTAAATTTGAGCTATTGTCATCTGCATGAACAAAATTCAGAAATTCAGTTTTTTGATGAAGGCTCTGCATCTTTCAACACAGTAAAATCCCCATGCAAAATGAACTGAATCCAAACAGCTAAATAAAAGCTTCTAGCGGGACCATGTGGTCTGTGGCACTAGGATGTATTTCTAGCTTCATGCCGTGTCTCTCTCCACTCAGGCTGTGATTCTGTCCTTTTCATTATTTACCCTTGTCAGAGTGGCAGATCAGATTTCTGGGATCAGCTTTGGGTTTCTCACTCGCTCCGCATTCTTTTACATGCAGGCCCTTCTTTCAGTTACTCGCTTGCTAACGAAGGTGCACATGCGTTTCTTCACTCAGTACCTCTCGTTTTCTCAGCCTCTTGTCCTCAAACACACTCCACTGAAAAATCTCTTATTGTGTTTGTGGTGGGATGATAATTTCTAGCCGCTACTGGAACCACATAGTAACTCATGTACTTTATCAACCCCACTGTGAATACTACAGTCTAGACTGTGCCGCACATGCAGGACTTGTACAATCCTGTCAAGAGTTATTCATAAAGATATATAGATATATTCAGATGCAAACTCTTGCATATTACTGATAACAAATAAGAGAAATATGAGAGTGTCCAGTTAAAAAATGTGCCAAGTTCTTTATATTCATGATTTCATAAGTTTATAACAGTCAATAACTCATAATACAATTAATTCTATAATATATCAGATAGCAAATCTTAAATATCACAGAAATCTGATAATAATCTTACTTCATAATTTTGCAAGTTCTGATTTCTTCTACATTCAAAGTGGAAAAACAGAACAGAATTTGAAGATTTGTATCATTATTGTACATAAGAAAACATTAGTGATTACTGTATTTTACATATTCGTGTCTGTAACTTCTTATCGTTTCCTTATTTAAAATACAATATAAGGTGAATGACACAGTTCAATATTTGGGGCAAGAGCAGGCATCTTGAGTGACAAAAAAGTACATGAAATCTGATCTGACATGCAAGATCTTGCATGACTGCAAGTCATTTACAAAAATCTGATTTTAATTGGATTTCAAACCCCATCTCGAGTGGATTGAGTGGACAAACCAAAGTGTACTTGATTTATTTATATACATTTAGAAAAGATTTTATACAAAATGACTAGATAAATAGATAGATTTATGTTGTTTTGTAGATGTAAACTGAACAAAAATAATGATTTGTTTTGTTTTTTGTTGCGCTTTTTTTTCTTTGTTTTGCGTTGCTTTGCATGTACTCATGTGTTCTTTGATGTCTATTAAACATATTTACATCAGATACACCAAAAATAGGCTGCCTTTTTCAACCAAGCCTTAAGTACACAGCTTTGGTTAGTTCGTGTTCTATCTCTAAATATGCAACCCTCCACTTTTTCATCATAGTTGTTGAGGCTTATTTTCTTTTCTTCCCTGCACTGTTCCCCCTTCCCCTCGTCCCATGAGAGGGCCGGCGGTCTAATTGATATGGAACTCATGGTACGGGTTGATGACTGGGATTAGGGTAGTGAGGCCGAGCGCAGCACAAATATTATTTTAGCCACATGGCTCTGCATTTAAAACTACACCTACGCATTTGCCAAGTCATGCGTTCTGGCTAATACACCTAATCAAAGACAGACGCTAAACGGACACTCACACGTGTGCTGTTTGTGTGTGTGTGTGTGAGGTCTGTCTCACCTGACAGCATGTTGTCATTTTTGATGGAGGGGAATTTGAGGGTCATCTCGTGCTTGTGCCGATGAATCATAAGATGATCTTCCGTCGGGAATCTCTGGAGAACATGGAAACAAATGGTTGCGATTTAATCACACTAAACACATTAAAGAGTAGAGGCTTGTTTACTTTTCATTTTGTTTTCTTAAAAAACTGAATCTTACAATTCGGGACTTTATTAATTCATATTATACTTACCACCATATATAACATGACTGAGCCTTAGGCATAAACTGTCTGAACAGATTACAGTAATACCTTTCTGATTTAAAATACCTTCTCATTATCATAATTACATTATCTTAATTGATGTTTAAGAGCACCTGAGAGCACTTGTATCTGTAAATGGTCCACATGAACCAGCCTGCTCAGACAGACTGTGACAGGCCTAGTCTAATT
>JAUMHR010000070.1:8684000-8713305 GCA_032361145.1 Enteromius fasciolatus
TTCAAAACAGGTGGATTGTGATCCTAAAACGGGCCACAGGTGTGTTCTGATTGCAGAAAGAAGGGGGGAAAAGATAAAAAAACAAAACACTGATGATATATGCAAATTATGCAAAAACAGGGGAGATAAAAATAAATATACTTTTAAAAAGACAGAAAAGCACAAACATCATCTTTGGTAGATGACATCAAATCAGTCAGCAATCATTTTGTAGTATTGTTTTTACTTTTTGTTGTTATTGTTTTTTTTGTCAGTTTGTTTATTTGTCATTTTAGCATTTGTACATGTTGTTGGAACTTTGCAGTCCCTGTTAATATTAATACATTTCATAGTAGGCGTTTGGCTTTTTCCATTTTTTTATCAGAATAAATGTTATATTATTGTAATGGGTCACCTTTATGGATACTGAAGCAAAACCATTTGAAAACTAGTGGTAGATTAGTATCATATGATTAGATATTATTATAGGTTTTATTAATATTTAACATTATTTTTTTCACTGTAATCTTAGATATTTTGGTTAATTTTGCTGTATTTTTTCAATATTATTATTATTATTTTGTTTTAAATATTACTGTTTAGCTTCTAAACAGTAATAATAATTAATATTACACTTTTAATTTTTATTTTACGAAGTTAAACTAAATGAAAATGTAAAATATTTCTAGTTATAAACTAGCTATAAAATGTATTTTATTTCAAGTGATGAAGCTTTTATGATTTTGTATTATGAAACTAGACGAAATTAAGAAATGTTGCCTCTAGCTAGAATAAAACAATTTTTTGTTTTTGTTTTTTAGTGCTGTCAAACTACTAATCACCATTAATCATAATATTTGCACACACTTGTGTGTGTTTTGTGTATACTTTCTATATATATATATATATATATATATATATTAGCACACACATACACTATATTTTAATATTATAAATAAATATATAAAATATATTTTTTGTAAATATATACATGCATGTGTGTGTATTTATATATACATAATACATACACAGTAAACCACACACAAATTATGTAAACAAAAATATTTATTTTGGATGCTATTAATTATTTGACAGTACTAATTTTTATTTGCTTATTTATTTTTTATATATTATAAGTAAAAAAAAAAAAAGACAAAGATTTTTTTAAGATTTAAATTTTTATTATAATAATAATAACATTAAGATAATTAGATTAAGAATTTTTAAGATTATTTTCCATATCTATGAGGATTCCACCACATCCAAAGAAATACCAAGTCAAGACTCTAATATCAAGACCCAGCGGATTACTTTTTGCCTCAACAAGATAGCGTTTCACTGTTGTTGTCTGTGGCGCAGTTTCACATTGAGAAAGAGCTTTCTCGAGTTACAGGACTGTTCGTCTTCTTTATTGTCTTATCAGACTCACCTGAGAGCAGCCCGGGGCGCTGCACACGAACGGCCTTTCCTGCTCGGAGTTCATCACTGTCACTGACTCCTCATATACCTGAACACAAAGCAAAGGAGAGAAATTCAAATCAGGGGTGCCTCCAGGACTCAGAAGCATAAAGACCAGCTCACATTATGTCACTAATGTATCGTGTGCCAGTGATAACCAACTCCGTGGTTCCCGAAGAGGCTTTGACAGAATCTCAGGGAGGATTCAGTGTCTTATGCCCCGGGAGAGTCTAAACTCTAGGAGGGAGGCTTAAGAGGCTAAAATTGACCCTTAAAGTGTCACCCTGCTCCTTCGTCACCATGGAGCCATCGCTGACCACAGGGTAAGATGTAAACTATCCTCTCTGTGTTGTGCACGCAAGTCTGTGGCTAACCCAGACACACGGCACTGAGGTCAGCGTATCAATGAACTGCTGGTCATTAGCAACTTTTTGGACACCTAAACTGTCCTTTCTATACCTCGCCAGCCATGACATTAGCAGCTCGTGTTAGTAGGGTCAATGACAAATAAGACCTTGTTTTAAACATTTAGAAATGTATTCTTTGTTCTCATGTTGGCTTTATAAAGTTTTGAAAATTATTATACAATAAAACAAGTAAAGATAATAAACTTTAATTTAATGCAGTGTAAGCACCAAGCAAAACAGCTTCAGTGTATGTTATTACTATATATATATATATATATATACACACACACACATATATGTTTTTTAAATTATTTATCATTTATAATGCATCTTTATGACATCATTTACTATGATATAAGCTATCTATACAAAGTAATAAATATATTTAAAACATAAATATGATATATATATGATATAATTTTCTGTATTTTATATATATATATATATATTTATTTATTTTTTTCTACATGCTGGTCGCACCACTTGACATGGTGATCAAACGTTGATTTTAATATTTATTTTATTTTATTATCATATTCAGCAACACTATTTAATCTGGGAGATTAAAATGTAAGCTAAACAATAAGTTTATATATTCTTATTCAGAATATTATGATCGTTTTACAACACTGATATTTTAACTTTTTTATTAAACTTTTCCATATATTACCTAATATATTACCATAATAACTGACCAAGGTAAGGTTTAAAATCAATTGTTAATGGTGAAATATACAGTAGTTGCCTCTATGCAATAATAAGTCGGCAACACTTACAGTGTGACAAATTATGTATAGAGGGGAATAAAGGGTTAAAATGTTTCAATACAACGACAAAACTCTGAACTATTTCTAGTGTCCATTTTACAAGAGGTGATTACATTTCAATGACAAATCTCTCTCTCTATTACAGCTCACCATGAGCCCTGGAATCCCTTCCTCGGTGCCATGATGCTGCTAAATGCCATGGATGACAGACTGACAATGGAATGGTATGCCAGCCATTCAGTTTCACGCACATGGAGTGTAATCGGGCCGCTCCTCTGATGCTGATGGGACGTAGTTCACCATCGGTTTTCTTATGTGGGCCCACGCTGAGCCCACTACTACTGTCGCCATGGGGATCAGAGAGCGATGCTGGAATATATCAGGCACCATTTGTGCTTTAGTCTCAAGGGCGGCTCTTTCTATTCAACTAGTGATGATCTATAGAGTGCCTGGGTTCGTGATTCTGACTGTACGTCCCTCTTCCCACCCCTGCATTCTTAAAATAAATCTGTGAGCGTGTAAAAAGCAGGCCAGGGTTGACTCAATGGCATTTTTGTTCTTAGCCATTGGAATTCTGTGTTTGATTTGAATGGGGTAAAATGTGTAAACTAGACAGTGTTAATGCAATTTTCTAAATACCGCTCCGTCTAATTTACAGAATTAAATTTGCGTTTCTTTTAGCATGAGGCTTATTCCTTTTAATTTTGGTGGGAAAAGCATTTAAAATCATTAATTTGCAGTTGCCAAAAATGTAACTTTTATTTTAAAAACAAAGAAGCAAGTCCAGCCCAGATGAGAAAAAGTAAGTGTTCATATTCATTTCCATAATAAAAGTAACTAACCCAGTTAGTTACGCTTAAATAACTTTCCCCAACACTGCAACTGGAGCTACATTACACTTTTTTGGTAGCTAAAACATTGTCAAACTTACCAAAATATTCAATTAAAGCTTTCTTCAGCGCTCTATGGATGTAGACTCTGTGTGGGCCCGCTTATAAGATGCCAGCAAATGCTTGTGATTATTTTTTCGCATCGTCGTGCATCACAGGTGATCATAAACTTTACCAATGTTTCTAACACCTGTTTTGGGAATTTTACAGCACCCTTATGTAAGTTTTGTGCAAAAGAGTAACCGTATTATGGGCTACAACAGCCTAATGAGACACAGCTGTAATAGTCCATGACAGCTAGAGTCGAGTCCCCTTCATATACAGCAGCAAAACACAGACGAATGACTGTGGCTATGTATTGACACACTGCTTAGACAGCTAACAAACACTTTCCAACTGCATGGAAAATAAACACGCTCGAAACTTTAAAAGATGAAAACATGAATTCAAATGCTTCAGGTCTGGATATGCATGAGCCCCGCTGTGTGAACGCTTTCATACAAGATTTGCATGTGCATTTTTTTTCCTGTCCGATTGGTCTAGCCAACTGTTTCCTCCCATGCAGTCAAAACATGCAAATTTGCCGTTATGTTAACCAGACTTCTTTTTCCTTACAGTCCGGCCTTGGGACGGAGCCCCTCCAGGCGGCTTCTGACACGCGGCCCTTGGGGACACATGGTCTGGATAGGGTGTTTCTGTAAGCGAACTGACATCAAGAACACGTCTGCTAAATGACAAGCCACTAACATTCGTTTTTTTCTGTTCTCTGTCTCTCTCTCTCCGTCACTTGCTTATCAGCTCTCAGAAAGTTACGTCTCCAGCCACAAGTCTTTACAGTATCTATATTATTCCGCTTTCACTTCTTTCTCTGCCCTGGATAATTATTCAATGAAAATCCAATGAAATACGATCCAGTGAAAGTGCTGTCGTCATTTATTAATCCCACCTGTATTATAATCTTACACGACACAAAAGAAGATATTTCGAAGAAGATTTTCCCGAAATATTTTTGTTTTAGTTCCACGAAAGTCAATACGGGCTGGCAGACAATGAGAGTGAGTTAATTAGAATGACAGAAAGTTCATTTTTAGGTGAACTATTGCTTTAAGCAAATTAAAGTGAACATTTCACTTCCGTAACTTGACATATTTCTGAGTGAAACGGAAATGTATTTTATCCATCAGGATTTGATCA
Source organism: Enteromius fasciolatus (assembly GCA_032361145.1). Lineage (NCBI taxonomy): Eukaryota > Metazoa > Chordata > Actinopteri > Cypriniformes > Cyprinidae > Enteromius > Enteromius fasciolatus. The sequence continues at coordinate 8,688,696 of JAUMHR010000070.1, forward strand.
GATGTGATTAATACTGTCAAATTTTTAAATGTGTGTGGTTTGTATATTTATTATACATGTAAATATACACACACATTTATGTATACATTTCAAATATGTTATGCATGTATATTAACTATATGTATTTATAATATCAATTCTTAAATTCTATGAATATAAATATAGATGTAAATACATTTTTAAAATATATACTGTATGTGTGTGTATTAACATAATAAATATACACAGAACACACACACACACATATATTATGCAAACAAAAACTTTTACTTTGTATCCGATTAATCGCTTGACAGCGTATGATGTTTCATGTGGAGCAAGTCATTATATATATATATATATATATATATTCTTTTGTATCAGGTGCATGGATTAATCGTCCATAGTCCGTTTTGCATGTTAACTTTAACACTTCACACTTAACTCCTTTTACCAGCCTTATCTAAACTTCTATTTATATTAGTCCAGATTTGAAAACGTATTGTAATTTTTGAGTCCCTGTGTTGTCAAACAGACTTAAGATATGCCGTCTTTTGATATCACATCTGACCAAATTCCAAAAGCAAAACCAACAGTGCAACACAATCAGGCCCCTGCAGCAATATTTCACATTCACACTATGTGTAAGATCCGTAGTACTACAAAGTCTGTCATCAAATCTGTTCATTTAAACATACAATTATGCACTTCATTCATTTTCACGAAAAATATTACCGTATCATTTCCACCCTCGAGCAAGCCTTTTAGCCACCTAAACTGCTCAATATCCCCATGTGACACAAGGCCAGGTGCGAGATGTTTGCTCACCGGTGGTCATACACTGCTTGGCTTTTATTTCACTGGTGTTTTCATTTAACACAGGAAATTTCGTTACACTTCAAATTTAGAATGGCCCGATGTGGCAGCCGAGGAGGATTAAGGGGACCGGAGTACAGTTTCACAGGGAACCGGTGAGGAACTTTCTCCTCTGGTACATATTTGAATTCAAACAGTATGGTGCGCAGGCCGAGGGGAGGAGGAGGGTGGTGAAGGTTACAGCAAGCACAAACTTGCGCTGCAATTCAAATCCAACCTCCCCCCATCCTCTCCAGGCCTTCGGCAGCAAAGGTTCAAGGTAGGATCAGCACAGGGCCCGGGGCAAGGAATAAGAAACATACAGACAATGCAAAGGATGCCATAAACCTCTAATAATGAACAGACGAAGGGGCCCACAAAGGTAACCTTCAATCACTGTCAGTCATCACATCTTCACAAACATAAACTTACAGAGACCTAGAGAACTTCAGGCTTACTTTTATATCGGAGGCGCAAACATTCGAAATATAAACATATGTTTTTGTTGCTCAGTGAACGAAACACCTTATGCCGTGTGTGATGAAACTTAAAATGAAAAAGATTTTCACTGCTATGTTGGCATTCACCAATAAAGATGACTTGCGTGCTAAATTTTACACTTATTTCAAATGAACAGATTTGCATACACTACATATTACATTTTTTTAAACACATAGAGGAACACCTGCACACACTACATATTATAATGCAAATTTATGAAGTTAATACAGAAAATATATCTATAACATTTTCCCATTCAGGTTAATTCACTTGGCGAGCTGGATTAATTAAACCAGAGACCAAAGGAATTTTTTCCAATGCAAGTCATCCAATTTTATTAGATAAGTCTTGTGTCACATGTGACAATACAGTATTTCACAGATACTTATAATAAATGGTTCAAATAAATCAAGATAGAAACGGAATAATATGTTTTTTATGTTTTGCTGAACTCACACGGCGTACTTTCTTATGTGGACCACAATCAGGGACTGACAGTTTAGTTACCATTTGCTTTCATTGCTTTTTTTTCCCCTCATAACGAAAGTGACTGAAGCTGTCATTCTGCCTAAAATCTCTTTTTGTGTCTCACAGAAACTAAAACAGGTTTGTATCAACATGACAGTGAGAAGACACTACAAATGTTTAGGTGGACTACTCATTTAATCTAGAAGCGATGAGCCAGAATGAACTTTTAACATATTTTAATTTCCCTCCCTGTGTATGAAGCTAGTTTATCTGTGAACAGAACGCCCACAGCTTACTTCTTACCATTTCTTTTCTGCAATTTCCTACAAACAAATATGTATTTGCGTTGTAAAAATGAACCCAGGCAAACTTCGTGGCGGTGGATTAAAATCTTGTAAGCCTTCAGGCTTTTATAAAAGAGTTTGCCTCGTCAGCACAAACCACTAAAACCCTCAATATCTCGACGGTTAATCAAACAGTCTGACTGGCCTGCATTATGACGTCATGCTTCGAAACACTGCTGTCTTGTTACAATTATTAGAAAATAAAACGCGTGATTCGGTGCGAAGATTCAAACACGCGTGAATACTTGGAAGTCAACCGTTCTTTTATCATATAAGAGCGGACTGGACTGGACTGGGACCCCTCTGACAGTCGCGATAGCTCTTGAATAATAGAGGTGCAGTGGTATTCAGAGGCGAGCTAAGTTCCTCAGTTTCTGCATTGTTGATGAATGAAACAAAACAGGTTCAACGTTACAAACTAATTCTCCAGGACCGCTTCAGAGGAACAATGCCGAACACTTGTGTCAAAGCGCGAACGGGACACAGCACACACACATACGCTATGGCAAGCCAATTTAACATTTATTCCTTTAAACTGCTAGTCTGTAGATTTCTTATTTAAACTGTTAAGTAATCAAATAGTGAGAAATATATTTTTCGACAAGTGACTAGTACATATTCATTGCTTATTCCATTAACTATTTCATTGTTACTGGAATCAAATAGAATTTTGGCTACTAGGTAGGGTTTGTGTCTGGTTTAGATATCAAGTAATCATATCACATCGTTATGTATTCATATTATGTTGGTGAAACCCATTCCAACTGTTACTATTTTTATTACTTTTTATTGTTTAAATTGGTAAGTTAGTAAAAACTATTAAACAATAACTACTCCTGCTATCTATTCCTGATTGACTAGTACTGTAATTATTTATTCATCCTCAGCACCGGATACACTAGCACTGATTTGCATTATTACAAGTAACATTTCTTACTGAGTAGAACTGCATTTCTGCTCATATTCGCTGATGCCTTGACTTTATAGCTACTTATAAGCTAAAAACAATAGTCTGAATGTATCTACGAAATTATTGGTGCTAGAGAAGCTAGAACAGATGCTGTTAATTAACTAAAGTAGGCTATAAATAATGTAGGCCTAGTAGTTATTAATAAAATTATGAAATACAGGCTACTTGTTTCGACTAGCCTACATTATTTATTAGCATGTAGAAATAAATACTAGTGACAAAAACGAGTTGGGTAAAGTAATAAGTGTTAGTTTGGCTTGCCACAAACATGCACATACAAACACATGCACGCACAAGCGAAGTAAAAACTGTTGTAACGCGGCGATCGTGTTTGACAGCTTCATGCGCGCAAACTAATAACTCCGCGTAAAGTTTTGCAACATGCAGCAATATAAGTTTGAGATGAGAATCAAGAGGGAGCTTGCTGTTTAACGCGACGCAAACCTTAACGCGCAATTTGGGTATTCAAAACGCAAAGCTGTTACATGCAAACAATCACTGGAGATCCGAAAATGATTAGTCTTGATCAGTGTGTTTTCTGCATGAAGCGTGAACAACTTAAATAGACGCGTTCAGACAGACTCTATAAAAGTACTTGAAATTCGTTCATGTGAATCCCTAACAAGTTGTCACTTCTTCAGGCTCAAGAGAATGGTTATTTCTATGGCACCGACTCGGTAAGTGCATGCGAACGCGAAGGAATGGATGTATCGGTATGAAAAACAACTCACCGCAGAAGTCTGGAGAAGATGCACCACACTTTCTGAAGGAACCACGTTGGACTGAGGAAAGATTACAATACGATCTATTTAGAGAAGCATTACATCACCCTTTGGTGACGTCACGTGGGATTCCTGAACTTCTAAATCATTGCGGTCCCTCGTAGGGGCGGGGCGCGCTGGCCAGGCGGGGCGGGGTCAGGCCGAGTGGGTGTGGCGTCCGGACAGCAACACATCTGTCAGACTTCAAGCTGTTATTGTTGTTCGCAGCAGCGAGTTAGCCATAAACTGCTGTTCATAAAAATGATATATTATCATAAGATAGAAATTCTCAACTGATTCTACTATTACAGTGACAATTAAGCAAATAAAGAGCTCAGGTAAATTATTATGACATTATTGTGAAGCTAACACTTGAATGATTAATAATAATAAATTATACATAGCTATACTTCAATATTTCGAAATATTTTCATTTACAACTAACTTGTTATGCTGTATATTATGCTGAAACGATTTTGATTGACCTTTTTAGTTTTTCTGACAGGAGACGTAACGCTCACAGACTAAAGACACCAAACGTCCCAGCTCAGTTATCCAGGTCTGTTAATTGTGCACATCTTGCCAGTGCCTCTGTGCTTACTAAATAATGAAAGTGTCAGGGGTAAATAAATTATTGGTTGGATTATGTCTGCCTGCAAGTGTTGAATTTAGAAGATGGTGTTACAGAATCAAAGCTCTGACCTTTGTCTGCTCATGATTGCCAGGCAGACGTAATGCGATGCAGGTGGCATAGAAGGACAAACAAAACAAAACAATTAGTTTATTTCCGTGACATTAATTTCAACTGTAAACAGGTGCAAGTGATACAGAACATATTACTATTATTACACAATGTGTACAGTCAAATGTTTGCAAAATATATATATATATATGACACAGAAAAAAACTTATGTAACTTGAATAACTCACCCAAATATGAACATTTTGTCATCATTTACTCATCATCATGTTGTTCCTTATCTGGATGAGTTTCTTGCTTCTGCTGAGCAAAAAGAAGATATTTCGAAGAATGTATTAGTCACCGATTTCCATAGTACAGAATAAAAATGGAAGTCAGTGACTTTGAATCTTTGGTCTTATAAGCTATAAGCTATATAGCATAATTTAATATTTTACTAGACAATCTCATTTATGTAAACTAACAACAAAAAATACTACTAAAGCGCCTATGAAGTTAATATCAAAAACAAGCTGTATCTGTTAATATTATATAAAGAATCTGAGCCAACTTGAATTATAATGAATAGTTTCATTATTAGTTAAAATTTTGTCAACATTAACAGAGATTGATAAACTGTCAGTTAGTATTAGTTAATGCTTTAACCAGCATTAATATGACCTTATTTTAATGTGTTTCCTGCAATTGTTAAATAGCTATTTTTACCAGAAATCAGACATAAAATGTAGCTTTGTTACATTCTCAGAAATAAAGGCACAAAAGCTGTCACTGGGGCGGTAACTCTTCACTCTTTGTACCAAAAGTGTCCCTATTACATACCTAAAGTGTATACATTAGTACCTTAAAGGTCACCCCTGTGACAGCTTCTGAGAGTGCAAATTAAACTAATTAGGTTTATATAAGCAGTAATAGTACTTTTGACTTTTAAAATCTGTTTACTAAGATGTCGCTATTTTTAGAGTACAGTTTTTCTTAGTGAATATAGAAAATGTGATGCACGGACAGCATCAGAACCATTATTACTGACTAATGAGCCCAAAACCTTTGTATACAACATCCTAAAAACACAATAATGGAGCTATTAAAACTGCTTTAGAACTATTCATTTAATATACGGTCATTTTATGAGTATATTTTTTACCTGCAAGAGACAGTAGCAAAGAAAATGGTCACAAGGTTGATCGTAGCTGTTAAACTGACAAATCAGCCATTATAGGGTAAAAATAAAAAGAGTCACAAGCTGCTGAGAGTAGACAGAGTCACAACCTTTCAAGCTTTAGCGAATACGCTGGTGGCGGCGGTGTGATTTCTGATGTCGAGGGTACACTGGAGGAGTCTGGGATTGCTTCGGCGATTAATGACTGTCTGCTCCTCGGAAAAGAGCTGTTTACAATGAGCCACCCGTGCTAAGAGCTCTGTCACGGGAACAATAATGCTAGCCTCAACTGCCGTCGTAACTCAGCCGTTTCGCTTGCCTGTGTCTTTTAACCTGGGCCTTAATCAAAGCTTTATGACAGGTTTTGTTCCTTTATGGTCTATATATTTCTCCCAGCCATCCAGACATCATCCCGCGGGAGAGCTGTGCAGTAAGTGGCATAAGTGCACAGTCAGTGATGGGTCACTGACCCCACACTTTAAAGGATTTTATCTCTAATGCATGGCAGGTTAGTCTGTCCCCAAACGTCTAGCAGGGCTGAATTCAGATTGCCAGGAAAAGGTGAAAAGGGCTCTTTTTTATGTCAGGTTTTTTTTTTTCAGAAATTGAACATTTGATTTGAAGATATATAAAGATATTTTTCTCTTTTCATTATTTTTATAAAATACTAATTTCATTGTTTGATAATAAATACTAATATTTACATAATCAGCCAACAAAAATATAAAGGAATATAATTAACCAGTATTTTTTATGTCAGGTTTAACTGGGCTAGATTTTTTTTCTTCTGAAATTCAACATTTGATTTAAAGATATTTTATTCTTTTCATTATTTATTTATTTATAAAATACTGATTTCATTATTAATATTTCATTAATAATAATTAATAATATTAACATAATAATCAGCCAACAAAAATATAGCCATGTCATATAACCATTTATTATTTTTCATGTCAGGTCTAATTGGATTTGATTTAAAGATATTTTATTCTTTGCATTCTTTCTTTATTTAATAAAAAATAGTGATTTCATTATTTAATAATATTAACATAATAATCAGCCAACAAAAATATAGCCATGTCATTATTTTTTACGCAAGTCTAATTTAAAAAAAATAATTAGGGTTAAAAAAAATTCCTTCTGAAAATAATTTTCTTTTTCTCTTTTCATTATTTTTTAAATAATATACTAATTTACATTTTTGATAATTAATAATAATAACAACATAATAATCAGCCAACAAAAATCTAGCCAAGGCATATAATTAGTAAGTATTTTTTATATCAGGTCTAGTTAGGTTAGATTTATTTAGAACTTAAACATTTGATTTATAGATATGAAGATATTTTTCTCTTTTCATTATTATTAAAAAAAAAAAATACTAATTTCATTATTTGATAATAAATAATAATGATAACATAATAATCAGCCAACAAAAATATAGCCAAGTCATTTAATCAGTTATTATGGCAGATTACACTCAGTTTACCTGAATGATAAGAAACTCACTTAAGACGGCTCATCCCAGGAATCGCAATTTGAGAACAGCACAGCTGAAACCTGATTGCGATTTGACATCAGTGTTGATTCACATGAGACAGAAAACTTGAGAAAACCTCATCTAAAATGAAGTTCATTGTCAACAAACACAAGCGGGAGATCATGTGTTTAATCAGCCCTTTGACTTCAGTTGACCTCGGACCGAACTAGATTTACCTTCAACGGTGAACATATCCCAGACAGGAGCTGTTTAATTCCATTCAGAAGAATGGTTACAATCAGTTCAACCCCACACGCACAGCTCTACATACTATAAATGATTTTGTTTAATCAATTATTAAATGTACATATTAGAAAGTAGACTGCACTTCTACACTGCAAAAAAAAGTCTTATCTTAGTATTTTTGTCTTGTTTCTAGTTAAAATATCTAAACATTCATAAATTAAGATGCATTTACTTGGTAAGTAGCTGAAGATGTTAAACAAACAATATCCCCTCAGCTCAAAAGCAGAAAATAAATGTATCGAATGTCAGTGGTATAATAAAGGCCTTGCTGGGTAAGAACAAATAATTATTGTTTATATTTACAGAATTTGTTCAGGATTTAGTTAGTCCAAACAAACCCATTCACATGCAGCAGAGCAGTGTGTGTGTGTTTGTTTGTGGTTGACCATGTCATGTAACCATGTACTGTATTATAAGAGCCAGAAGTGCATCTAATTTTGGCAGTTATTAAATCCATATTATGTCATAATTCAAGATGTATTTTACATTCACTTGAATTCAACTAAAAGCGCCTCTCAAAGAAAAACATGTCTGTTTGTTTAGGCAGCATTTTGCTTTAGGTCTGAATGATTTTAAGAATGATATCTAGACAGAGCAAGGAAGCGGATTGGCTGTTTGATCTTAACTTGAGTCATCTTCATGTCCTGAAGTGCCTGCAGGGATGGAAATGTTGAAGTATACAGCTTTGTGTAATAACACATGCCTACTCCCCCAACAATACTCATTGCTTCCATTACTTTGTGATTACTTTTTTTTTTTTTTTTAAACATCAAACTAACTTACAATATCTCCTTTAGAAAAAAAGCATCCTGTTTTAGTACCCGTGGATGTGTGTCGTCTGCTTTGGTGGCCAAAATACAAAAATCTCCACAGGTGGTGATGGACATGAGACTCTTGACGTATTTTACAAACACCACAATGTACTCCAGCCTATCAGGCCGTGTGTATGCATACACCACCGTGTATGTAAGATGTAAGACAGAGTAAGATCTTGAAAAATAGCCATTATTTACAGCTAAACTACCTTTTAATCTGGCCGAATGTTAGCAAAGTCAATGTAAAAATCTACAGCTAGGCGTATTCGGAGTCCTCCGCCTTCCCATGATACAGCAGTCATCTGCTTGCCAGGACCCTTCAGAGTCCGTAAGTGCTAGACACGTGATGACATCACACATAAGTGCATCAAACAGTGGCATCGTCATTAAAAAGTTTGTGGTGAGTATGATTTTATTTTGTATTGTATTTAATTTAGTTTTTTTTTAAGGAAATAATACTTTTATTCAGAAAGAATGCATTAAATTTATTAAAGGACCCATTAAAGACATTTGAAACGTTACAAGATATTTATATTTCTGTCTCAAATAAATGCGATTTTAAAATTGCTAAATGCGATTTTAAAAATGATAGAGGACAAATCAGCATATTAAAATGATTTCTAAAGGATCATGTGACACTGAAGACTGGCTTCCAGAAATTCAGCTTTACCATGAGAGGAATAAATTATATTGCAAAGTAAATTAAAATAGAAATAGGTTATTCAAATTTGTAATATTATATTCGATTTAAACTCTTGAGAGACTTTTCTCAAAAACCTTACCAAGTCTTACCAACCCCAAACTTGTGGACAGTTGCGTATGACAAAATATATTATCTTTGTATAAATTGAAACGTGTCTGTATGAAGCATGTGTGTGACCGGTACTCACCTCTCCAAATGGTGTGTAGAATTGAACAACATTTCTGTCTTTCTCTGTTCCGCTGTTTCTGAGTGATCCATATGCCACATCCCGGTCTCGATGGGCACAGGACCTGCACACGTATGCACACACAGCCTTACTCCGATTCGCACTAGAATGCAAGTCCCTCAGCATGCACAAAAAGAGATATAAAAAAATGCATAAACTCACTGTCATCACTCTCATGCCTCATCACTTGACAGAGCCCGTTAGTGAAGCAAACAGCTAGGCAGGGGCAGTCTGGTTCCAGATACCCCTCTGTGCCAGGGTACCAGTGAATACCTGCTATATTGAGGGCGCCTGTTGCATTTGCCAAGCAACTCATGGTCATCTTCATCTGGGCATAAGCACACAATAAGAGCAAATTAGTGTTTTAATAGCAGTACTACTCAAACTGACTGGATAACAATAAAAGTTCCTCAGGACCCCAGAGGAAAACTAATAGAAGTAGCTGACTAAAGAAACAACGAATAACACAGAGTGTGTTTTCAGCATCTCAAAAAGCAAAACCCCTTTGATGAAAAGTGCATGAATGTTTAATGATGGTCAGTTTATGATTGGTCGTTTCTTGTTTAAAAGGTAGCCCTTACATTCTGAAACTAAGAAAAAAGTCCAAAATGATATGTATGAAACACTTTACTGGAGCATTTAAATGGGTCTAAAAGATAATCTGGGCTTAAGAGAAATTATAATAATTGATATAGAATAATTATATATAATTATAATTATAGTAATTTATATTTACCAATCAGGACAAATAAAACCAAAAACCCAAGGACTTGCATGTGATTTCAAAACCTGGCAACCTTTTGACAAATATTGTACACAGGCCTACCTACCACTGTACCAAGAGTTTAAAAGCCACACTGCACATTATAATGCCATTACCAACAAAATGTGCACTGGAACCATTTGAAGTGAACAATGCAGCCATTACATAATGAAGGACAGCATTTCTGAGTAGTTTCTACAGTATGACTACAGCGGAGCGGGCATGATGCCATGTGCTTCTAAATTCTGCATTTTCCGCTGCCAGCGAGGGAAAGCCAGTGTTTGTAATAGCTCTGAGTCTGAACATTATGTCATTTGCTTCCTTAATGGGGTCTGGGGGTTTACGCTTGGTAACATTTGGAGACCAAATTACACTTTGTGGACCTTTGAAATACCAACATATTCATTGCCAGTGTCTTTACCCTATCAGTCATCACAGAATAGATGCTATTTGTGTGGTCTTGAACAAGAGTTAGGACAATATGGTAAACAGAAGAGACGTAAATGAAGAAGTCAATTGAAACTCAAATCTAACTCCTATCTATTTACACACACAACGTATTTATAGTGTGCATATGTAGATATTTATTTGTTTTGCATCATATTTCATATATCTGACTATTATGGATTACAATGTGTCAAAGTAAATCAATAAAAATGATGTATGCTTAATCAATTAAACCTTGTTCCTTCAGTCCTGTAAGTGTTAATCATGAAATATTACTAAGAGCATCAAATGTATTATGTTTACTTTATTTTTAATCAGGTTTACTTCATTTCAAAGCAAAACGTGTACCATGACCTAAAGTGGGATGTTGTTGGAATTAGGCTTTTAGTAGATTGTGTATATGTTTTTGATCATCTTAAAATTTCATGTATCAAATATGATTTAGGCTTTATACCTTTTGCAATTATAGGTCATCAACTTCTTGCTGACAGCATATACACCAAAAAAATGTTTTATTGGTTTCCGAGATACTAAAAATCCAACTTATCCCTGAAAATACGGCCCTGAGCAAAAGGATCTGAATCTCATCAACAAACGCAAAGTCTCAGGGTGACAAATTTGACTATTTGTAAAAATCTGAAGGGTAACAGAATTGAAAGCAAAATTGAAGGCCGTAAGCTCTGGAGAGCCTCAAAACAGAGTGAGTCAATGATGTAATGCTTTCACAGACATGTCCCACAGTGTGCTCCAGCACTGCTGGAAAAAGCAGGGCGATCAGGGTGCACAGCTGCCCATGCTGCGCTCGGCTGTGGTGAGTAAATGGGGCCCAACCCAACAAGGTCCCCATTACACAGTACCGGGCACAACACCAGCACCAACAACCTCTGCCAACAAACGTGAACAGGAAATCATGGAAAAACAGAGGCGGCGGGAGAGAGGGATGAAGCACATGGATGCGAACGCGAGCAAAAGGAAAGAAAACAGCCATAATGTAGTCCACACCACTGGGGCTTTCTATTACTGACAGAGAAACACTACAGTGATCAAGTCATCTGTGTGACCACGCAGCCATCTATAGCCTTTCTGACTCTATTTACAGTATTTGTGGCTAAACGTATAGAGTATTGTACATACTGTATGCAAACATGCCAAATGGGGAGAATGAGAAGCTCGATCAAACAAATCAACAGTGACGTTGATTTTAGGAGCTTCAGGAGCAACCTTGGCAGCTTTATTATTATACTGAAGAGTTTTAATTTATAAAATATATATATATATATATATATATATATGAAAACAGAATCCACTGGACCACCTTTAATTCAACATAAATCATAAAAAAGCTAGTTTAGAAGAAGAATTTAACAAGTTTATTTAGCTCTATTTTGATTTTATTGTTTAATTAATTTTTTTATTATTATTAACAAAAAAGTAACACTTTATTTTAAGGTGTCCTTGTTCCACGTAGCCTTCTTACTATTGTAATAACAATAAATCATGCATAATTACAGGCAAGTAACCCTAAACCAAAGCGTAATGTTAACCATAAAGTGCATGTAGTTACTTACTAATTAAATGTATCATTAGACACCTTAAAATAAAGTGTAACTCGCTTAAATTGTATAAAGTGCAACGCAAAAGTACTGTACTGTGGTATTACGATGTTTATTATGAGGTTGTTTTGCTTTTTAATAATTCGGAGTTGATACGTCATAGCTGTATTTGTTTGTAGTTCTACACTGCCCCCATGTGGATATCTACTGCACTGCATCTACGTCCTGTGAACAGTTACAGTTATTTAACATTTTACACCGACTTTTATTACGTTTGTTAATGAGAAACACATTTGCAGTCTGACCATGTTAAAATACCTCCACCAACCACAGAATATTTATTTATTGTTTGTTTGCCTGTATTTGTAAAACACAAGCAAAGTCGGTTTCACGCTTTGCAACAAAAAAATCCACACTGTCAAACCACATGTAAAAACTAAGTAATATCAAGATAAATTTGTAAAAATATAAATAAAAATGTGGCCGCATTATGAATAATAGAGATTCTGAAAGTTTCGGCTCAATTAGGTATTTTTTTCCCCAGAGAGAGAAAAGTAATCTAATAAAGTAAATTTAGGCATTATATTATAAAAAGTTTAACCATTAGAAAAAAAAACGATATTAAAAAATAACAATTATTCTAGTTAAGTTTTAAGGATAAATTTGGCTGTATCATTTATAAGCTTATTAATTTATAAATTATATAATTATGTTAAATTTATAAACTGTTTTTCTTTAATTGCTAATTTTAAGAGTGTTGAAGTTATTATTGTTAAAATCAAAATTTCACAGACTGTGAATGTAAATAAAAATGTTACAAATCAATATATAGGGCAATGTATCACATGTGACCCTGGACAACAAAACCATAAGAGTCTTTTTAATTAAGGTTTAATTATACATGATCAAAAGCTGAATACATAAGTTTTCCACTGATGTATGGTTTATTATGATAGGACAATATTTGTCTGAGATACAACTATTTAAAAATTCAAAAATCTGAGGGAGAAAAAAACTAAAAAGTAAATATTGAGAAAATCGCCTGTAAATTTGTTCAATTGGGAGTTCTTAGCAATACATATTACTGATCAAAAATTAAGTTGTAATATTTTTACGGTTGAAATTTTATCATGATATTTACTTAATATTCAAAATATATTTGTCATAATGGAAAAATCTATCAGTTTGACCCATACAATGTATCGTTGGCTATTCCTACCCGTGCTGACTGGTTTTGTGGTCCAGGGTCACATATATTATACCACTTTAAGCTGCAGGTTATAGTATTGTATCAAAGCCATGACTGGGCCTATATCAATTTAGCACTATTTTACGTAACATTTTAAAGAAGTGCTTAATCACCCATAAATACACGCACAGCGGTTCATGGAGCAGGACTAGTGTGCAGTATTTCACATCAACAGGTATGACGTGTTGGGCCCTCCTCTCTTTCTCTCTCTCTCGCGCTGCTCCAGCTGCTGCTGCCGCCGCTGTCTGTCTATCTGACGGTGCGTGCCTGCGTGCGCGCGATCTCCTTTCCGCTCGCGCCGAGCTGCTGCTCCTCAATGTAGCAAAGACCATGACAGGCATCGCCGCCGCCTCCTTCTTCTCCAACATTTGCCAGTTCGGGGGCTGCGGACTGCACTTCGAGTCGCTGGCCGAGCTCATCGTGCATATCGAGGATAATCACATCGGTAAGTGCGCTCGCGGAAGCACAATCTGTGCCGCTGCAGCGCGCGCAGCAATGGCCGGCTCGCGCGCTCCACAGTACTCACTTCCTGCGTCGCAGCGGCGCTGTTGCTAGGTGTGGTGAAGCGATGGGACTTCAGTGCGTTTTGGTCGATTTCGGGACGCTCTTAGGTGTCGATAGCACAAGATACGAACGCGTTCGGGCATCGTTAAGCCGCTTCATAATAGTACAAGGTCTGAACGCGTAAACACAAGCGGTAGTGCTGCAGTGGGAATGTTATTCTCTGCGCAAGGCCCGCAGACGCGGAGCTTCGTGGAGATGTGTCCATTTCACCAGCTCAGAGCAGCTCATAAACACGAAATGCATGTAGAAAGCGGATTAAATTGCATACAGAAGTGATTAAATGCTTGTTAGCTGATGCTGCGTAAGAGCTTCCTTAACATGGCTAAAGGTAACGGGTACGTGTGGATGGCCATGGTCATTATGCGTCATTATAATGTGCAATGGTCATGTCAAAAATGCATTAATAGGCTAAACAACTAAATGCACAAAAGCACTTGGATCAGATGACTTTGCAAATAGGTGTTCACTTACTGAATCATGAGAATGGGTTGTTATTAATCCACCATTACAATGTACTGTATGAAATATGACACTATGGTGGCTTGAATTTCAGACTTATCAGATCTTACATTTCTTGTCACAAAGATTTCAAAGTATTCTTAGAATAAAAAAAGGAATTGTGTTTTAAAGGTTAAAATAACTCACATTGTGAGTACTACTACTGATAATAATGGGAGTAATGAGAGATTTATGTAACACCACCACTGTAAGATACATAGTTGAAATTATGAGACATAAAGTTGCCATTAGAAAAACACACTTGCATGAAGTAATCACACTGCGAGACAAAAGTTCATACTTATAAGATATAGTTACACTATAAGAAATAGCCAAGTTTCTAAGAAACAAATTCCAATAAAGACATAAAGTCATAACTGTGAGAAATAAAGTTGTAGTTATTAAATACATTTTTCCTGGATTCTTTTAGTAGAAGGTTCAAAATTGAATTGAAACACATATTCTTAAATTTAGTCAATTTAATGCATTCTTACTGAATAAAAATAATAATATGAACTAGTCTTAACCTCTAGACATCAAATAGAGGTCACAATTACACAATGGAATTTTGATAAATAAAGCAGCAATTATTTGTAATTGTTTTTTTTACTCAAGTCAGAAAATGTCTCTATAATATCTAGTTATACCATAAATCCAAATCCAAAAAATGCATTTTTGAAGTACCTGGAAGCACAGGTGGTTAAATTACGGCACATTTGACCATATTTTGTAGTGGTTTGTATTATTGTATAGTGCAGATGTAGGTCACAAGTTTGCACTGATGCCTACCAGGGTCTGATTTGTTGTCATTCTGAAGCAGGGGTTGCACTGGGGTCAGGAATCCCTTTGAGTCCCAGCCTGCAGAACTTATATCCAGTTAAGCAGATGTGTAGGGCCTTTCATAGCCTGTATTGTCCCACTGAATCGCTATTAGCGTTAAGACTATATTAATGCAGAAACAAATGTGTGGATGTTTGCTTGCAAATGTGTGATAAATAATCTGTTATTATGGTTTTGGACCAGTTCAACAGTGTTTTCTGGTTTCCTGGCTGTTGAACACAGAAATGAAGTGAAAGCAAACATGAGATGACTAAGAAGTCCAAAAATATAAGCATAGCATGAGATGGAATGCAGGTTTAATTTGAGCACAGCTGAACAAGTATATTACATACCTATCTGTCATAATCAAAATGCTCTTTCTTTACGGTTGCTGATTCGGTGTCTGTAGTGCTGATGGATATCTCAGTCAATGGGGGCTGGATCTGGTCTCTGCTGATGTAATTGTACACCGTTGGACTACCTGTCCAATAGACTCTGGCAAAAGCCTGCATGGAGTGAATTTCTACAGACAAAGCGCCCCCCTTCCCTTCTCTCCCCTGCTGACTGACATTCCCTGTTAGCTCAGCTGGCGTTTGAGAGGGAGATCTGTCTGGAGAGCTGGTGGAAATCATCAGTCCAGTCAAGCGATGTAGCCTGAGGTGTTTTCTGCCAAGCATGTGCTCTCCTAACACACTCTGCAGCTCAAATACTCTGCCGCAGACTGAAATTTGCCATGTATGCATGCATTACTTTTTGAAAGTGTGGTGTGCTTGTTTGCATAGTTTTTTTAATGGAAAGTATTCAGACCCCCTTAAATTTTTCACTCTTTGTTATATTGCAGCCAGTTTCTAAAATCATTTAAGTTCTTTTTTCCCCCCTCGTTAATGTACACACAGCACCCCATATTGAGAGAAAAACACTGAATTGTGAACATTTTTGCAGATTTATTAAAAAAGAAAAACTAATTTATCACATGGTCCTAAGTATTCAGACCCTTTGCTCAGTATTTAGTAGAAGCACCCTTTTGATCTAATACGAGTCTTTTTGGGAAAGATGCAACAAGTTTTTCACACCTGGATTTGGGGATCCTCTGCCATTCCTCCTTGCAGATCCTGTCCAGTTCTGTCAGGTTGGATGGTAAACGTTGGTGGACAGTTATGTTTAGGTCTCTCCAGAGATGCTCAACTGGGTTTAAGTCAGGGCTCTGGCTGGGCCATTCAAGAAGAGTCACAGAGTTGTTGTAAAGCCACTCCTTCGGTATTTTAGCTGTGTGCTTAGGGTCATTGACTTGAGGGAAGGTAAACCTTCGGCCCAGTCTGAGGTCCTGAGCACTCTGGAGAAGGTCCAGGATATCCCTGTACTTGACTGCATTCATCTTTCCCCTCGATTGCAAACAGTCCCTGCAGCTGAAAGAAAGGGTTCTGGTCGTCCCAAACGTCTTTTATTTAAGGATTATGGAAGCCACTGTTCTTTTATGAACCTAAAGTGCAGCAGAAGTTTCTTTGTAATCTTGGCCAGATCTATGCCTTGCCACAATTCTGTCTCTGAGCTCTTCAGGCAGTTGCTTTGACCTCGTGATTCTCATTTGCTCTGACATGCATCGTGAGCTGTAAGGTCTTATATAGACAGGTGTGTGGCTTTCCTAATCAAGTCCAATCAGTATAATCAAACACAGCTGGACTCAGATGAAGGTGTAGAACCATCTCAAGAATCATCAGACGAAATGGACAGCACCTGAGTTAAATATATGAATGTCACAGCAAAGGGTCTGAATACTTAGGACCATATGATATTTCAGTTTTTCATTTTTAATAAATCTGCAAAAATGTCAACAATTCAGTGTTTTTCTGTCAATATAGGGTGCTGTGTGTACATTAATAAGTGTCACACTGTTATGTGTTTCCCTGTGTCTTTGTGATCATCTGTTCCACATGTTCCTTGTGTTTGTTTACATTCTGTATCCATGTGCCTTACCTTGTTTGTAACCCTGCCCATCTCATTAGTGTTTCACTCCCTTCCAGTCGTGTCTTCAGGTGTTATGTATCTTTGTGTTAATTAGTTTGCGTATTTAAAGCATGTTCAGTTCAGTCTTGGTGGTCTGTCGTTAAAGTTACCATGTGTGTTATGTGTTTGTCTGCGTAGGCTGCGCACCTTCGCCAGCACTTCATGTTTTGAGTTCAGTCTTGTTATTAAACGTCTTTATTTGGAATTCCCTGTCTCTGAGCCTCTCTGCCTCCCGCTGAGAAGCGCGGCTGCGACAGCACCGGCACGCCAGCGTTACAATAAGGAAACTTAAATGATTTTTAAAAAATGGCTTAAATATAACAAAGAGTGAAAAATTTAAGGGGGTCTTGAATACTTTCCGTACCCACTGTATGTTAGGCTGAAGCATTATGTGATCTAATGGCGCATAATGTATCAGTACCAGTGTCAGTTACAGATATTGACAATTGATTTATTGGTATTAATTATTTATTTGATTAGTATTCAATTAATTGATTATTAGATAAAATAGTATGTAATTAGATTAGACTATTAGAAAGACTATAGATTTAAGCATTTTTGTTTTGATCCATTTTAGGCGTTCCTGTAGTTTGAAGTGTCAGATGCTGCCCTTAATGGCTTGTGTTCAAATTAGACATTATACATATAGGTCATAAAGATTGTACGGAAGATACAGTGATGGAAAATGTTGCATACTAAATGTTGCATAATCTTTTAAATCATCTGCAGTTGTCCTAGTTCTAGAAACTAGGTATGCAGCTGCACAAATTATTCAAATTTACCCTTCCATGTATTACTTTGAATACATCCACAAGGCCCAGCCAGTGTTCAGGTCCATGCACTGTATGAGCAGTTTTGTGGTATTATTCTGAAGTGGAATCACAAAGTGATTTGACTCGAGCAAATCGTCAATAAAACCGCGTGTCACCTGATTCACAAAAACACAGATTCCTTTTTGCATGTGCAATTTATGATGTATTAATGTAGAACAGACCAGTTTTATGTCTTTATTTGTACAAATTGTTGTACAAGCATTTAATCCTGAATTTCCACATACTCCAATTGAAAGGTATTTGTGTGTTTGTAATAAGAAGCATGCATTAAACTTATGTAGCGCATGGATAATTGTGTGTGCATCTATTAATCAGTCTAAAATCATTCCATAATGTCTTTACTGGTAAAATCTGGTAGATTACCATGAAGAGATCATTTATGAACTGGACCTTTTCAAAATTTCCTATAAAATTGTTATGTCACTTTACCGGTATGAGAAAGTTGTAACTTTACCAGTATATTACAAGAAATGTTCAGTCTCTCGGCCAAAAGAAATATTTGACACCAAAATGACAACATCAACAAATAAATATTAACAATGTATTTTGAAATTGATGTAATTATGGTGCTTTTCTGGTTAAAAGACGTAACATCATTGTTATTCGCGTTTTTGTAGTTGCCACTAAAGTCATTCCGGTAATTTTACGGCAGTTCACTGGCATTACTGTGTGAAAGCAGATATTGTCTGATAAGTCAGCAAGGGAACAAGTTAGCTGCATTAGCTTTCATATGCAGCCAGTAAGTTTAGCTGGCACTTAATCATCTGAATAGGAATTGGAATTTATACTGACACCTGTTGGCCTGGATGAATGGAGTTTGTTTATTAACCGCTAACTGCCAATTCATACTATTATTAGTAATACTATTAGCAGTAACTCTGTCAAATTTATGACCCAGCTGGTCTTATGTCAACTTAGCAGCTCTTGTGAGGGGCGCTGTAGATTTTATAGGAAACGGATACGTGTGAGTTGACAAAATTTGAATGATATTTAATGATAAAAATGACTGTGTAGCTCTTTAAATTCCGCTATGGCTGATTTGCATTTGTGTGTTTGCTGAGACTGATAGTTTGAGCGCAGGCTTGTTCTACTATACAAAATGATGGCCTAGTTGCCACAATGGCAACACACAAGAGCCCGCTCGAACAAAATAAAATGACCTAGAAAAAACATTGCCGTTCCAACTCAGCACTCTTAAACCTGTCACTCTGAAAACTGATAGCCTTAGGCTGCCTGCCTTTGTTTAGCTTATTTTCACCATAGGATTTATGGACCAGGTTAAACTGCCCTCAGGACCATCATGTTTACATCTAAACTAAATGTGTCAACACACCGTGGTGCCCCGTTCTCTGATCGGATAAGATGGAGGTTGATCAATTCCAGGCAGCTGACCTGAGCTGAGCTTGTTTTAATGCCTCTTCTGCTCTCTGATCGCACGTCTCGCATGTGTCCGGGGTGTTAGCTGAAGGAGAGTGCGGCTAAAGTGACTTATTGCACAGTAATGAGGCAATTAGTGTCCCATGGAACCCCTCCCTCACCCACAGCCCTGCTCCTGGCGAGGTGTGAAATCTGGCATGGCCCCACATATGCCTGGAGCAAGCCTAATTACAAAGTGGGATGGTGGATTTTGGCCTCTCTTCCTCTTCATCTGGGGACCTGCTGCTAAAAACGTTCTCTGCTTTAATTAACGCCTGGCTAAACAAAGCTCACATTCTAATGGGTGAGGTGGGTTCACCGACAGGTGCTCTTGTGACCAATAGGGGGCGATGGCATGCTACAGGAAGAACAGAGTGGAGATTTGTGAGGTCGGGTGGAGAAATGTTGCCGATAGGCCTCATTGCTTACAGCAAATGAGCTTGTGAAGTTTTAAGGTTGTAATATTTTATCACCTTCGAATGCAAAGCAACGACTAGTTTGTGGGTAAAACGCTCTCTAGGGTTTGATTGTTATATGTATTATGATGGCAACAGTGTAAATACAAGGAAAGAGGGTGTGTCTGAACCTTTAACTGTTCGTACTGGTGCGTGGGTTCTGTAAGCAACCAAAAAAGATCCCTACGAGACTCTCGCTGGATGTGACAATTTATGCGATTCTTTTTCGACTTCCAGCTCTTAAAATCGTGAATTTAAAACTGGCAGGCGGCGGCCTCCGAGGGTTTCACATTAAAAGTGTTAATATGACGTTGAGATGATTTAGGGATTGAGTTGAATGGGTTGTAGCGCACAGAATTATTCTGGTTTTGACTACAGTGTTTAGCTAGCTTTAATCCTCCTGGTGTTTGGAGACTACCATTAAAAAATACAGTTTTCACCATGTGCTGAATATTATAATTACTATTTAATTTTTTAAAGAAACACATTTTTTAACCATTTCGGATGAAGGTCAAGTTATTTTCAATTGCAGAATTAAGAATAGTTTTTAGTTATTTTGCTACTTTGTCAAACGTGAAAATAAAATGTCTTATTTTGTTTGTTAACATTTAATTTTTAATGGTTTTAGTCAAGTATAATAACCCCTCAGAGGTCTTCTGCTTTCAAGATGTCAGCTCTACAGGGGTGATCTGCAGGCCTCTGAACAATGAACCTCAGAGCTCCACCACACTGAGCTGAGGGCTCCTGGAATGGCCTGGAAAAAAAAAATCTCAGAGGAAATAATAAATTTGAGCAGTGACTGGTGCCTCTAGAGCTGCACCTGGTGGACCTAATTACCTCAAACCAACACCCCCTGTTCCCTCCCAGCCCTCCATCCAAACCCAGCGCAGGCCAGCTAATGACAGGAAGAGCTGATATTACCTGGATTAACCGTGGCAGGGGGCTGCTGCTGATTTAGAACGTGTGTGTCGGTGTGTTTTGGACGTGTGTTGTGATGTTCACTTGTGCAAGACCACCCATGCTCCAAGGAGCAGCTAAATGTGGTATCTTCTGAATGACATGACATAGCAGCAGCTACTGTACCAGTGCAATTTGGAGTGTTTTTGCTGATGTAACAGTTTTTTGAAGGGAATAAGAATCCTCTTTTAGTCACATAGGATGCCAGCACTCTGTCCGGTGTAAATATATCTCAATATTAGCAACATGTTTTGAGGGAAATTAGTTTTTTGGGGTTTTTTTTGTTTCTGTTCCACAGAAGAAAGTAAGTCATACTTGTTAAAAATGATACGAGGATGATTAAATGATGGCAGACTTTTCATTACTGAGTGAACCATCTCTTTAATTCACTAAAATATGTATTACATGTGAACAAAGAGGTCAGCTGATTTAGAAATGTAAATAAAGATAATGCAGAAAATTGTTCGCCTAGCTGATCTAACAATCAACTATATGTGTCTGTTATTAGGATATTCTCTTACTATACCTGTTTACCCTTCCTTTGATCTATTCAAACTGAAAGTCTTCCTGAAATGAGTGTCTGTGTGTGAGAGAGAGAGGGAGAGAGACCACCATGGTAGACCACCTGTTTGTGTACTTGTGGACCACCTCTCCCTGTAATGGGGTCCTGGTAGGCAGAAGCTCTGGGGCCCGTTATAGTGACTTCAGGCCCTAAGGAGCCCGGGCAGTTCTATGTGTGATTTACGGAGTGTGTGTGCGGATTGATCCATGTGTGTGTGACTATATGCAGCTCTTCTTGTTTCTCTTCTTCTGGGGCTTTTCCCCTGCACGGGTCATATGCACACATACAAAACTCCTTTTTCTTGGCACAGGAACAGCGTGGTGCCTAATGCATCTTTTGTGTGTGTGTGTGTGTTTTGCAGAAAGGTGTGAGGTCTTTCTCACAGTAGTTAAATCAATGCTAATGAAACACTTTAGCTGAGGTGCAGGCCGAGCTGAAAGCCTTAAGCAATAAACCGACACAGAACTACACGCCTACATCCTACCTGCTCTTCAGGAAGCCCAGCGTTCAAATGGCAACTGAAACCAACCCTATACTGGTCCATATAACACCCCTGTTGCAGCACGATCGTATGGTAATTTGTACATATTTTATGAGGTGGCTAATTCGTACATCCTCACTCGTCAAAATGCATACGAGTTTTGCTAAATATTACGTTTTTGCACATTTTCATATGATCTGCTTGCGCCCCAATGATGGTTATGTTTAGGGATGGACCTTTCTGCTCACTCTTTTTCTAAAAACCCTAAACCTGTACGTTAGTGGGGCATGAACAGGAAATGCAAGCTTGTGAAATTTCAATATGTTTCAAAGTGGTGAACTGCAAGTTTGTATCATGCGTCAGGATGTGTGGTCAACAGAAGACAGATTAGCCTTTTAGCTGAACTAATAAAACAGCATTGATTGAAAGGATTTCAGCATTGTATTAAAGTAAATTAGGCTACATATTTTTTATAAATGTAGAATTGCGTTTAAAACGAGGACATCATATTACGTCTGAACTATTAACTATATATGATCTATTCTATAAGCGCCACCTACTGGCAAAGACTGAAACTACGTGTTTATTCAGCCCCATCTACCGTTTTTTCTGCATTGGTCTCATTTGTGTTGGTGTGAACAGTGTTTTGGCTAGAATGCATACAGCTACGGACGGAAGTGACGCAAAATCTCGACATAAAATAACAATTAAGTTGTGCTACCTACCACGTTTCGTTTTATTAACGTATACACCTTCATAACCTTGAACCTACCCCTTTCAATATTTCAGATACGTTACTTATTGTGGTTCAGTAAGACAAAAATGTAGTAATGTTGATGTGAGCATGCCCAGTAACCCCTCTCGACCGCTAACCTGTAAAGAGGTCTTTACCCAACAATTTGGTGAAATGTAAAATAGTTAAGAATTACCTGTTGGGCGTCCAACAACCAAGTGGCAGCACCGCGCCAAGGCGAGTGTGTGATGATGCCACGCTGGCCGGAACCGCAGTTCTGACACGAGGGGTGCCGCGTGGTTTCGAAGAGCCGAGACGAATATGTTTCGGGTTAAACGGGGCAGAAAGAAATGTGTTTACTCACAGCAGAGGCATAAAAAGAGCCATTGAGATGCTTCACAGGGGGGTGCACAGGGGAGGCTCATTAGATGAAACTGTGTTTTGGCAGTGCTTGTGCTAATGGTGTTGGAGAATGCCCGGAGAGACAGGCATCTGAAAACCATTACCCTGGCAGAGCCGCTGGTATGCGGGCACCGCCGACCACAGAAGGGACGTTAAGCAGATTTTGGTGCTTTCAGTTGCAGTTTAGAGACATTTTAGCCGGGTTGTGTTCGAGTGGATTCTAAAATAACAGTAAGTGAGCACACTAACTCAACCCAGAACGTTTTTGTCTGTAATTGAGGGGAAAAAAATGAATACACACATTCGCCACAAGGTGGCAGCGTAGTCCACATTGCTGCAGCTTCGTGACAGCATTGACCGCATCGAAGCAGAAGCAGTTTTGACAGAACAGCCCCAAAACAGATATCTTTATTTTTGAAGTCGACTCTTTATTATGCACAACTGAAACCCGACATAAAACCATCTTTGCCCTGGCTTGCGGGCATTTGGATTTAGTTGGAGGGTGATCTGGGTGGCCCTGCCTAGAAAATGAGCACATCTGGGAGGAATGGCAGAGAGCTTGTTCAGTGTGGTGTGGTGTGACACTAACCAAATGGCTGTCTTAAGTTTTACCAAACAGCTATTGGATAGCCCAGTCCGGTCTCTCTCCCATGCAGAAGTGCTGATTTATTCTGCCGCTAAGTAGAGTTTAATGAAAAAAACTTGATTAATGGAGTTAATTGCCATCTGCAAGTGATTGTGGACTTGTTGTGTGGCAGAATCTAGCATTGAGTTTGAAAGTCAATGACTTTAACAATAAAGTGAGTAATCGCTTCATTCTGGCAATGACACGTAAGCTTCAACAAACTCACTGACTCTGACGCAGATTTAAACAGGTAAACAACACTGCTGAGGAGTTTGAGCTATATATGTTTAGGGTTTATTGGTATACTACAGAAACCCTTAAAGCCTCAAAGTGCTCTGGGTTGTTCTTTTGTGGTGTGTTTTTGTGGTGTCTTTGTCAGTCTAGTGAATTATTCATCTCTCTGTTTCGTTTAGACACAGATCCTCGTGTGTTGGAGAAACAGGAACTGCAGCAGCCCACATATGTCGCCCTCAGCTACATTAACAGGTACATGAGTCATATTCAGATTTCATGGTGGAATAAATTATGTCATAAATTTCAATTGATCAAATTTGTTATGTACAAATGTTTTCATTGATTGTGCGTGTGCTGTCAAACGATTAATCGCATCCAAAAAAAATGTTTTTGTTTACATACTATATGTATTTGTACTGTATTTTCCTATTTATGAAATATAGAATATATTTTGAAAGTATTTACATGCATTTATATATTTATATTATTGTGTTTTATATTAATTGTATAAATATAGTTAATGTATAAATGCAGCATAACTTTCTTAAATATATGCGTGCATGTGTTTGTATTTATTTATAGATAATACATATTCACAGTACTAACTTATTTATTATGTAAACAAAACGGATTAATCGTTTAACAATATAATATGTATATATCTATCAATCTATATATA
This sequence comes from Enteromius fasciolatus, assembly GCA_032361145.1. Taxonomy (NCBI): domain Eukaryota; kingdom Metazoa; phylum Chordata; class Actinopteri; order Cypriniformes; family Cyprinidae; genus Enteromius; species Enteromius fasciolatus. The sequence goes on from JAUMHR010000070.1 coordinate 8,713,237, forward strand.
TATATATACACTATATTACCAAAAGTTTTCGCTCACCCATTCAAATGATCAGAATCAGGTGTGCTAATC
>JAUMHR010000070.1:8720629-8733547 GCA_032361145.1 Enteromius fasciolatus
TGACTCCCCTAGTTTTGGTTGTTTTAGTGTTAGGTGTGGGGGTGGGGTTATGATTAGGGGCGGGGTTAGGATTACTATTGATTTCAACGAGGGGAGTCATAATTCGGCACAACACCGGAATTTTGTAGCGAGCGAATGTAATCGACTGGAACGTCTTTATAAAATGATTGCTGTTGCATCCAGTAATAGCAAACAAACAGCTAGAAAAGTCATGGAAATGAATTGCTCAGAAAGTGTGACGGCAAATGTACTGATGTTTGTGCGGCTGGATTCGAGTGTTTTAGTTTATGACCGTTACTTCCCAATAAGCAGCGAGTCTTTGTTTTGAGTTTGAATGTGTTGTAAATCAGTTTAAGGACTAATAACAAAGTTCACTTCCCTCTCTAGGTTTATGACAGATGCAGCACGGCGGGAGCATGAGTCTCTGAAGAAGAAAGTTCAGCCAAAGCTGTCGCTCTCGCTGACGGGCGGCCTTTCACGCAACAGCGTGGCCACGCCCCCTCGCCACAACAGCGGCAACCTGACCCCGCCCGTGACTCCGCCCATCACGCCCTCGTCTTCATTCAGGAGCAGCACCCCCACAGGTACTTCTTCGGGAACCCGCTCGATGCTTATTATGTTTCCTAGAAAGATACATTTTGGCAACAAACCTCCGCTGCTTGTTTGATGTTCTGTTGTAATAGATAATCCAGTAATCACATCGTGAGTCACACACAGTTTTTTTCCCCGCTGCAGTTTCCCATGGCCCTCTCCAGAGCAACATGCGCTCTCTCTCCCACAATTAAATGTTTTAAGCATTTTATTTGTGTGGGTTTGGAACAGACACTAAATAGTCTCCAAATTGCTTGTATCATATTATTACTGTGCATTAACCCTTAGACCTTCTTATGCCTTTCAGATTCTTTCTCATAAAACGCACACGCTTTGCACAGTACTGTGAGAAAGACAACTGTAACTGTTTTCCTTAATGCTCTGGTGGCTGATGGGAAATGCTGTTCTGGTGGTGTAGTGGCTAGTTGTCTGAAAGGTTCGATGTCTCATAACTCGATCAGTTATTAAATGATTATTAAATGTGCTCTCAGGCAGCGAGTATGATGAGGAGGAAGCAGAATACGAAGAGTCTGACAGTGACGAGTCTTGGACCACCGAAAGTGCCATTAGCTCTGAATCCATCCTGGGTTCCATGTGCATGAACGGCGGTGATGAGAAACCGTTCGCATGTCCCGTGCCTGGCTGCAAAAAGAGATACAAGGTAAAACGGCTCAAATATCAATTTTTCTGCTCTCTATAGGTTTGCGTATAGTTTCTGAAGACTAATTCTGACAGCATTTTAATTCCTCGAAATGCAATTTTTTAAATCAAAACATTTCCTACAGACCCCAGATCTCTTAGCGCTATTATTTAACGCTGTTTACTTTCAATTACTAAAAAGTAGGTTTACAGCACACCTGTGCATCCATAAACAATAGCAAACACCAGTGGCTCAAATCTGATCAAACAGTGAATGCTGTTCAGCAGTCGAAGAGTTTATTAACACTAAGAGCTGTAATGGGCGCAGGACTGGAAGCCTGACGTACATTTTAAAGGCATACATGCAGTCCACTGAAGGCCTGTGCGTTTTATGAGATTTTCCACCGCCATCTGGTTCTGGCTGCTGAGATAAATGATGTGCAGCCTGCGAGAGCCGCATTCAATAAGAGAGAGAGGAAATGGATGATGACAGCCACGAGGGTGTCTCTGCATGTTCAGATGTACTGTTAGATGTGGCTCCGATTTGGGTTTATTTGGGTTCAGTGGGTGCCTGGTCTCCGCTGATGTCGAGCAGCTGATGGTTTTCCTCATTTATTTCACACGACACTGGATGTTTTATATGTCAGGAATTATTAAAGTGCTTTTTTTGTTTTGTTTGTGTTCAGATTAATGATAAATGTGTTATAATGGCATTATTTTGCATTAGTTAAAACTGCATGCATTTGACAAAAATACAACATAAGCTGCAATTTTGTATTTACATTTTATTGCAAATTTTAATTAGTTTTAAAATGTAAAATATTTGTGTGATGGCAAAATGAAATGTTCAGGCTATACTCCAGGCTTCAGTGTCACATGATACTTCAATTATAAAGTATATACATTAGTGCTGTCAATGATGCTGTCGCAATTAATCGCTTCCAAAATAAAAGTTTTTGTTAAATAGGTTTACTGTGCATATTTATTATGTATATCTTTAAAGTATTTACATTTATACATTTATGTATTCATATTGTTAGATTTTATATTATATATTGAATATGTAAACATATTTTTCATATACATGCATGTGTTTGTATTTATTTATACATAAAAATATACACAGTATATATTATGTAATAAAACTTATTTTGAATGCTTTCAATTAAAAAATTAATCATTTGACAGCACTTATACATACATATGTGTGTGTGTGTGTATATATATATATATATATAGTTATTATTGGTAACACTTCAGAATAGGGGGTCAGAATAATGCATTAGTTAAGCATTAATTAATGGTTAATTTGTTCACAATTAAGCATTAGTTGAGCAAAAACACACTACTAACCTAACATTTTAATCATTAATTACTAGTGTGTTTTTACTCAACTAATGCTTAATTGTAAACAAATTAACCATTAATTAATGCTTAACTAATGCCCTATTCTGAAGTGTAACCTTATTATTTCATATTAATAAATTAAATAATAATTAGTTATTACTTTATTACTAGAAATTAGTATTAATTCTTAAAAAAAAAAAAAATCTTACAGACCCCAAGCCTTTAAATATAGTCATATTACATACATTCTGATCAGGCATTACAAACGGGAACCCCAGAAGGTTCTGGTCGATTAACAATTGATGCCATTTTTACTATAAATAAACAAAAATATTAGTAATTCTTTAAAAATTTCAATCACACTTGCAGCAGTGAATCGTTGTTTCCTCCTGTGTGGTCAACCGTTGTCTAACCTGAGCAATGATCCTCTCGTTTCTACTCTTCTCTGCAGAATGTGAATGGTATCAAATACCACGCCAAGAACGGCCACCGCACCCAGATCCGCGTTCGGAAGCCTTTCAAGTGCCGGTGTGGTAAAAGCTATAAAAGCTCTCAGGGGCTTCGACACCACACCATCAACTTCCACCCGCCCGTCTCTGCCGACATCATCCGCAAGATGCAGCAGTAGAGAGTGCCAAGATCCTCCTCGACATCCACACACACACATGTATATACAGTACAAACACATCCATCCGCACCAGCAGCCGCGGCTGTCCATTAACTCGGACTTTGACCCGTTTTTTTTGGAGGACATCCAAAATATATTTGTTTGGAGGACAGTTTGTCTTTCTCTATTTTACGCTTTCAAGAGTAAGACTCCTTCACGTCCCTTTCCATTCCAGTCCTCATGAGGAGGAAACGTTCATCTTTTTATATTCCCGACTCCCTGTATCATTCCGCACCTCCATGAGGAGGACTCGATTCAACCTTATCAAAACACTACATTTTGAATTGCATGCTTTAATTCTGTTCTTTTTTTATTATTATTATTATTATTATTTCCTTGGCTTATTTGTATCTTATTAGAGTTCACAGTTTTGTATTTTTGCACATTCGCTTGACCTTTTTTATTTTTTGATGCTAGGTGCTTATTGTAAGACTGACGGAGTGTTTGGAAAAGAGAGAATCGTGGCTAGCCTCACGTGAACGAAAAACGAAAGATAGGAAAGGCTTGAAAATGTTTATCTACCCTGTATAAGCAACATTCATAGCTACAGATCGTGTATATTACTATATATTCTATAAGTTTCATAGTCAGATTTAAATTCTATACTTTATTCCTAAGTTTTATTTTGTATATTTTCAACCGAACTTCGGAGATGACGATATGGATTGATTATGGATGTGCAGTTTTCGGTAGTGCTTTCACCCTTTCTGTTAATCTCAGAAAAGCTTTTGAGTTATAGCACCAAATGACTCTCAGGTGACAAATCGCCAGCATTTCAAATCCCGTAATCTTAAACTGATAGTATTTTAGAGTAGGCTGTTACACTCTTCCCAGGTCTGCTGTGGCCGGACCGTTCTGGAGAAGAACCTAAAGCACTTTGTAGTGACCAGTTGCCAACCTGTTTAGGGCATTTTCTATTGCCGACAAGCTGCGGAATTCCAAGGACTAATATGGCGTATTGGAGGTCTCTCTTTCTGAGGTTCTTTTCTTTTTCTTTTTTCTAGCTAAGGGAATTCATTCTTTCGCTATACCTCCAGCGTGCTTGTTAGATGTGAGATTATTAAAACTGGTTGCCTTGAATTGTGGTACACCACAGCATTCCAGTACAGTATATGTGTAGCCAAGTGACTCAGATTGTGTATTCCTCCCGATTCTGGCTTGTCTCTGGCGTGTCCGTGTGACTTTTATACCCCTAACCTGTCACTGGGATGATGTAGAGTCACAACCCAAAGATATTCAAGTGTGGACTCGTACCTTGAAGCAGAAAGGTACTTGATTTGATTTGCTTTTGGACTTGTGGGTGGTGTAAATGAAGAGTCGCTAGATCCTCCGGAGACGCCGGCCAGATCAGGGTCTGCCAATCCCTCATTATGACATTACTGCATGGACGTTAATGTTGGTGGAATTGCAGTATCGGTTTAGATGCAACATTGTAACAGTATTACACTGCCAGTACAGAGGGAAGTATTTGATATATTGTGTACTTTATGTATTGTTTCGATGTGAGTGCTTTAAATTATATTTTCTTATGTTTCCGGACAATAATGTTCCTACATGTAATGAAGTCAGACACCAGGGGTTGTTTTGGAACTGGTGACAATTTCTGCAACAAAACTGAAAAAGAAAAAAAAAAAGCTGCTTCATAAATGTAAACATGGTTACATTTTAAATATTAAAATGGCCTCTGATATGTTTTAAAATAATTTTTTTCATTTGTTTTTATTTTCTTCCAGGAATGTGGATTTATGGTCAATTTTAGTACATTATATTATATAATTTATTTTTTAACTGTGTCCTATAGTGTGACGTTAGCAAAAAAAACTAGACACAAATAACATGAGAAAAAAAACAAATGTGTGTGTATATAGGTGTGTGTGTGTATATTCATATATACATACACACACAAAAAACTAAATCATTGCTCCATTAAGGTATTTTGTAAATTGCCTACTATAAATATGTATCAAAACCAATTTTGTTATTAGAAACATACATTGCTAAAAACCTTGTCTGGACAAATTTAAAAGTGATTTTCTCAATATTTAGATTTTTTTGCACCCCTTAAATTCCAGATTTTCAAATAGTTCTATCTCGGCCAAATATTGTCCTAACAATCCATGCATCAAGATTCAGCTTTCAGACTATTTCAAAAACCTGACCCTTATGACTGGATTTGTGGGTCACATATTGTTTTTTGTAATAGATGTATAGGTAAAATTCCAAAAATCATGAAGAATAGTTATTTAAAAATGTAGTATGTTCCTTTAAGACATTATAATAACAGCTAATAATAATAATAATAATAATGGCCCGGTTTCACAAACGGGGATTAGCTTAAGCCAGGACTAGGCATTAGTTAAATTAAGATCTTTAAGCAACTTTTTCAAAAATGCCTTATAAGAAAATATTACAGGTGTGCACCTTAACACAGAACAATGACATGTTTTAAGATATGTGAGAGCAAGACATTTTCATCTGAGACAGCTCAAACATGCAGTTTAGTCTGGGACTAGCTTAAGCCATGTCTGTCTTAATTCTCAAAATTAAGCCTTACTGTGTGTGATTGGTTAGTACAGTGAAATGTTTTCAATTTGAACAACTCCACATGACCAGTACGACCAACATAAATATTGCTTCAGTGAAATCTTTATTGGTTTAGATCAAGTATATAAGACGCACTCACACAGTAAGAGACGGAAAGTATTTAACTAAGGAAATGGAACAAAAATAAAAGATCTAGGTTTGTGATTTCAGTGCACAGGAAACGTGAGCATGCGACTCAATTGAAATAAGTGAATTAAATAGATAAAGGAAAAAAACACTAACTCAAATAACTTGATTATCAAGGTTTATCTTTAAAAGCTTATTCTAAAATAATTTCATAATATAGAATCACCCTCTTAGCTGGTCACATACATGCCCTGACAGAAAAAGCTGTGCCCTGCCTGCACAGAGTATAGTAGGCGATACCTGACTCAAACTACTGAACCTGGGGGGGTTCTCTCTCAACAGAAGGCTTTAACATGACTTAATATGTCTCAAGTGTTCTTAAAGTATTCCTAGCCAGCTGCAGTGCTAGTGCTAACTTTGACATGAGAGGCATTAAAGTGAGCTAGAACAAACAGTCCTATTGACAGAAACCATCCCCAACTAAAAAGGACTTGAATAAAGAGCCTAAAACATCACCCAAAATCCATCTTTCAGTCATTCGGAATTCATTAACAGTATCCGGACCTTACCTTGACTGCGTTAAATAAAGAATCAGTTTTCTACAGATTAATGCTCGAAGCTAAACATGCTGTTGAAAGTGGCTGTTAACTGCAACACAAATGAGCAGAATGTGAAGTGGAGGCAGAGGGGTTTTTTTATCGACTAGAAGTTGAGCACGTTACTGTCGAAGTGGGTGAGGACGTGCTTCTCGAACAGCTGCTGGTCGCAGTCGAGAGGGAACTGTTCGCTGCACATGGGGCAGATCTTCCAGTGGCTCTCCACATGCTCCTCAAACTTGGACTGGTCGTAATGAGGAGGGAAGATCACTTCACACAGCGGACATCGCTTCTGCTCCCCGCTGTGAGATGGAGAAATTAAACTGGGTGAGAAAAGGCTAATAAAAAGACAAAAATAAAGGTCGATTGAGGAAAACAAAGTGTGGTAATGTGTGTGTGCGCGAATGAGCTGGTGCTGGAACAACAGGAGAGTGAACGGCAGTAAAACGGCATCTGTGTGAAGGCGATGTGGGTGGGCCGTCGAGCTAATGCATAGAGTCACACCACAACGAAGCTCAACCGCATGATGGGTAACAGCCGTTAAGGGTGGTGTTTGTGTGCGTTCTTACCTGGGTTCAAAGCAGAATGGCATCTGTCCATCATTGAGGAACTCGGCGGGGTCAGCGGCTGTAGGCTGATCGTTGGTTTGCTGGGGAAAGAACAACAAAATGTTTTCGTTCAGCAAAAGCAAAGGAAAACCTCTAGTAGGACGTTAACTGTGAGTGATTAACAAGGCAGGAAATCTTGTTGGTGCAGCCATATGACGGCTCTATACACACAGTTATGTTGTAGGTGTATTGACTGATGATCTGGAGTGTGCAACCCCCATAGATCAAAAAACTGTTTTTTTTGTTGTTGACACTTTTGCAGATTTATTAAAAAAGAAAAACTGAAATATCACATAGTCCAAAATATTCAGACCCTCTGCTCAGTATTTAGGGCTGCAGTGATGGTTGACTTTCTACAACTTTCTCCCATCTCCCGACTGCATCTCTGGAGCTCGGTCACAGTGATCTTTGGGTTCTTCTTTACCTCTCTCACCAAGGCTCGTCTCCCCGATAGCTCAGTTTGGCCGGACGGCCAGCTCTAGGAAGGGTTCTGGTCGTCCCAAACGTCTTCCATTTAAGGATTATGGAGGCCACTGTGCTCTTAGGAACCTTAAGTGAAGCAGATTCTTTTTTGTAATCTTGGCAAGATCTGTGCCTTACCACGATTCTGTCTCTGAGCTCTTCAGGCAGTTCTATTGACCTCATGATTCTCCTTTGCTCTGATATGCATTGTGAGCTGTAAGGTCTTATATAGAACAGTGCATGACATAAGAGGAAACCCACAATAAATCTCTGTGAGTTATAATTACTCAGGATTGTGAGATACACTCGTTTTTAACAAAATATTTCAGTAGTAGAGTGCACTCCACTAATATTGGCACCCTTGATAAATGTGAGCAAAGGTAGCAGTGAAAGTAAATCTGCATTGTTTATCCTTTTGATTTTTCTTTCAAAACAATTTACAAAATTCTAATCTATCATTGAACGAATACAATTGAAATGGGGAGAAAATCTCATTGTGAAATAAATGTTTTTCTCCAATACTTGTTGGCCACAATTATTGGCACCCCTCGAATTTTATGTGAGTAAAATATGAGAAATAAAATATGAGAAAACCCTTAAAAAAAATAGTCAAACAGCCCCTACATCAGCACGTGTTGTTCAGGAGGGTTTAAGAAAAAATATCCTCGCTCATCCAAAAACAATCTCCAGCATGTTCAGTTGTCAGACAGGACTGGAACTACACATGGGACTGGCTTCTGTGATCAGATGAAACTAAAAAATGAGCCTTTTTTTAGCAGCAAACACTCCAGATGGGTTTTGTGAACACAGGGATAAAAGTTCTCCATGTGTACAATGAAGTATACTGCTGTGTTTTTGATGTTGTGTGTCTATATTTCTGCTGGAGGTCCTGGACATCTTGTTTAGACACGTGGCATCATGGATTCTATCAAATACCAGCAGATTACAAATCTAACACTGACTGACTCTGTTAGGAATCTTATAATGGGCCGTGGTTGGGTCTTCCACTGGGACAATAATCCAAGCACAAACATAAAAATAAACAAGAATTAGTTACTGAGCACAAAATAAAGCCATGACTTTCCTCTGACATCAGTCCTCTGACCTGAACCCTGCAAAAAAATGAGTAAGGCGAACTAGAGAGGAGAAGCACCATCATGGAGCTGGTATTCTGAAGGATCTGGGGAGATTCTGCATGAAGGAACGGTCTCTTTTCTCTTATCAGGTGTTCTCTAAAGTCTTCAGGCGTTACAGGAGAAAACTCGAGAGCTGTTATTTTGAGAAAAGGACGTAACAATAATTGGGTGCCAATAATTGTGGCTAACATTTATTTCATCATGAGTTTTTCTCCCCATTTTCAATTGTTTTACTTTAGTGATAGGTTCGAATTTTGTGAATTCTTTAAATGAAAGATCAAAGGGATAAACAACGCCGATTTATATTCACAGCCACCTTTGCTCAGATTTAACAAGGGTGCCAATATTAGTGGAGGGCACTGTACATATGTCACGTTGTTGTTACATGGCTTAAATGTGCTTGTGTTGTAATCTTCAATCTGTTTTTGTGGGGGTTGTTCACCCAAAATGAAAGTTTACTATGAAAGTCAATTGTTTTGGACATTCACTGTGTGTGAATACATCTTAAACACTCTTCAAAATATCTTCTATTGTCTTTAAAATAAAGTAGGTCATCCAGGCTTGTAAAGACTTGGGTCAATGATCTATCCATTTAAGTTTTTTAGCTGATATTACTTCCTGTTCATTCAACTCATCTTGAAATGAAAGCGCAAGTTGAGAGCACTGCATTATGGGTTACAACACTTCATTTCATGTTTGAGCCAATTTAGCACATCGTCAGGGTAAATAGTCATTGGCATGAAATGTTCAATTAAGGTATTCTAACTTTTTAAAGAATGACCTGACAGAAAATTATTGTGTAAACAAACTTACTGTGACCTTAGCATTAAATTAGTGACTGTTTTACACCAAATGACTGAAGCTCTTCCTTGTTTAGTAGGGTAAATCATTATCCAGGCAAGGCTAACAAGCTCGATTAGTTGCGAGCCTGAGCACTTCCTTAATGACTCTACTCTCGGTTAGCAGGGCTTTAATAATGCAAGCTTAGCTAAGCCCTGCCGGAGGCCAGCACAGCGGAGAGAGAAGTCCAGATAAAAGAAAGACAGAGATTTGGGAAGCGTTTAAGCCCATCTGCAGTTCTGACTTGATTAAAACCTTAATCCCAGCTCTATATCACTTCTAACAGCTAAACGTGGAGGTAGTCATAATGAACTCACAGCGCTCTGCGGCTCCTCTGGTTCCTCCAGTCCATCGGGGCGGCTGAGGTTCCGGGCGGGCTGTATACACACTACGTTGCTGTCCCAGGATGGAGGCCCAACTGGGGGCAGTCGGGGCATCTGGTCATCAGAGAACTCTCCATCGGCTCCATCTGTCAGGAAAGGAAACCCTTTAATGCCTTAATATTTGGATTTATACCTCAAGAAAACACTGTAGCTTAAACTAATACGAGCAGGAACATGCACAGCTGCCTAAAAAGTGTTTGGAGCCTAAAGTCACACTTGAAAATGATTTACAGTAATAATAATCGAAAAACAAACCAAGGCATTCATTTTTAAGAAGCAGTGAAATTCAAGGTGTTGTGTATGGAAGAGGATTAGGATCTAAAAGGCCAAGAATAAACATTACAATATGAAAAAAAAATGCAAAATAAATTTCAAGAAAGAAAAATGTTGAAATAAAATGCTGATAATAAACTTATCTTGTTAAATTTAAAAAAAAAAATGTTGAAACTCATAAATGAAACTCATTAAATTTCAAGAATAAAGTAGATGTTTGGCAGAAAATAAATTTAAACTAAAAGGCTAAGAATAAACATTACATTAAACATTAAAAAGTTACATTTCAAGAAAAAGAAAATTCAAGTACAGCGCTGAGAATAAACATACAAATACAAGCATATACTCATTTAATTACAAAACAAATAGTTACGTTTAAAAAATAAAAATAAATAAAAATGAAAAATAAAATGATGAGAATAAACACTTATATCATATTCATTTCATCTCGTTGGACAACATCAAACAGCGTCTGCTGTCGTGTAGGTAATGTACATGGATGTAGCATATGATGTGATCGATCAGGGTTCGAATCAGTCTTCTGAACTAGAGCACGGATCGGGCCACATTTTTCTGTCCGAGCCCACGTCCGATAGGCATTAAGATATTTATGCCTGAGCCCGAATTTTTTTCTCATACTAATGACACATGCACTTTTTGTGTGTGGAAGCCCGCTTTTATTAACCAACTGTAGGAAGGTGTTCGGAAATGTCGACAGATGAGAGCACCAGCGCACACGGGGCAAAAAAACGGCATTATAACACAGGCGCATATTCATGCCGACCCGAACCCGAGCATCCTTTGTAAATATCTGTCCGAACCCAGCCCGGCCCGTCGGGTACCGTTGGGCTCAGGTCGGGTATCCATCCTCTATTCTGAATCAGTCAAGTGTTTAATAATAAATCATTAATCATAAAATCGAGTTTAATCTCAAGATTTTTTATTATTGCTTGGCACTAATCCACTTCCATAGTTATCTCATTACAAATTATATTTTAAATAATTTAAATTTATTGGCAAAATACAAACATATTGAAGTACATAATGTGTTTTAAGGTCACTATATAGACTATATAGTCATTATATAGAGTCACTATAGCAAAATTTCTAGTCACCTTCAAATTTGAATGTTTTGACCTCAACTGCATGGGTACCAATTAAATTGCCTGTATTTGTCACGTGACAAACTGGTGAAAACAATGGAAATGTAACCAAAGTCGTACACTATGATGAAATTTCCTTATGAATTTTACTCATTTAGAATGAGCGATTAAAATGAATGGTGAATAGCAGCATAGATACCCCTGGAATCAGTAGAAGAGTATGGGTTCCCAAACATGAGATCAGAGGGGCGCTGGGGCACCAGCAGAGGAGATGGGTCATCTTGAGGGTACGGAATGGGGAACTGCAAGAAAACTGACGGCGCATCCACATCGCCATCTTTCTTTTCATGTTCTTCTTCCCTGCTGACACTCCTCTGCAGCTCCTGAAGGGACACAGGAAATGCAACATGTTTTGAGTTTTGGTTTGCTTCAAGAACAGTCACTGAAATCAGAAGCTGATCACCTGATCCAGACATGCCAATTAAAAGCTAAACGGCATAAAATTGGCTCAAATTTGATCAAACTGAAAATAAAGTCTAATTTAAAGCCAGCCATGTTGTATTGACAATAACTCAGAGTCAGGTCCTATTTTTCCATCCCTCCTTCCATCCTGTCCTCTATCTTTGAGTCCAGACAGTACATCACTCACCACAGCGAGCAGAGGCAGCAGAGTAGAGTAACTCGCCACCCTCTCACAAACAGTTTAATTAGGCCCTTCATTAAAACTCCTCTGCCTGTTCAAAGGGAGGCAGAGCTCTGCCTTTTATTGAAGTCTTCGGCAGGCGCCAATTTCGTTTAGTCTGAACCTCAAATTGGGCCATTTTGCTTCTCGAGCGTCGAGTTCTGTGTTGTACCTCGACTACACGTCCCTCTCTGTGGTCCAGGGTAATTGAATGGAAAATAAGGACTCACTTGCACTGCTGGCCCAATTAGAGAGATATGTTAAACCCAAACCAGATCCTGAGAATAAAACAACAAGCAAGAAAACAACTGCATTTTTAGATTGGCAGAGGCCTGCGGAAAATGTAAACGAAAGCACGCACCCTCTCTAGCTTCTCTTTTTCTTTGGTCAACGAAAAAAGACTGTCCTTCAGCTCCTTGAGTTCTCGGCCCTTCTCTGCCACCTGGCTCTGGAATCAGAAACAAGTTGTTACTGATATTTTCTGCTAAAACATTATTTAATATGAAAAGAGAAACAACTTTACTTTGGAATAAGAATAAACCATTAATGTAAGAAAAATAATGTACAGTCAGATATATTCAAAGATGTAAATCGATATCGAGTGTGAGGTGTGCACGAGTGAATGTGCACATATTTGCAAAATATTATTTTATTATTATTTTAAAATAATTCAAATGGATAGCTTCACAATAAAATAAAAAAAGATAATGACTTCAAATCACTTGCCTTAAATCTATTTAAAAGCTTTAGTTAATAAAAAAAATAAAAAATAATAAATAAATACAATACCAAGAGTGTGTAAAGCAGTAATCAGAGCAAAGGGTGGCTATTTTGAAGAAACTAGAATATAAAAGATGTTTTCAGTTATTTCTCCTTTTTTTGTTAAGTACATAACTCCACATGTGTTCATTCATAGTTTTG
>JAUMHR010000070.1:8759116-8810604 GCA_032361145.1 Enteromius fasciolatus
CAGCCAGTGCTCCACACAGAGATCTGATCTGATCATTATCCAGTCTGTCTGGAATGACATGAAGTAACAGAACAAACTGGCTGTTGTCAGACAATAGTCTCACTGCATTATTACAATGTATAACACAAATAATGTTTGGAAATGTAAACTGATCTTTCCAACTCCTACGCTACCGCAAAAGATAGAGATAACCCACTTAAAACCATTTTGTTTGTTGGTGAAAATACTAGTGGACTTTTTCACAGTACTGTATGTAAAGCTTGCGGATGGTTTTGTAAAATTTTGCTTACTTTATGAATGGGATAATCGTAATTAATCAATATTTTCTTGCATTTTAATGCAGTGGAATACAACCATTTTGGTTTCAAGGACCCACTTTGTTGTTGACCCACTCAATATTCACCAATATTAAATTTGACCAGTTTTGTTTTATTTACACTTTCAGTTTCTACCCAATAACATATTTTACAGCTACAACTAAAATATATTTATAGCATATGTGAAACCATGTTCCACATTCACAGCTAGTCACAATTTTTTTCCCAAAGAAAACCGCGTAAATTAAAACAAGTTTAATTGAATTCATTTGATTGATTGGGTGATGCTTGCTTGTTTTCTTTTTGCTGATGCCCTCTAATGGGGCCTGACCCCCTGGTTTTAGAAGCAGTATTTAAATGGGGATATAATTATATCATAATGTATGTAAAAATAAAATAAATAACCCTTGATCTTTTAGAATAACGCTAATGTCTCCCACTTTCCATATATTTCAAAGAAAGGCTGGAGTTTCTTCCCTATTTCCCTGATGGTTCAGTTTCGAAGGATGGGGGCGTTAAGAACAATCTGACATTACAAACCCGAAAGCGTTCGAGCAGATCCTGAGAAAAGACACTGTTGCTTGTCACTTAAAGGCACAGCAGCAAAACCAAACTGTGAAAGACTTTGGTTACAGTAAGCAAAACACTCTTTGGTGTGCAAATGTGTATATAACTTTTTATACAAGTGGATTATAGAAATGAAATGAAAGCAAATTTAAAAACCAATCCATTTGTATCTCGACTTTTTATAAGCCTAGTGTAATGTACTATGCACATACTTTTCTCGAATTTGTGTGCTTCTTATAAACTTGCCTGAGGTGTGAAAACGACCTGTGTTGTCGCCTAACAAGAAAGGTTTAACTCAGTCAACAGCTAGTTTGTGTTTTATGGCGATCCTCCTTTATAATCAGGAAGTTGTTTCCTCTGGTCTTTGGGCACATAAAAACAATGTGCTTCTAGTTTGCTTTCCTTAAATTGTTGCCTCTCCCAATTCATATGCGTCAGTGGGGTTTGGCTAACATACCATTGGACCCGCTCTTGGTTTGTGAAACAGTCATAAGAAATCCACAGACCTGCTCATTCTCTTTACTTGGACCCTCCAGACATTATTCTCAGCTCCGTGTTAGCGCCTGTGAAGGAGGCTTAATGAAACAAAGCCACAACAAACTGTCCCTGACGTCATGTGCGTCTGTGTTCACAGCAGATGGCGAAGCGCTTGTGTATTTATAGAACTTTCCTCTCTGAGAGTAATTATGGTACTTCGATGGTGTTACATTTTGAAGACGCGTCCTCTCAATCCTTTAAGCTTAAAGAGGTAACTGGAAAGATGATGTGGAAACACGCATTAGAGCTTCAGTCACTTGTTCGTGCACGGGGATGCTCATCCTCTGATTGGTCATTTCAGTGATGCGTTTGATCGAATCTTGGAATTTGAACTCCTCCGTTATTTCCCCACCCTCATGTCGTTTTAAATTCATATGGACTTTATCTTCTGCACAATGCATAATGTTTTGATTGTTTTAGCAGTTTTTGTCCTCCCAGAAATTTCTAGCTGCACATCCAGTCCGTTAGACTTGACTGATTTATCCAAAGTCTGCTCTGTCGCTCTGTCTGATGAACAAATCCATATAATAGCATCAAAACCGGCACAAACCTCAAATATTAGCTACCATCAAACCTCATTGGTTCTTAGATGCTCTCTTGTTTCATCAAATATCTTAATTTGTGTTCTGAAGTTTACCTTTTAAGTTTGTATAATGTATAATGTTGTTTTCTATATTTCTCTAAGGTGTTGGTGCAGCCACTTCAGGTAAGCTCACTTTCATGGTTGGTGGGCCAGAGGAGGAGTTCAATGCAGCCAAGGAGCTTCTGAGCTGTATGGGCGCTAACGTGGTGTACTGTGGCCAAGTTGGCACCGGACAGGTACAAACAGGATGACTTTAAGAATATAGTGCCATTCTTAGAAAGGTGCTGATTTATTTCTGGTCATAATCTCTCTCTTCCTTGTTTGTAGGCAGCTAAAATCTGCAACAATATGCTGCTGGGCATTGGGATGATTGGAACAGCGGAGACCATGAACTTGGGAATCAGGTGCAGTTCACAGTTGAATTACATAGTATACCAAAAAATGAAAATTGTATAATGTTATAATAATAATAATTATGTTCTTATTTAACTTTAAACTTTAACTTCTGGCCAAATGTCTCTTGCAAATCTATTCTGTTGAAGAAACAAACTCATTTACATTTTGGATGTTCTTGGTTAAGTACATTTTCAGCAAAAACTATGATGCAGCTGTATTTTGATGCATTTACAGATTTTATTGTTTCTACTTTTTAACCTGAATGGCTTTGTATTAATTTGTGCATTCACAGATTAGGGCTTGACCCAAAACTTCTGGCGAAGATCTTGAACATGAGCTCTGGCCGCTGTTGGGCAAGTGACACATACAACCCTGTCCCGGGAGTCATGGAGGGAGTGCCCTCAGCCAACAACTACCAGGGAGGCTTTGGAACTACACTAATGACAAAGGTTTGCATTGTTTTTTAAGGGATGCACCGAATATTTGGCAACCGAATAATTAAAAGACCAAATTTATGCCGAACAATGACATAATGTGATCAAATACAAGCGCACACGATAATGCAGCCAACCTGTCAGTAGCGTAAAGGCATTTAAAAGTGTCAGAGAAAGACGCTTCAATCTTTACAAGCACCAACAGTAAGAGACCGTTTAGCACTGCATCTCATGTCTCCGATGAGAAGAGGAAGTATGGCTGTTTCTGGTTACTGTGTGATGACTAAATTTGTGAAATGGCAAATGATTGCAGACCATTTTGTTTTCAAATGCACAGATTTCATGTGTTCAGACAGCGCTGCAGGAGCTTGCTGTGTATCTGCTTGTTAGCTAGGGCTCAAAGTCCAAATCTGCGCTAAAAGTGTTACTAGTCAGCCACTCAATAACATTTTCATGCTTTTTTTTTTTTCATGCATTAATAAATAGTCTTGTATTTGATTTTTATAAATTATTCTTTTCTTTTGAGAAGCTAGGAAAACAGTTTAAAGCACATTTTGGCTATTTAATTTATGCAATTGTGTGGGGGGGGTGCCAAATCATATGGGGAAAATGCGAAAATCTGTTTGTTTGTTTTTTAAATCAAATACAGTAAAAATGTAAGTTATTTATATTTTCACAATGTGAATGTATTTTTAATTTATTCCTGTGATGACAAAGCTGAATTTTTATTTTATTGTGCTGATTGCTGCTGAATAGTGATGCATCGAATGTTTGACAACTGAAATGTTTCCATTTTGGAATAACTGAAAATGCGATAAATTTTAGTGAACCATGATGTTATGTGATCAAATAGCAACCAGCATAGAGTGAGAGGAGCACTCTCTTTATAATGCAGCAAACAAGTCAGCAGTGTGGGATCATTTAAAATTTTCTGAGATAGATGGAAAAATCATTAAGCACTGATAGCACATCACGTGCCTTTGATGAGAAGAGGAGGGGTGGTTGTTGCTGGTCACTGTATGATGATTGAAATTGCTTATTAGCCTTAAACAATTAGTAAATAAACTGCAGAATGCTATGTTTTGTATTACACACACAAATTGCATGTATTCTAACAGCTATGGTGAGCTCGTTACTCAGAGTTGAAAGTCCAAAGTATGACACACATCTGTTCTGAAACAGTCGTCACTCGTCAGTTACTCAGTATCATTTTTTTTTTCATACATTTTATCATACATTTTATTATAACATTTACACACAGTGTTCAAATTGGGATCTGTAATATTTTATAATAGTATCTAATAGTAACTTTTTTTTAAATGTGCAGTTATGCATATCTTTCATGGATATTTGCTCTCATTTATCCTCAGGATCTGGGACTTGCTCAGAACACAGCAACTAACACAAAGACCCCAGTGCTGTTGGGCTCTCTGGCTCATCAGATTTACCGCATGATGTGCGCACGCGGCTATGCCGGCAAGGACTTCTCATCAGTCTTCCAGTTCCTTCGAGAAGAGGAGGGCCAGTAGAAAGCAACACGCTCTGCCCCCTCCACAGCCTTACCCAGCACTGCCTGCCTTTCACATGACCTGACATGCAAAACTTTGACCCAGCTATGTGATTTCATTGGCATGTGTGTGTGCTGGGAGCCATAAATGAATGAATGAAGGAGTGGGTGAATGCATATGTAGATCGGATGGTAGTGAGAGCAATGTTTGAGGCTGTGAGTTCCTGTAGGAACTGTGTTAGTCTTGTGGGCCCACTCATGTACAATTAGTAATCCACCAATCAATTGATGAGATGCTGTGAATTTAAATTGTCCTGATTTTGGTGTTTGTTGCTGTTTTGTAGGCTAACAAAAATGTATCATTTCATTCTCACAAACACGCAAGACTCCGATCAGCCGTTACACTCCTTTTCTTTACGTATGTACAAGTTTAGTTATCTTTCATGTATCTGTAGAGTCTAATTTGCTGTTGGCTTGTCTTGGTAATTGTTAATGGTGTTGGATCTACATGTTGTATTCACGTGCATTTGAATACCTGAAAATTAAAGCAGGAAACATCTTTAGCTTTGATGTCAAGACTGTGGCGTGTTGATACATGTTAATAACCCCTATTTTTCATTTCTATACAAACCTGGAAGCTGAAGTGGTATTGTGAGGGAAATAAGCCAGGTTTACAATTGATGAATGCGGTTAACCAGTTAAAATGATGCAACAAAGCATATATTTCTACCTGGTCTCCTCCCTCTCTTCAAGGTCAAGCAGTGGAATGTTTTTTTTTAGTGGCACGTAACATGCGCAATAAAGATGACTCATCAACACTACAAACCTTTTAACACATCAAGGATATGACATTATTTTAGTTTCATACTCTCTGTGTTCTACTGAGTAATTCAAGAATATATAGTGATTCTTATGTTGACCAAAACTTTCTTTTAGAACACAAAATATCATCTGAACAATTTTTTGAAGGGTTTTTTTTTTTATCAAGCCAATGGGGATCAAAACTATATTAGACTATAACTGACTTAAATTGTATGGGGAAAAAATTAGTAAATATCATTTTTTGTATTCTAAAAAAAAAAAGAAAAATTCGTACTGGTTTGGAAAGCCATGAGGCTGAGAAGATAACTGGTATATTTCAAGGTCAGAAATCCAGTGAAGATGATATTCAAGCAATTATGTAATTTACTCTGTGTTCCCTGCTGACTTCGGACACACTTATACACAGCTAATAATGATACAGTCAAGAGAATACTGTAAGGAAGTTTCCTTTCCCCCTATTTCTCCCCTCAGAACTTTATATTGCTGCTCCATACTCTCTCATTGTCTTTCACCTCTTCTTGTCACACTCACTTTTGCTCTCCTGCTTTCTAAAAGGAGGGAAAAAGCAGTCAGTGGTATGTTTCTGATCTACCCACCGAAGAGCCACAGAGAGGCCATAATGCTAGAGGTCACATGATCACAGGACAAACCCATAAAAAGTCCATTAAGCATGGAGGCCTAAGTGCTGTGTTGTTATCTAGTTGGCAGGTCTTACAAACAGAGGACCATGAGGTAGTTAGACTTCAGACAGCCCAAACCCCGGAATCTCATTCCAGTTTCACCCACTTAAAGCATGACGCTCTCTGGTCATTGAAACAAATCCTTTCTCACAGGTAAAGATTTTCCAGACCGAGAAATGTATCTTAATTGTAATTTTTATTCGTTGTGTAGTTTCTTTTTGTCATTCAGTCGCCGGCACGCGACAGGCGCGTTAGAATCGGATCACGCGGACAATCATCATCACCTGACGAAAAGACCACGTGGTGAATAACAACATTAAATGACCAACTTTTATTTATTTTATTTTTTACTCCAGCATTTAAAGGTGTAGTCTCTTGGTTGAATAAAATATGTCTCTAAAATGATCCACTGGATAGGAACATTTACATGATCACGTGTGAGTAATTTAATATCATGTGCAAATTCTTTATGCGTAATTGTAATTATAATTTCAGTTTACAGTTTTCAGTCGCTTCAGACAAACACTTGAGTACTATTTTCCCAGATTATTATAGAAAAGACTGCGTCATGCTCCGTGAACTAGCCTATTCTCTCAAATAATAATGAATTGTTTGATTTCATTTTATTTTTCATGTAACAGAAATGCGTACAGTAGGTTTAATGTGTTTTATTTAATTGTATGGACCTTGACACGAGCACCAGGTGTGGTCGAAATAGGATGTGTGTCCTACTACTTGGATTTTGAGTATGGTGTAATGTGGTTGTTAGGTTTAACTACTTGAAATACAGCATGCCAACCTCACTATCTAGGTTTCCAGAACAGACAGGTTTGATAACGCAGAAAACAGAACCACGATATATTAGCTGAGACTTCCGGTGTGTTGCCTTTATATGTATCCAAACAGGCTTGCTTGTTTTATTTCATTATTTTCCACAAATTGTTTCATTAAAAAGTATTTATATAAATCATTTCATTTAGTAATTGAGTACTACGATTCGTAATCTTTGAGATATAAAAACTGGGACCAAACCTTTGTTTAAAAAAACATTCTGAAAATATTTTTATAAAACGTTTATGAATTTTCCCGCAACACTTTATTTGCAAAATGGTTTTATTTAGGATAATTAGTGGAATTTAAATGCATGGACATTAAAATAGTTACATTTTTAAAAAATATTTAGTTTCTTTTCGCTGCGATATAGAAGCTAATGTAGCCTTACTCAAAAATAGTATTTCATTCACTGTTTGGTGTCAGAGAAAGAGAATTATGGCTATGACGAATGTTTGGACTTTGAATCATGATGTGCCAGTAAAACAATTTCTTCCACATTTCATTAAAACATTAACTAAGGTAATTTGATCTTTGTTAAGGCAACCTAAAACAGAAAAAAATACATAATAAAAATCTGTTTTCTCTTTCTCTTAACGTTTCATTGTTGCATAATAAAGGTAGTTGGAGATATTTTATCAGCACTGAGAGCAAACAATACTGGACATCGACTTTTTGCTTTAAAGCATCGAAGTTGTGACATTTATGAAACATTTGCATTTATTTTCATAGCTTTATTACAATGCAACAATAACCCGAGGAAAAACATTCAATCCAAAATCATTTTCAAAAATGTATCTGCCAATAATGTAGCTTCCTTCAATATGATTTCATCTGAACTGTTTTGAAGCGCATGGTGAAGGCGATGTATATTGATCGCAAAGGCATATTTTTCGTGCATTATATGGAATTTTAATCATTAATGATATTAATAGGCTATTATATTTGCTTGATTAATATGTAGCCTAGTGTTTTTAGATGGGTCTGGTCATAATCATTCAATAAGACCATGCCGTGCAGTACTTTTATTTTATTTTTGAAAGATTTCTACGCTTTTTCAGATTAAAAAAACTGTCCAACAGTGTCATATGAATAATTTATTTGGAAAGAAATTCTGGACATTGTAATTTCGAATGATATTTTTCTTCACATTTGCAAACATTAGGCTACTATCAATCCATTAATAATTAGTAGGCGTGTTAGTAAGTGCTTAAAATGAAGCGCAGGTGACATTAAGTGAGATCTAAAGCCTGGTGTACTGCTTTATAACGTACCAAATAAGGCTTCGTGCCTCTCAAATAGGCTATTTGCTTTTAATACATTTACACAAGCTCCTACAACCTTGTCTTCATTGTTTTTTCCGTAAGTGGATTTGTAGAAAAAGATGAGTACCACCTTTAGATTATAAACCTAAAATTAAAAATATGTAGGCAGCTAAATTTGCGAACATTCACTCAGTTCCAATCTTTTGAAGATATTAGATCCAGACCTGGCTTTATCTTTGTTACTGGTTGAAACTGTTACACCAAGTCTTATTTTAGCCCATTGAAATTAGACACATTTATAGATTTTTTATTTTTTGCTATCCTCATATTGATTTTAATTATCCTAAATCGTACTACCACACGTAACTGTAGCATATATATATATATATATATATATATAGCCTATATATATATATATATATATATATATATATATATATAAAATTAACATAATTATTAATATGCATAATATTATGTGCATTTGTAAATGTAAAATAGCATGCATATAGGCTATTAAATTGTCTACAGTTGGGGACAAAAGTATTAATATAGCCTAGTCTACAAACAGTAGGCTACGGCGGCTTACGTTAAATCTCGAGGAAACAAATGATTTTTAATGTTGGGGAGTGATGTGGCCTACAGTGGCCTCATTTATCTTCAAGGTGAATTTAGAAGTGCACTGAATCTTCTGTATCTTAGCGCAGCAACAATTCTCACATCCGTCTGTGCACATGTTGACAACAGCTCAGCTATTGTGAGAGGGTCGAACAACGCTGAACGCTAATAGCTCAAGAAACCTTAAAAAGATCAAATAGGAACTTGGCGCCTAACATGGCAGTGTTTGCACGCCACCAGCGAGCTGATTTCCTGTGTGCTCTGCTGGATAGAGAGCGTACGCACACGGCTGCCCGCTAACTAAAAAAAAGACCTAATTTATCAGTTCAACATTTTTCTGTGCTCCCATAAAAAGCTATGATGTGTGCACATAATAACAACAACAACAAAAGTAGGAATTAATCCATGGTTTACAAAACTGAATCGCATTAAATAGCCTAACTGGCTAGTATTATTCAATATTAAAGAAGCCTAACAGTTTCTGAGCTGTGAGAGACTCAAAAATATTATTTAGTGTATTTGAAAGAATCAATCCGAAAGGGATTGATAAAACGCGTGCACATTTATGGTCTCTTTACTAGTTGCTTATTAGCATGCATATTACTAGAATAGCAGCCATTTATTAGTACTAATTAAGCACATATTAATGCCTTATTCTAAACGACCTTATTCTACATCCCTAACCAATACTTAAACTTACTATTAATAAGCAGCCAATTAAAATGCATTAAGGGAAAAGTCGCAAGTAATAATGCATAAGTGTTCTCTATTCTAAAATGTTACCAAAAATTGTCTATTTATGTCATGACATCCTCATATGCCGCTCACCCCGTGTGCTCATTTCAGAATAAAACCGACTTATTGGAATCAATTTTATTATTTAATAACGCATCCTACTGCACTCCTATATAACCAAACTAATAATGCACAATACTAATATTTATACCTATTTAAACATTTAACGTTCATTATTATTGTTATACAAATAATACAAGCCTAAATATCACGTCTCTTTACTCTAATTCCAGCAGTGCCAGACCGCAGTGCCAAGAAATCAGATAACCAAAGCTGTAATAATCGATTAAGAGACGTTCAGGCTGAATCTGTGCAAACGCAAGCAGTAGTATAATACCTGTGTGCTCCTGTTTACAATGCACCCGGAGATGTATGCTTGTTTTCTGCCAGACGGTCTAGCCTTCAGTGACAACAAGGGCCCTGGCCAGACTGCAACTTTCAACTTGACCTTGGCCTCCAGCCGTGTGTAACTCATATGTAAACGAGTCTTGCCAAATTGTGGGCTGGATTTCTAGCCGTATAGAGTAATAAACTGGTGGTCATTTTCATAAAGTGTGATTTGTTATTTGACAATTTCATGGGGCTAGAAACGGTATTACGGTGGTGGTTCACTGCGGCTGTGCAAATGTTAAAATGCAAAAAAATGTATAAAGAAAGAAAATAGCCACTTTAAGACTTTTTGGTTGCTTATTTAATTTTCACATCATCAAATGACTTGGAAGAGAAGCAAATGGTTTTTTTTTTCTAAAAACAAAACTAAAACAAATCATAAGTTCGAAATGCCACCACAATAATAATAAAAAAAGTGAAGCTGTCCGCGTTGGGTTTTTCACTACTGTTAACTGTGAGAAAATTATATTTACGCAATGTGCAATATTCTTACAATTCTTACAACTGTAGGCTGTACTTATAAAAGAAAGTGCGTAATATGTACCAGTCCCATTGCGCAATGGACTGGCACTTGGTTTCCTCTTCAGGATAAAGCTTATCGCCAGAATCTTTATAGCTATTTTTGACCAAATCCCTCCACTTCGTCTCAGTTCCGCGCGGTACGCTTGTCTTGCTAGATCGGCGTTATCTCCAGTTTAGACGTTTATCAGCCTCTTTGCATGTCACGTGCCTCCGCTCGTCCAATAATAGTTGGATCTTGACGCACGCGGGACGCATGGGTATCTGTTACTCCACTGATCCACTGCTTCCCTTTCAGTCTTGGGGAATTCTAAAAGAGCTGGTAGGCTCCATGTAGGGCGTGCTATGACAGCGTCTTTACTCCTCCACTCCCGCTGGATTGACCCGGTGATGTTTCTCTATGACAACGGTTTGGATGATATGAGCAAAAACATGGAAGGATTCGTGGGAGGCAATTTTGCTGCTAACCAGTGCAGGAATCTTATTGCCCACCCGTCTTCTTTGGCCCCGAGCACAGCTTACACGTCGAGCGAGGTGCCAGGATCGGGCATGGGGGAACCTGTCAAACAATGCAGTCCGTGTTCAGCCGTACAGAACTCTCCCAGTGCCTCTTTGCCCTATGGATATTTTGGCGGCAGCTATTACCCGTGTAGGATGCCCAAGTCCTGCACGCAGCCCACCTCCTATGGAGAAAAATATATGGACACGTCTGTTTCTGGAGAGGAGTTCCCTTCTCGTGCTAAGGAATTTGCCTTCTACCAGGGTTACTCGTCTGGCCCTTACCAGCCTGTACCGAGTTATCTTGACGTGCCAGTGGTACCTGCGCTGAGCACCCCCGCGGAACCCAGACACGAGTCTCTTCTCCCTGTTGAAACGTACCAGCCCTGGGCGATCACGAACGGATGGAGCAGTCCGGTGTACTGCCCTAAAGACCAAACGCAGTCAAACAGCTTATGGAAATCGTCCATTCAAGGTAAAAAAAAAAAAGAAAGATGAATTTCTTGTTTATGATCTGGGGTAAAAATAGCCAACGTATTAGGGATTTAAACTAAAATATAGCGTGCGTAAAACTGACATTTAGGCCTACGAGTGGCAAGTGTAATATATTAAGTGTAATATAAGTGCAATATTTAAAAACGAAGGAGCTTACTAGAAATTCCCCGTCTTGCAATCTGTATTTAAACCACTTTTATTGATAGCAAATAGCCTGTTTTTTTATTGTTTCACTCGACGCTTCAGTGTTTCCTTCTATTGCACTGCTCTGAAGACACACCGTGTTTGTATTTCTGATTTAATATTTGACATTTCTGACATGACCGTCTACGTCTTTGCAATTGCAACCAACCTAATTTCACTCTGACCCCTAGATTCTGTATCGGGTACCGATGGAGCCTCGGTGCGTCGAGGGAGAAAGAAGCGGGTTCCCTACACCAAGGTTCAATTGAAGGAACTAGAGCGAGAATATGCCACAAATAAGTTCATTACCAAGGACAAGCGAAGAAGGATATCTGCTCACACAAACCTGACCGAGCGACAAGTGACCATCTGGTTTCAAAACAGGCGGGTGAAAGAGAAGAAAGTGGTCAACAAGTACAAGGGCACCAGTTAAGGTCTGAAAGAATTCAAAACTGAAATACCAAAGGGGTATAAATGGAAGGACCTTCACCATTATTTATTCTGATATCCATTCCATCTTCTGTTCCACGTCAAGAGACTAAGCGGAGATGCGCAGGAGGGAAAACGAATATTTGACTTCCATGTGTACATATTACATAAGACACTGATAAAAGGCGAAGATACAGAACAACGAACCCATATTCACCACTTGATTTTTTTATTCGTTTTAATCTATAACGTATTTGGCAAAGACGTGGAAGGAATGTAAAATACACTTTCAACAAGAAAATCACTGAAGTAAACAAACAAAACAATTCGTGTAGACTATTTCTTTATTTTTACACATCAAAAACAACTGTACCTTTGACTGTGGGTTTGCATGCTACGCTAACTGTACAGTAAATTTACCCCAAGTGACAGATTTTTTTTGTTTTGAGCTTTTCTTTCATATTTACACCGTACGCACATTTGTAAATAGCCTACAGAGTCGCTTCCAGGCACCTGCGAAATATACAAATTCATTCATGTGTTACTGAAGACGGTATAAAAATAAAACTCCCCATATTGTACTACCATATTTGTATCTTTATAATTATTACGAATGTCAACATTCTGCCAAATTGTTTGACACGGATGCATAAGCAATACAAATGTTTGTCGCAAGTGATCGGTTTCTTTCATGTGTCGATTTAATTATTCAGTTTCCAGAAAAGAGTAAATCAGCTGATAATACGAAAGGGTGAATAATGGCTGTGAAGTTGTTGTCTTTAGCCAAATCACAGTTTAGAAGGTAAAAGATTTTTTTTTAGTCCCAGAACAAATGTTCTCGAAGAACCCTTTCTCATGGGTGTGACGGTGCTGCCATCTAGTGGCATACATATGTATTTGCCTTGACTTCCCGCAGAAGGTCTATTGTTCCTCACTGATTTAAAAAAGACATCTGAAAACTTAAAATACGAGATTTATGTATTTACGTTAATAAATAGCGAAGCACATAACATGTTGTATAATAATTCGTTTTGCGTAGCCTATTTCCAGCCATCTGCTACAACCATGACACTTCGACGTCGGTAGTAAAATAGGGATAAAATAAATGTTTGAGTCGATGTTTTGTATGCTTTTTTTAAATTTCTTTTGCCATGGCTGAACCTACTGAATCTAATCCATACAGTAAAAAATAAAAAATAAAACAAATCGAGAAAGAGGTGAGTGAAAGGCAGAGGAAAAGGAATGCAATCCGATAGGCTATTAGTAGTCCTTTTTTCTTTTCCGTAAATGATCTTTAGCCATACATCATACTCAATATACCCAGGAACTAAAGCTATTTAAAGTAGCAGCATATACAGTAGGCTACTGCTCTCGATATGAAGTATGTTTTGCCATGTAATTGCAATGTTGTGCCATGCCTTTACGAAACAAAATGACAAAATTATTTTCCTTCTTTCAAAATTCAAATTAGCAAATTTAATCATTTTAAAATTTGAAAGGTTACTATAATTTAAAAAAGTGAAACAAAATATAGATAAATAACTTAAATAAAAAACAACCCTAACAAAATGAGATCTGAAATAAAGAAAACGAAAGAAAGAATAAAAAAGAAACAGACGCAGAATTCATTCCATTAAAATAACGTGTGAAGGAAAACTGCTAATGTAAATATATATTATTTCTATTTCTATTATTTATTTATAAACTTTGGAATATTATTGTAGTTTATTTACCCAACAAATGCAATAGAATTACGGTATAACAGTTATGTTAAATCCAAACCCAATGCCACTAAGACATCAGTTTGTTGTTTTAAGAATACAATAAACACTCGCGCCAGAAACTGAATGGAGTCCTATTAAATAATCCAGATATTTTGGCTTGGCTTTTTATTCGTGCATTTGCGACATTAATGAAGCCACAATATGTAAAGATTCACCACCAACATAAAAAACAAACAAACAAAACAATAACAGCAGCGAATTTCTGCAGTCTACGTTTTCGAAAAACTCATAAAGATGTAATTTTGACGCTGTCACGAAGCTTATTTCAAATAAGATGATACATTACTGTTTCATTGACAATTGATTATATTCTATTATGTAGGCTAGGCTATATTCTATTCTACGAATGCATCAAATGAAACCGTCTACATTTGGAGAGAATTTGCACCAGAAATTCGTAAATTCGTTTCTTACTGCTGAATAGTCACAAATAAATGATCTCTCTGTGGGATGTGAAGGCAGCCTATGAGCTGTAGTCTCGAAACACGACTGGACAGACGGAAAACGTGGAGAGAAGCGTATGGACGGGATTCGCTGTTTGCGTTTTAATTTGGACTGTGCTGCCACCCAAAGGCATTAAAGGAAATGGCATTTTAATAAACGAGGGGTTCTTAGTGTGATGGTCTGTGCAAAATTAAATTGACACTCTTTGGACTATTTTTGAGCGTAGTCTATAACAATGTTACAAGTTATAAAGCTTCACTTATCGGTAAACTTAAATATGTGATGTTTATATGCTCTCGGATACAGGCTAAAGGATATTCTATTTAGGTAAACAAATAGCCTATAATGTAGTATGAGCACAAGTTAAGGGAGACATGAAATAGTAACATTCTGTTGTTGCCTCCGCAATAACAAGCAACAACGACAACACATTCATTGCTGTTTTCTTTCATTGCTCATCCGAAAAAAACATTTTAACATTAGGGACCCTTCTATAAATACTTTTCGAATTACAGCAGAATTAACTCGAATGTTTACTAGAAATTAATAATAGATTCTGAAGATCACCTGGTGCGCACGTCTGATTTTATAGGCCTACTTATTTTATATATTAATTGGATCAATCTGAATAACTCTCTACTGCCCACAAAATCTGTATAAATAGTTTCAATTTATTTTTTTATAGACGGAAATTATGTTTTAATGTTTTTACTTAAAAGGATAACCTAACAATGCATTTAATATAATGTCATTTCTCACAGATACTAGAACATTCTAGCCTAATTTATTCAACACGCCTTTTACAATTAATATATAGGCTAAGTGATTATATTAAGCCAAAACATTACTGAATGAGCAGAAAGCGTACTCTAAAAGTGTTTTTATAGTTACTTCTTGGCCTGTTTATTGAATGGCATTTGTTGCCTGGTGAAGCACGCGCAAAGCCGTTCGTATCAACAGTTTTTTTTTGGAAATTTTGTTTTCTATATTTTAATACAAGCAAATTCACCTACTGATAAGCGCAAATACACATGCCTTGTCCAGACCTATATTTTCAAAGAGCCTTTATAATGGCAGCATATCATACGTCATTTCTATCGGGGGGAAAATATTAAAAATGGGCCCTCAACTGCACTGCGACAAAATGCAGTGAAAAAAATCTGTGCTAATTAAATGCACCAAAGCGTTTAAGGCCACTCGACACTAATATCCCATTTCAGCATCAAACCCGCCTTTTTCCCAAGCAATAATAATCCATGAATCCATTCTTTTCGATCATGCTTTAAAATTATTTTGCTATAAAAACGTTTAGCCTATTTCTAAATGGCACTAAAGTGTCAGCCTATTTACAATAATAATGCATTTCTAGACATCTATAATTTAGTTATTCCAATCAAATGCCTCGCCATTGAAATAGTCTACATTTGTTGAAATCAACGGAATTGAAATTGTTGTGGAAGTAACCATTTAGAAGTTAATGCGCGAGCTTTACCGCTTTTTACACAACAACTAATTTACAATTTCAGATGAGATGTTTAGAAAAAGTGGGAAAAAAACCCAAAGCCACAGAATTTCAAACTGGTCTGAAAAAAGCGTCTAACACAGAACCAATTTCATTCATTCTTAGTAGTACGTAGCCTATGAAGTGATGACAAATTGGCTTGGACTGTACCAATTACTTCTCAGAAAAGAAGTGCTAACTTGAGCCGGTGCGAAAAGTTATCGGGCATTTGCCTGATTCGGGTGAGTCGAAAACAGTTCTACAGAACATGCCAGAAGTTTCGTGCAATATTACAATTACTGGTGGAAAGCCTTAAACCTCATCCGGGGGGCTGTTTGGGCTATTTGTAAACAACCACTTGCACAAGTGACCCTCACCCTTCCACGAACTTGAGGTCTTGTTCTCAAAACTCATGCCAAAACTAAATGCAAAGTTGAATCTGTATCTTTGTAGAGTCACGTGGAGCCAGACGTGGACAGTCAGGTCAGCATCGCTACACTGAACGGCATCTTCTATTAGGTTCCCTACAAATAATAGAAATAGTTACTGACCGAAACATGCATGATGATCTTCTATCGTGCATTCGATCTTATGGTTTTAAACCTGAAAGGTGTTCTAAAAACATCACTCTCACCCGTTCCAACGCACGGGGCCGTTGTCTCTCTTTAATATACTGTTACCCGTGACTTGAGGTCTCATTGAAGTTCACGAATTCCAAGTAGGTGGCGTCTCATGATCACTCTCCGACGGCCATGGCTTGTCTGAGCCGACAATGGCTGGAGGAAGACACCAAGAGCACCATAAAACCACGTCTGTCCTAGACTGGTTTTAGTTTTCATCGCCTCTCAGCCCAAGATTACTAATTAAAAGCCTTAATATTGATAAAGGAAACGTAAAGCATCTCTCAAAACAACGCGTTTTCGTTGTTGAACATGGCAAACGCTAATTGGAACGATTTTACGGCGTATTGCTGTTAGATTTTGTTGCGCAACCTGCTTTTTAATAATCTTTTTTTCTTTATGAATGTCAGCATTGATGAATTTCGACCATTGTTCATGGTTTAATCCGATGTAATTCTGCGGGGGCCACAGCAACTTAAAACTTTATGGGTCTCAACTGTGTTTTCAAGCCGCTTCACTTCATGACTCTAACACCCAACCCGGGCAAATACTGCCTTTGTCTTGCTCTATTTAGCTACATTACAATATTTTTTGGCAAGCGAAAAAACGTTTTAGCAATTTTGCACGAGAATGCAAATTTACCCCTAAACTGTCTTATTTAATGAATAATATATGCGGGGGGAAAACAACTTACGATGCACGTTTGACGCAAATGGAGCTCCAAATAAAAAAGGCATGTTTAAAGTCATCAAAGACGTGTGCTATATTCATATTATGTAATTAATTAAATTAATTTGTTCTCATACTAACATTACAACACATGCAGGCCTACACTGTAAAAAAATTGCTGTAGTTATGCAGCTGGTTTGCCAGTAAGGTACTTATATTTATCAAATTTATTGGCAACAATTTGTTTAAATATAAATGAACAATAAACAAAAACAAGTCTTTTATCTTTACAGAATAAAACTATTAAAAACAGCCTCATAAAAAGCATTCTGAGAAACAGAAATCCTCATCAAATTTTCTTCTGAAATTGGTTTCCAGAAATACTTTGCACGAGGCTGTTATTTTATTTAATTTGTCCTGTAAAGATAAAGATTTGTTAATGTTTAATGTTCATTTATCTTTGGCTAGTAAATGACATACATTTAAATCTACAGTAAGTTACCGGCAAACAGCTGCGAATAATACTGTAATTTCTACAGAAATATTTTACAGTGTACTAAAACTACCCAAAATCGTACATGAACGCAAACACTTAAAATTTTAAATTAAATTTTTTTATTTTTATTTTGCACTTTAAAATGAATTGTGACCTCACTATAAACTGTGGTTTTGTGTTTTTATTTTATCACACAGACAAACAAACAGTGAATAAAGGTGTACTGTATTCTTACGTCCATTGGTCGAAGCTAGGCTATTCCAAGTTTAAAATAATTCCGACCTGATTATCGTGAAATAAAAGCAAATAAATGCGGCCACGAACGTAATTCTATTTCAGCGTCCGAGTCCGCTTATTAGCCTACACGCAACTATATGAATTAACAAAGAGCATCACTTGCGAATTCAAATTGCAAGTAGGATATATATCACAGCAAAAACCCTCTTATGTTTCTTCTTAGCAACTTAATTTTTAGGAGCGTAGACTGCAGCGAATCTGAAGAGTTACAGCGACATGTTTGAGACTTAATAGAACAAATCCATAAACATCAGAAGCCCTGGTAATGTTACTAAGGCGCGTTGGCTGTTAAGCAAGCGGATGGGTTTCTCCAGCAATCCAAAGTGTCAACATAACCAACTGTGGTCCACTGCAAGCACACGTTCATCAATGAAAAGTATCGCTCCTCGACTTGAACATTTGCACATGTTGGCATACAATATTCTAAGAGGTACATGTCAATTTCTGCCCTTGGTCACATGACTGGCGCTCTCTGGAATGGATGGAGATGGATCTCCACGTCAGCTCACGTCTCAAAATTTCTGCTCGGCGGATCTGCTTCAAAGCCACTGAAGCTGAAGCAGTTCTGTACTACGATGCGAGGCAGTACTATGGTTGTGGCGTGCCCAACCAAGTGTCATGATGGATTTTGACGAGCGGGTACCCGTTGGGTCTAACATGTATTTGCCCGGCTGTGCTTATTACGTGTCTGGAACGGAATTTTCCAGCCTTCCTCCTTTTCTGCCCCAGACCCCGTCTTCGTGCCCCATGACATACTCATACTCCACGTCCAGTTTGCCACAAGTTCAGAGCGTTAGAGAGCTGTCTTTCAGGGACTATGCCATTGACACGTCCAGTAAGTGGCACTCCAGGGGCAATCTGCCACACTGCTACGCGACCGAGGACATGGTGCACAGGGACTGCCTGTCCAATCCTGGAACTTTGGGGGACATGCTATCGAAAAATAACACGGTCCTCTACCACTCCAACGCGAGCCACACGTCCAACGTGTATGGCAGCGTAGGGAGGAACGGAGTGCTTCCCCAAGCGTTTGACCAGTTTTTCGAGACCGCGTACGGGAACGTGGAAAACCAGCCGAGCGAGCAGCCGGTGGACAGAGCAACCGGCAAGGCGCCTCCGCCCGCGGATACAGGCAGCGACAGTTGTCGGGGAACGGAGGAGACGGAGCGCTGTGAAGAGACCAGCAGCCCGGAGCCATCTTTCGGTAACAACGACGAGAAACTCAGCGGCAGCAGTAGTACGTACTAAAGCAGTTGTGCGAGAAAGTTTCTGATGCAACGTGCTGTTGTTAAAGGTTTTATATGCTGTTTTATAAGCATATAAGGTTTATAGAGGGCCCTGTATATTTACCCTAACAAAACTTTGTTAGAAACGCGTGATCACGTGCTCGAAATTGAAATTGGCCGTGAATGATAGGCCATTTCCTTTGGAGTCTTCAAAAGTGTTCATTCCTGCCTTCATTGCAGTTTGGGCTTTTTGTTGATGCAAAGTTATTTAAGAGTTAATAGAAATCCCTTAGCTTATTTATCGCCTCTGAATGCACGCTGCACAAGAGGGAATACACATACCAATTTAATTCAGGTATGGTTCTGGAGTTTTTCATAAATATCAACCGATACATCTTTGCACGTGGTTATTATTTATTTGTTATTTTTTGTGGTCAATGAAAAGTAACGCATATGAATTTTTAGTCTCTATTAAAGGTGTCTCATTATTAAATGACGAATATGCGGTCCTAGTACTGGATATTTCACGAATTTAGAGCTAATTCTATAATGTATAACTGATTTATCGTTTAATTAGTGAAATTACATTTAGAGACCAGCAACAATTTGTGCATAATTTTGGAAAACGGTAATTTGGTGTAGTATTCTCTGCTGTATTCATTTAACGAGATTGTACACTACATCATTTCTATGAAATTATATTAAAATTTAAAGTCACGTGCTTACAGTCTTTCTTCTTTACATTTCAGATGGACAGAAGACACGGAAAAAGAGGTGCCCTTACACAAAATATCAGATCAGAGAGCTGGAGCGAGAGTTTTTCTTCAGTGTTTACATCAACAAAGAAAAAAGGCTACAGCTTTCCAGAATGCTCAACCTCACCGACCGTCAAGTCAAAATATGGTTTCAAAACAGAAGAATGAAAGAAAAAAAACTAAACAGGGACCGCTTGCAGTATTACACCACGAACCCTTTGCTTTAGACCGTCTCTTGCAGAGAAATCATTTAGGCGAGATGGTTAATTTCAAGTTCGTGGACGCGCATTCCGGCTCCCAGAGCCTGCCGCGAGACGAGATGTGACCTTCATTCCTCTGACAGACTTTTTCATCGACATAAATTTATATTCTCAGTAATCTCTCCAGTTTGAAATTAAAACTATTATTATAATTGTTGTTGCTGTTATTGTTATTATTATTACTGGTATTGTCATTTGCTATTATTATTATTTTTACATTCTATTCAGTTTACAGGGATTTTATTTTTGTTATTACTATTATTTGACTTTTCGCATATGTCATAGTAGCAGGTAAGCTGTAGGCTATTCTTGAAATCTAATGTGGGAAATGGGAAAGATATACCCAAATACTTATTGAAAAGAAGGTGGGTTTTAATCAGTTAAATTCTCTTCTACTTGTGGTTTGTATTGTTTGTTGTGTATAACGCACATTTCATGAATATAGCCTAAGCTTATTACGAACTAAATGCATCGTGCGCGCGCTATATTCTCTTATACTTGAATTGTGTGGACTGAAAGTGTATATTTGATATGAGGTCTTTACTTCCGCCTTTTTCCAGTAAATCGGGTGACTTAAGTGTGTTGAAAAATGTCATAAAAAGAGAGGAATTCTTATTTATTTTTAAGGGACGTTGGACATTAAGGTAAAAGCAATAACTGAACCAGCATGGACCCTGCTCGAGTCCTCTGAAACCCCGAACCTGAACTGTATTTTCTTTTTGATTTCTGTTTAACGCGTGAAACTATATATCGATGTTGCAGGAGCTCATTCGTGTTCATGATAATCTCTCATGTTTATAACATCTCTTCAGTGTTATATAAATCAGTCTCTTGGAATATCTTGTGTTTTCTCTCTTTTTCCTGGAGCAGGATCAAATGTTTGATGGATCTCGCGTTATATTGCCTCCACGCTTTTCTTTGATTCAAGGATCAAGTGTTTGCCGTTATTAATGCCTAGTATCCATTACGGAACTGCCCAAAACATGGCTGTGTATGTCTCCATGAATCAAACGGCCTTTCAACAAATGGTTCTGTGTCGACCTTCCAGATAAGTCTTTATAGTATATTGCTATTTTGAAAGTGACACGTAACATCAATACAAACATTTCTTGAGAATTAAACTATTTTTTTCCCTTGAGCGTAAAAAAAGACAATGAAAAGTGTCTTGTTACTTCACGCAATTTTACAGTTTCCACGCGTCAGTATATCGATGATCCGCTGCGAAGGGATCCCGCGTCTGATATGGCTTATGCCACTCTGAAGTCTTATAAAAAAGGTCGACCGTAAGATAATAACGACTGTTTTACGTGATGACCCTGACGGTTTGCGCATCCTTTGAGGCTCGATGGAATTTCGCCCTAATTACGGCACATCCCCCCGTTGCTGCAGCAACTCGGTCATAAAAGCCGTCTTAGTCTGGAGCATTTGTAGAATTGGAGTGAGGTGCCATAAACCGTCTGAGAACCAAGGTTATTAACTGTGACTAAGAGCTAGAAAACAACGGCTGGAACCATTGAAAGCTTGTGTTCACGGACTTTTCCGCCATCATTTGTCTCAGTGTCCCATCATGGCACCACGGCTGGATTGCTCAGTATTTCGCGCTTCAGACGATACGTTTCTTGTCCGCTGGGTGGCGCACTTTAGATCAATGTCATTGCCGGGTATCTAAAAGCCAATGCTGAAACATGTTTACTTTGTGTACGGGCAAAGGACAACGTCTTCGTGAACTATACAAGGCACTGTTTCAGGTAAATAGCCAAGCTACCATTCGGGCATTTTTTCAGCACTTTATTCATTTATGACAAATTTTAGATCATAATAGACTAACATTTTAATATTCAAAACGTAGCCTGCAAAGTTTGCTTAATGATAAAAACCTTTCCATTTAAAAAAACAGGATCACCTCGAACAGTTTTATTAGTCTCAGAATATTTCAATTTGACAAATTGGATTTTTTTTATAGAAACTGGAGACATGTTTTGATATTTGGCTTGTAAGTTCACAGTTCTGCATGTAATTTTTGCTCTAAAATGTTTGCCATCTAAAATCAAGAAGTTTTAGCAAATTACTGTGATGCGTTAAATGAAAAATGTTGTTTTGTTGATCTAATCTTTATTGGCTAATAAAATTAAACTTTTAAAACAATAGCTACCCGTCTTGAGCCCCATTGAGTTCTTAATGCAAAAAATACAAACAATGTTTTCCAATAATTAAAATTCTTCAGTCAACGTAGGCGAAAAGATACATTTCAAATACTAATTTGTCAATTGCACATTTCCCCCATTTAACACAGACGCGTATAAGAACTTTTATACTTTTGTGGTATCATTGTCGTTAGTTAAGTAACAGCTTCCACTAGACAGAGCGAAGCAAAACATCATTACTGGAGCAGGGACATCTTGACTGAAAAGAAAATTAAGTTTAGGCTACTTTGGGGCAAGTATACCTATTTTTTCATAGTTTATTTCGACCCGTGTCATCTAATTACTGTAGATATTTGGTCGATATTTAAAATCGCATGCTGATGCTCACGTGCATTTGCTCATGTGCTTTTTTTGTTGTTGTTGTTTAATAAACAGCTTATGTTAATTCCAACTATAGAACGATTAATCCTAAGAAACAGGCCTAATATTTATGTGGAGTATTTTTGAAAGCGTAAAACTAGGAAACAAAGTTCGGAGGTAGAGCAATAAAGGACAAGTTTCCACATAACATTAAGCAACGCAGGCTGAAAAAAAAAATTAAATGAAAAAACACAAACCTAAAAGAGAAATTTAGAAATCTATTTCATGTAATTAAATGCAAATCATATGACAAATACATAACGGCGGCCTAGACCTCAGACAGGCTGAATTTGAGCTAAATGATAAATCTTCTGAACGCCAAAGGTGGCAAAGGTAAATTTAATCACATACAACATTTTGCTATTGTTAGTAATCGTTGAGAGATTGGCTAAATTGATTTTTTTTATCTATATTTAAACACAATAGTCTTAAATTATTTTTTTCATTAATTTTAACCCGTATTTCAGCCATGTAGCTAATTCTAAAGCGTCTATATAGGCCTATATGTGACTTTACAATTATCACATGCTAAATATTTATTCTACAGTAAGGAAATCCACATCCACCACATAAAGTGTTTGTAAAAAGCAGACTGAAAGCCGCCTCTCGTTTTGAACTTGAATGTAGTAAATAAATTGTTTTGACCCACCGCATGCATGAAAACCAAAAGAGCAGTCTGTAACTCACTGTTTATGTGCTTAAAGGGCTGTTGGGGCAATTACAGTGTATCATAAAGGTTTACTATTTTAGCACTTGATCTCCTTTTCGATACCTTGTTGCTTTTTGGTTTTATGTAGGCTACGTGGCTCACAAGGCTTTGCGGCGATGTCAGCGCTAACGAAGTCAGTGGTCATAAACATAACGCAGTTCTCGTGAAATTTGGGTTTTATTCGTTTATATTTTCAAAAACGACTGATCGGGTTATGCAGATTTGACTTTAAGAAAAAAAATCTAGTAGCTTGAAAAAGATATGGGACACAGGGGTTACGTGCGCACAAGAGGGAGGAGTCATCGGTGCTCGTTGCGATTTAATTGGCTGTTAGCTCACACTGAGTTGTATAGTTATCAGTAATTATATTCAGCATGTTTTGCACAAGAAATGTCATCCAGAAAGGGCAATCTTCTTCCACCGTCAAATTATACCACAAAGATGTCATGCTCCGATAGTCCATCTGGAAATTCGTTTCTGGTAGACTCCTTGATCCACGGAAGGGCCGAGGGAAGTGGACACTACTACCAAAACAGCGGAGTCTACTTGCAGCCGAGCTCCGAGTATTCTTATGGACTGTCTAACTGTGGCTATTTCTCTGGACTCAAACGGAACGAGAGCAATTCGCAAAATGTAGTACCTGCGTGTGGGCCATATCAAGGCATGGAAACATGGCTGGAGACGTCGAGGTCCTGTCGCATTGAACAGCCTAACAGCCAAATTACCCCACGGTCGTTCTCGCCCACCATAAAAGAGGAAAACTCTTACTGCTTATACGAGTCTGAGAAGTGTCCAAAAGACACCATTACAGAGGACATATCGTACTCCCGGCTGACGCCAAACTCATGTCCATCTAGCAACAATAACGGCTGCGTTCCGGTACCTGGTTACTTCCGTCTCTCTCAGACATGCACCACATCTAAAGGTTTTCCAGACAACCAGACTGTGGCGACTCATGCTGCTGCTCAACGCTCTACCCGATTTGACAGCTCTCTTTCAGCCATAGGAGCTAGTGTGGGCAGGGAGGAGAACGACGAGCCTCCCATATGCGCGCCGGCAAGAAACAAGGAGCTAAGGGGGTCCACTGGCGCCACTTCATCTCCCGAACCACCGGACAGTCCGGAGAAGGCGGTCACCGTTACAAAAGGTTAGTTTTGTTGTCGCCCAGTCCAAAGGATTCGGGCGTCCTTTGGGCGCGTAAAAACAATCGAGCCTTTGCGCGCGCGATATACATCTAGCCTATGGAACTGCTTTTGCATGTAGCATTACAGTAATATTTCAGATTTTATTCCAAACACTCTATAAGGCTTTAGACTGGGCAGATTTGGCAGCACAATCATGTGCGAAAATATTTTATATAAAAAACAAAAACAAAACAGCCAAAAAACAAACAAACATTCAGTTTAAGTCTTTACATCTGTAGTCGTCTTTGTAATCCTTTAAATAATGCAATGTGCACTGACCATTTTTGTGCTTTTAAATCTCACTTTTTAAAATAATAGCATAAAGACTATTTAAAACAGATTGCCCACAAGAACTCATTTAACAGCAATAAGCGTTAAGGTTCCAATAAGCCTAATTAAATATTTTAATTAACCGGTTAAATGCAAACCTTAACATAACAAAATAGGCAGTAATAGCAATTGACGTGTGCTTCAGTATACTAAAGTTGTCTTTAAAAAAAATTATGATTGCACTTAAAAAGTAGTTTTAGCAAAGAGGGCCTTTTCCTCAAGACCCAAGGCTATCCCCACTTTGTGCATGTCTATATATGTATTTTTCATCAAGTTGTTTACGACCTCTTGAGATTATAATCATGCTTTTTTATTTAATGTTAATTTTCTGGCATAGGCGGAGAGTTTGTTTAATTGCAAACTAAAATATTCCTTCACTCTTCCCACATGAAACGAGCCTCCTCGGTGCTGCAACAAACAAAAACTAAATAATTACATCGAATAATCAGATATAATACCATTAATATGACTACACACATTAGTATCACAAGAGTCATATTTTACATGTCCATGGATTATGTGAGAATGCATTTACGTATGTAAATTACACGTTATTGGTTTAGTGATAAAATAATATTCATTAGGCGTATCACTGCATCCCTTTGGAAAGTGTTGTGAAATTGGCGCGGCGGTCAGACATTTTTGAACTAATATTGCGTCAAATTTTCAGCAGGAGATTCCAAAAGTGACAATACAGCCAACTGGCTGACGGCGAAGAGCGGCCGTAAGAAGCGTTGCCCCTACACCAAACATCAGACTCTTGAGCTGGAGAAAGAGTTCCTCTTCAACATGTACTTGACACGAGAGCGTCGCCTCGAGATCAGCCGCAGTGTTCACCTCACGGACAGACAAGTCAAAATCTGGTTTCAAAACCGACGGATGAAGCTGAAGAAGATGAGCCGAGAAAACCGAATCCGAGAGTTATCGGCCAACTTCAGTTTTTCATGAAGCCTCCTCGCTTTATAGATCTCTGGCGCCCTCCTCCATCAGCTGCAGCGGTAGCCCACTTACAACAAACCGTCTCCGTAGGTGTGTGTGCATATATGACTTGTGCAAGATACTATTGATAACTTATTGTGTGTCGTATACTGTTGACGTTTTTATCTGTTTATGTATAATTTTATTTGACAACCCAGTCGTCATAACATGTCATGGTTATTTATAAACTGTCAAGAGTACCTCACTGTAAAAGCAAGAGAGGAAAATATCGAATGCTCAAGGTGTTCATTGTACATAGCATTCAGACTATATTGTACATTTATTGTATATAACTGCGGTATTTGCATGTTGTAATAATAACTATTATGAAACCGTTTTTAAATAATAACGACACGTTTCTTCCAAGTACGACATTGTCAGGTATTTGCTGTTCTAGGCATAAGAGAAAAAACAAATCCGGTTCTTAAATTGTAGAAACTTCTAAACATGACGGGACTTCTTGTATTATTTCAACATCATTCAAATGTCATCTTTTTTAAAAACATAGGCTAAAGAGATGGTCTCAGATGTAAATTAATTATTCACACATGGCAGAAAATAAATAAAGGCATGTACCTAAAATCATCTTAGCCTACTTTTAAAGACAAGTATTATCACTTTTGATTTTCTGAGCTTTTTTATAACGGGGATTTTGGAGAAGCAATAAATGTAATTTTGCTGACTGTAAAATGAAATTATTTCTATAATTATCTACACAGTCAGTGCTGGTCCCGTGATAAGTCACGCAAAAATGATTACAATCATTCCTATACAAATTCTATTCCTGTCTTTCGGGTTATATTTCCAATTCCAACACATTTTATGAGACAGCACTGGTTAGATCACAGCAGTGTGGGGGGAAACTCACATTTATTGTACTTGTTTGTTTGTGCAGAAAATAAATAGATAAAAAAAAACAATACGACGTTGCCTTCTTATCTTCGCAAGCAAGAAACAAAGACAACTGCTAAGTGATTTAGGTAGTTTCATGTTGTTGGGCTCTATTTTTACATCCCCACAACACGAAACTGTCTTAATTGCCTCGCAGTGTGATTCAGCACAACAAGACAAACATGTTGCGGCGAATTCTAAAAGTGTTTCCAGAAGTACATTTTACCATGAAAAAAAAAAAATGTTCAGCAACATATATTTTAACGACACAATTCTAACGCGTGAACTGCACGACACGAGTGAAATATTTAGAGCTGTATAAAAAGTAAATGTTGGAGTGCAGGTGTAGTTAGCAAGGCCTCGGTTACGATCAATGCACTTTGGCCAAAGCCGCGTGCGCATCTGAGACTGAGAGCACGCCCACACTGCCGGATGCGTCTGCTGGGCCGGAGGAAAAAAAACACAAAAGCTTTATTGGCCATATTCAGGCCAGACAGCCAAGTTACAACCCGAAGAAAAACAGAGTAATAGCCCCTGTTATAAACAAAGTCTGTTGAAGTGCCCAGAGATCCACTCTTCCGAGGACAAGATCACAGCAATGCTCATTGACCAGAAGGAGAGAACGCTAGTCGATTTTTAATTATTATTATTTTTTTGTAATATTAGGATTACATTTATTTTCTATTAAAACATCACTGTATTTACTCATGCTGTATGTTATATAACGGTATATCTTAAACGTTATAATAACGTTATCTTGCGGATATCCATGCAAGCTGTTTATATTCTGAATAAAACATGCCGTGCAGCTCTACTTTTAATCACTGTAAAATATATTTACAAACACAATTTTATTTCTGCATGCAGTCACTATTTCAGTGAATGTGTGGGATATTGCAAAGCCAAGTTTTTTTCTGTCCTGTATCAGCCCTTTCAAGAATACTAACAATAGAATATCATAACAACATTGTGATTGTGACATTTTATTGCTATAAAATCATGTTTACAATCATATTTTTTGTAGTGTTGATCAAACGCATTTAAATATGCATTAAATCTTTTTTCGCTCTTTTAATCTTTATGGTTTAATAGTTTTAATTGTTGTAAAGTTTTAATGCGTAAAGCTTACTTTAAACATAAAACAAACGGTCTATTTTGTAGAAGTCTCTAATAGAGTCCGGTAAGGCTTTTCAGTATTTTTGTTCTCCCCTAAAGTTAGTTTTGTTTCCAGCTTAGTTCACGTTCAGATTTATTTTGACTTGTCTGCACATCACAATCTGCCTTAGGAGCAGACTGAAGATTTGAGCGCGTTGTTACTGAATGACTGGTCACTTAGCAGGTCATATCTCAACCATCCAGTGGCACTTATTGCCATATAAAGTATACATAAGGCTCACGTAAAGACCCTTTTTATGTCTGAACTATTTTATGTCTTCTTGTGCACGACTAGGCCGCGCGGAATACGCGCATTCATCACAGAAATGCTATTTTGGGTCTGCAAAATGTATGAAAAAAGGGGGTATCTGGACTGTATGATTGGACAGCTAGATGCCTATACAATGAAATGGCAATGCATTTAGCCTACGCGTTTTTATTATTGTAAACAGTACACCTACTCCATAAAAAACTGGATACGGAAATTCTACAATAACGCTTCTCAAATAACCATTCTTGTTACGCTTGGTTATTAGATGCCGAAGCTTAACAACATGAATAAAATCAAATCCACCTTCATAAAAGCATATGGCTATACCATTAAAAATAGGACTTGTAAAATGGAGGCCATTTAACCGTGTGCACTGGTTAGGCTTCCCCCCTTATCTCCCACGTTCTCACCCACAGTCACGTGTCTAGCACATCCAATCCAATCTCTGCAGTGATTCAACTTATCAGAGGTCTGTAGTTCACCGCGAAGTCAAGTAGGCTAGTTAGTTACTTGATTTCAACGGATTCTGCTTTTGTGTCAGTTTCATTGTGGGTGTATCCGTTCGCCTGGGCTCTCTTTGCTTGTTTTTGTTATGTCGACATTGGGGACACTGAGTTACTACGCTGACTCACACATTCCACACGAGAATGACGATCATTTGGCACCGAGGTTCTCATCTGGACCCGTGGTCCAGCAGCAGGCTCGGGAGCTGACGCTACTTGAATATGGCGAACAGGAGCAGTACACTTTCCAAGCCAAATCATCCATTTTTGGTGCGTCATGGAGTCCCGTGCCCGTGCAGCCCCCAGGCACATCCATCGCCTACCACCCGTACATTCATCACCCCTGCTCAACAGGAGAAACCGACGGAGCATCCGTGCGCTCCTGGGCGTTAGAACCGCTGCCCGCCCTGCCTTTCACGGGATTATCCACAGATGCGCATCACGATATAAAACTTGAACCACTGGTCGGGAGTGGTGAGTGCACCACGCACACGTTGCTTGTGGCCGAGACTGAAAACAATACGAGCCAAGCAGAGAGGAAGATACCAGACGATGCGCTTTCCAACGGATCACAGGACGAGAAAGCTCC
Source organism: Enteromius fasciolatus (assembly GCA_032361145.1). Taxonomy (NCBI): domain Eukaryota; kingdom Metazoa; phylum Chordata; class Actinopteri; order Cypriniformes; family Cyprinidae; genus Enteromius; species Enteromius fasciolatus. Next base: position 8,788,206 of record JAUMHR010000070.1, read on the forward strand.
AGCAGGGACCAAGGTGGATATAGACCCGAGTAAGTAAAGCCAAGTTTATATCAGAACGCGTTTGAATATGCAGCTACTTTCAGCTTAACAGATGAATTCAATTTTATATAGCCTGGTATTAAAAAAAAATAGAATCTAAAAAAGCTGGTCTTTTGTGAGCGACGTCAACAATGGCCTGTTTATTGTAATTAAATAATCCTAAATTGCGCAGCATTTTTAGTATAGGTCATGGAAGGCTAAAGGTCTTCTAACTAGGCCTTTCTTTTTTGTTCTGTGGGTGGCAAAATCAGCATCTGATAGCATGTATGACTGTTTGAATGGAATCTGACCAACAGTATTAAAAAAAATGCATGCAATATGCAATAACATATAACAAGACTGCTGTCCCACACATTACATTCGATTAAATGTTACGTAAAAGATTTTTTCAATTGTTGCCATAAAACATACAATCAGGATTTCTGAGCATTTTTTCCCTGATAGACAGCAGGGCCCTTGTTTATCCCTCATTCAGTGCTGCCAAAATTGCCAGTAGCTAGGAAGGAAATTATAGCTTGCACATAAAATTTTCGATCATATAAAACCCACCCAGCAGCCCAGATGCATGCGATCCGTGATTGTGCTTTCCAATTTCAGCATATCAAATTTGTATCGTAGCCTTTATATGAGACTCTTCTTTCTTCTCGCGTGCCGATCATAAAATGGCCGCAGTATTTTTTTCAAGTGGCAACATGACTAGCTCTCTCTCTCCGACCCTTCTTGCAGATAACCCTGCGTCCAACTGGCTGCATGCGAAGTCCACTAGGAAAAAGCGCTGTCCATACACTAAGCACCAAACTCTTGAGCTGGAGAAAGAATTTCTGTTTAATATGTACCTCTCACGCGACCGTAGATATGAAGTGGCAAGACTCCTAAATCTCACCGAGAGACAAGTCAAAATTTGGTTCCAAAACCGTAGGATGAAGATGAAGAAATGCAATAAAGATCGTCCAAAAGACATTTAAAAGCGGGAAGCTGTAAATGCGCACTGCATTGGGATGAAGTTATTTGGTTGTTTTTGAATGATCTTTTTCCTCATGCACAACCACAGTAGATTATTATTGATAGCCTACATTTTGTAATGTTAGATGTACATTGCACAAACCTTTGATCTAAGGGTATGCTTGTAAAAATCATTGTGTCTTTGTATACAGCTTGTTGGTGATAGTTCTCTTATTTGGTTAGCTTGTTGTAGGTCTGGCATTTCGCATTCTGTACATTCTGAATATGTTAAATTTTTATTTTTTTAATGTTTAAAGCACCAGTTCATGATTTCAGGGAAATGAGTTCTGCGATGTGAAATGCTGATGATGTGCATGAATTTAAGGTTTTTTTATTATTAAAAAATGACTTGTAGCGTAACGTATCAATGTTTAATGTGACTACCTAGATGTATTTGAACTACCTATGTATTAAGATTAATTTATGTTGTGTTGTTCGTCATTGAAATATTTCAGTGGGTTTTGTAACATTTACGTGCTTGTAATGTTATACGTGAACACATAAAATGCATACGCCAATACCTCAAATCAACACAGTGTTAGTCGTTTTCAAATTCAATTCCACTTGTGTACATAAATAAATTTCTGATAAATAAATAACAATTCGTTAAGACTCTCAATACCAATGAAACATTTTTTTCCTTTGGTTTCAAGGGTTACCCTCGTGTCTAACGAAGTGCAAATACTGCAATAAGTTGTCACTAATAACTGCAGTCGTGTATTTCCGTGCAATACAGCACATAAAGTTCCAGACTCAACATAAATAAATCGTTGCTGAACGAGGTTGACAATGACTGCAATCCCATGGTATTTCTACGCTATATAACGCCCTCCAAACAGTTGTCTCGCGCTCATTCTACCGTTATCTCGCAACCCACTGTTTAGTGTCCTGTTAACGGCCCGGATGCCGTTTATCCGAATAAATAAAGCTTAGTTTGATGCTCGTAGACAGGCCCGCACATTCTATTTGTGCCTTGCCCCTGCAAGCGATATTAGTGGCTGCGCGGCAATAAACCACAATCACAGTCTTAACTGTTTATGGGGTGCAAAGCGATTGAAGGCGGAACTGGAACGACTTTTTGGACCCACAACGCCTATATTACAATTACAGTAGCACATAATATATTTAATAAAATAAACGTGTTTTATTCGTTTTTATTTTATTATTAATACTATTTTCGCATTTAGTAAACACACAAAATATAGAAAACTAAAATAAAGAAAACTCTGTTGCAGTCCAAATCTTCAAAGGCTCTACCCCAGACTGCATCGTAAAACGGGGCTCAGCCCCACTGTCTGTTTTTTCTCAGCTAATTACTTTATTACTCCTCAGCAACAATTAAAACGTTGCAGAACTGATCACCCATTTGTTGCCTCGTCGTGCATAAAGTGACAACGGAAACACAACCTATTGACGCATTGTACTTTTTCTTGCGTCCAATATTACTGCTACTTTGCATTTCGGTCATTTAAACTTCAACATGTGAAAGTGATGTTTTAAAGTGAATGTTTAGCCTACATTAGGCTTCCTGAATGTTGTCGATAGCGCATTCGTTTTTTAACCTTAAAGAAGAATCACAAATGTGCCCCGGTTTTGGCTAAATGCATAACCTGGAATTCTAAATAGCCTATTTCGGTTTTAGTAAAGGTGCTCCCCCAAATGCTTCACTTAGTAGACGTCTGACCCATTTAACGCACCTGATTCATCAGTAAATCAGCTCATTAATAAAGTGCTTAATGATCTGAATCTGGTGTGTCTGATAAGAGTGAGACATCCGAATTAGGCAGTGTTGTGGGGCCTCTGAGCAGAATTAAGAATTGATTTTAACAGACCGTTAGTACCAGTAGTATCCAGCAGGTGGAGACAGCGGTTTGTTTGGCAAATTGGATAGTGCCCTACAGAAAGCTCACTTAATAAAGGCCAGCCACAAACAAAACCTATTTACTGATGCAAATATTTCAGCTAATGCATCAAGAATGATGAATGCAAACAATTGCCGGTTAGAATATGGTTAGGCTTGTGAAAGCTGAACTGTTTTTTCATGTTGGTTAGAACTAAAATGGAGCCTAAATGCAAAACTTTCATGTTCAGTTGATAATGATGCAAATGGCTCTTAAACATTGCTTAGGTTCAATTTTAGAAATGTGTAAAACAGGCATAAATGACTGACATTTGGAAAACATATCGCATCTAAGTTCATCATTAGATGAACTACTTATCAGCTTAAAGTGCTCCACTTAATGCCATAAAAGATCTTTCCTTCCCACTGCTATCAGACTTTATAATTCCTCCCTTAGTCACTTATCCTCACAGTAATCTGTACAACAGTTTGTTGCTCTTGCTGTATATTGATATGGGACTGTGTGTATTAGTTTCGGTTATGACATGCAGTAGTATATTATGTGAAATATTATGAGATTATTTTTTTAGTCGCTAAATATTACTATTATGGTGTGCAATATCATTTGTTTCTTTAAATGGGTGTTAAATCACAATTATTTGCAATAACTTTCATGTGTAATATTACTTTTTATTATTGAATATTCAGAGTATTTGCTTATTATCATTATTGCCTTTTCTAAGTGTAATTTATTTACATTTTTACTTGTTCGTAGTTTTCTACTTAGTTGCATGATCAATATTAGCCTATAGATTAGATATTATATCAAGCTTCTCTGCGTGTAGTGCAGAACGGTTTGCTTATATGGTCTTGTGTTTTTGGGTGTTGTGGCAGTCATCACATAAGTAATTTCCTGCGGGATCAATAAAGTGAACTGAACTGAACATTGGACTTTTCTTGAATGCGGTGTTGACCTGTGATATGTCTGCCTATTATAACCTTGCTTCAAATTACAACCAGATGTAGTTTCACCACCTCCGATTCCAAGAACACATCTGGATCAAACAAAAAGTCACATAGTCTTTTTAAATTAAGTTTTTGTAATGCTTCTTAAGGGCCAACTTGTTGCAGATTTAAGCTCAACAACACACCTGCCTGGAAGTGTCTAGTCATCCTAAACACCCTGGTTAGTTGAACTTTGCAGGAGGTGCATATTGTCACCCAGGAGCAGCACTGGTTTACATACCTAGAAGTATGAGTACACTAATGCTCAAGGTAAGACAGGTGGTTCGCTTCACTCCTCTTCTGAGTCAATATAGTTCAAATGAGTTCAAAGCACCTATAGTAGAGGTATCAGGTCCTAAACAGTGATCAGAGGAGCGTACTGGATGTTGTATGTATCCAATTGGATAATGGGAACGCTAGAACGACCAAATATGCATAATCATTTCAATATTTTGCAGCTTAGACAAGATTTATGCATGGGAAATAGACTGTAACTGAGGTAACATCACAGGTAAAAATTCCTCACTTGCAAATTTCAGCGTATGATTAAAAACAGGTCAGTTTTAAAACTTTGTAATGCCTTCATATTGTTTATATTGTGTCGTAGATCAAAGGGTGCTATTTAAGTAGCACCTTACGGTCTTACGAGCGGTCTGGGCCCCTTGTTAATCCACAAGCGTTTCTATGTGGTAGTTTACATATATAACAACACTTTTGGGAAAGAGGCCACAGTGATAAAGTACCACTTACCTACTACTTGGGTCCCACTTAGCCTAGTGTTTCGAGAAACCAGACAGTTGTTAGTCATTTTCCTCTTTCACTAAAAAGGGTAAAATCCATTTACGCATCAGGTTCCCGTCTATATATTTAACTTGTCACACAGGTATGCATGCATCGGAAGCAATACGTAAAGATAAAAATACATTGCTCTGAGCTGGACTGACATTGCAAAGCATGCATCGTCCAGCTAATGTTGTACTTTAACATATGTACCATATTTTTCTGTCAAACATCAGTAGTAGCTAGTCCATTGAAGGCACTAGGCCTAGTTGCATTCCTCACATCCCCGTTTTCACTGCAGTAAAAATGAAATGGACTTTGACTACTCTGACTAAGGTTCATATAACTGCACACATTGAGTATTATTAGCATCTGCCATTACTATTTAGCCATTGGGCTCCTTTGGATGGGAACAGTGTTGGACATCCACTAGCCTAGGTATACTAGGCTACATAGCAATGCGATATGCAGCTTCCATGCTATACAGACTTTATAGGCCAAAAAAAACCCCCAAAAAACTGATTTAAACCTGCAATGGAGGAAGAAGAGAAATGAAAAGGAGCACCTTTTTATTTGTTTGCCCATCTGTAAAGCTAGGCTTATTAATAATGTACATTTCTATACTGCAGCCATTCTGTAGCATGGCAGCCAAATGCATAATGCATAAGAGTAGAAAGTGCATAGCGCTTCATTAATCACTAAACTGAGATTAGAAAGACTGGAAGATTTTTTAGCTATGTTGGGGAGAAATATTCCCAAAGAACCTATTTGTGTTAATTTAGGAAAGGCGTCTTAACTGGTAAAATTATAAAACAATTGGTGTACATTATAAACAACTTGTAAGGCTTCTAAGTTTAAATCCGTGACGTTACAGGGAAACCCAGTTTACAGGATGAGGTCGGATAGCAGAAAGGGGGCGATGTTGAGCCTCCACTTGCAGTTATAAACGCTTTCTCGTTCAGAGTCAGTTGATAATAATAATCCAGCAGTAAAGCATATTTTAAATAAAGGCTGTTCTGTACTAGTTTAGCAATGTTACTATAGTTTTAATATAGGATATCAGACTATACATAGGTTAACCTATACAGGCCTTTATACATACTTACTTTACTAATCATAAACCGTCGAGTATAAAGTTGCTAAAATAATAGAGGTCCATTTCAAGGTAACACTTTATAAACAATTTCAAATACGAGTATTGAAGACATATACTTTTCTAAAACACATAAAATTAAACTTTTTGCTGCTATTAATTCAATTAGCCTATCCTGTATACACTGGCGTGCCCTCGAGGATCAGACATGGTTACTATAGCCGACGTTACGGTCAACACGTAATACTAGAGCCGCGCACTGGATCACATTACCCTGATAATTTACAGTAAACTGACTCACAACCTCCTAGAAGACAACAGAGGTGCCATACAATAAACCGATAGACCTATGGTCTCCAATTATTTTTACTCACCTTTTGCGTAAAATAAATAAATAAATACACACTACTGATGAATTCATGTTTGCAAAATCATAGTTAAATCATCGATTCATTGCGTGTAATGGAAACAGATACTGAAATGGTTTAGTGATTCGGATATGACGTTCCTAATCTTTGCGCGTGCAGTTCAGGGGACGTCCCACCATAATAAAATAGCCTATATTTATATCAGTGCAGGCGTTGGTTATTGGCTTACGAATTAATCCTGCTTTAATGTCTTGTTTTAGCATTAAGAAAATAAACTAGAACACGTTTGTTAATGTCATATAGTACAGGCTATACTCTCGCAACGTCATATCCCGAATAAAACTGCATGATTCTCTCCTGGGGCAGGGGTATAGTGCATATGCCCGGAAATGACATACACCTCTAGCACAACAATAGGAGCTTGGAGCTCGTTTACGACCCAGTGCAATGTGTGTGGGTAGAGGGTCATCCATCAAACGCCACTGTTGCTAGAGCTACTGCCGCTGCTGCCTTCTCAGACATCATAAACACCCCATATACGCCTCACTCGCACTAATTTACAAAGAGGGAAACGAACAGATCAATCCTGGCCTTTTTTTTACATGAACGAATGGGTTTGGGAACGTGGTTGATCGAAGCAGGAGTATTTACAGTATCCCGAGATCAAGCCCATTCAGCTGACCATATCTCATTCACATATTGCTATTATATTGCGGAATATCTTATTTTGTAAGTGCTATCTTACTCAATTCATTATGCAAATTCGCTACTAAACAAACCTCCGAATTTACGCGTAAATCCTCCACCTCTATAATTGAGTTAATTCGTATAAAATTTAAGACAATAACAAAATCCCAAAAGAAAAGACCCAACATAAATATTTAATTACACATTAAAAATAAAATAGAGAATTACAGTTTATAACGAACATATTATTTTACCAGTGATGTTTATAAAATGAAACCGCATTTTAGAATATATTGTAAAAACAAAACAAATCCAAAAGGAGTTCACAACTAGGCTACATCACCTAATTGTAGGCCTAATTATAATAATTATTAATATTATTATTGTTATTTGTAACGCCTATAATGGTTAAGCATTTAAATGCGTAAATCAATTTCATATATAGCTATGTAATATTAACGCATTAGTTTTGAATACAGCATATTGATCGCTTCGTTTGTTTGATGATCCAGCGAGCCAAGTTTTCATTCTTAACTTGTGTTTTATGACCGTCAGCATTCATAATTTATTCTAACAGACGGTCAGCGGGTCTGTCCATTGAGCCTGACATATCCAAAAAGACAGTGCTGGAACACACTCAGCACGTGGACAAAAATGATGCAAACTGCCAAATGAAGAAAGAATTATTACATAGGCCTATTTATATCTTTTTGAAAAACAACAACACGCATTGTGCATTTTTATATATAGATTTGTCCTTCGAGAAACCTCGGATATAAAATGTAGATAAACAGTATTTAATATTTGAACGCCAGTCATAAATGTGGACTTAAATTTCAAAGTGTTATTTTTCGATGGCACGGATGCATTTATTCGACATAGGTTAAATTAATAACTCAATAACAAACTCTCGACCTTGAGAATATTATCTAAGCAAATACAAAAAAAAGACTGTGTTGTAAAGCCTTCCATTAAATCTTTTATCGAATTAATTTCTAATTTTACAAATATCAAAACACATTTCCGATTATATCTTACATGCACACAAACATAGTATTCATGTACACGCATTATTATATTTACAAAGACTTATTAGATTTACTTCAAATGCCAATTTAAAAAAAAAACAAAAAAAACAGGCTTTTCATTCAAAGCGCGGCAATATATTTTGATACTCACATATCCATTCTGTCAGGCCTACCTAACGAGAACAAATGCAACACATTGTAAATATAAATTAATAGACAGACAGATAAACGTATAATTAATATGACAATTAACAGTATCCGTAAAGACACATCCTTGATCAATTTCGATGTTCAGCTCGGTCGAAACGACGAAGGATTTTCGTTCGTGGTGGAACTGTGTAGGAAGAAGTGGGTATTTTTGAAGAATGCCGACACCCACGTTCATCTACACACAATAGCTCCTGTGTAGCTGCAAAAGCACATGGTTTCTCTCTTAAAATCAATATGAAATCCTATTCATTCCCAGACCTTCGATAAAGGCTGACTTTCCAAAAACGAAAATATAAAACAACAATTTTTTTGGTCCGAAATAAGCTCGTCCACTCGAAGAACATCCGGTTTGAAATTACGATCAAGGTCAATCCTTTAATCGGAAAATATCACTTTTTCAAATTTAATTCATAAAATTGTGAAACTCTCAACCGTGAGTACTACGTTGTTCTCTTCTTCCTGGCCACATATGATCTAAGGGAGTGTTAGATGGTTTAAATGTGTTCTTAGGGCACTAAGCTGTCAGACCTTTTGGCGTGTAAGATTGATAGCGTGCAGGCTTCCAGGGCTCTTTGTTTGGAATATAAGCAATAAAGTGCTCGAGGCCTACACCTACTTAGCTAAAGACTTCTGAGGACAACATAGAAGACGCATTCTTTAACGTTAAAGACTAATGAATATACGCTTTTATTTTATATTAGTGCATTTATTGTATGTGGCGTTAGCGTGAGAGACGATTTAGCGTCGCTCAAACGAATAGTGAAGATCGATTCAGGTAAAACGTGCAGCATGTTCATCTTTACATAATACAATTATAAGTTTCATTTTCACAAATTCCGCACTGAGTATTATTTATGTTAATTGGACAATTAATAGAAGAACGTAATCTGTTTTTTTTCTCTGAATGAATATAGATCAGAGCTGCAGTAATTTAATAAGGACTGCGATATATCTTAAACTAAAACAACTCATACACATGCAAGTGTAATGTGCCAGTGCGCGTGTGAATACGCGGGCGCGTAGGGGCTTTCAAAGAATTTGTCTGCGCGCAATGTGTGCGCGCGTGCTCTCTCGCGCGCTTTTGCGCGTGAACTGGCAAACGAGAGCGCGCATTCTCTAAGAAAGTAGTAAAAAGCCAGACTCGGGATTAATGGGTTTCCTCGATCGTGGCTATTGGTGTGTTTATGTGTCCAGTTGATCTGTTTGGGGATCTTCAGCAGAGGGCCGGTCAAACAATAAAGGGAGAACAGCAGACGGACTCACTGTCACTCTCACTGTTTCAGGTACTGGCTATACTTACATTCTACGGAGCAGTGGGCAAACTGACCATAAATGCGTAAATAAACTAGCCCGTCCCAGAGAGTGAGGCGTTCCTCTTGGACTTTTTTCGATCAATCACACAGACAGTGGCTTCTTTTGATTAAACCCCAAATTGTCATTGGACAGAGGTAATCATGTGACAAGCAATACGGTCCAATTTCAACCTTGTCTCCATGAAAGCAATAGTTTAATGGCACCGCGGTCCCCATACGGCCGTAATCAGCAAAATAGTTTTTTTTTAACCCGGCACGATATTTCATTTTATCTTCCTTGGGTCACAAATTTGTGAGCGGCGAATTTGGAAGACTTGGAGGAGATGAATTACGAATTCGAGCGAGAGACGGGTTTTATCAATAGTCAGCCGTCGCTCGCTGAGTGCCTGACATCTTTTCCCCCTGTCGGTGATGCATTTCAAAGTTCATCAATCAAGAGCTCGACGCTTTCACACTCGACACTGATTCCTCCTCCTTTTGAGCAGACCATTCCAAGCCTGAACCCCGGCAGCCACCCTCGCCACAGCCGGCCCAAGCAGAACCCTAATGGCTCATGCCCGCTGCCTGCCGCATCCTTACCCCCAGAGTACCCTTGGATGAAGGAGAAAAAAGCATCCAAGAAAAACCAGACAACTTCGACAGCAACAACCACCACCGACCCTGGTCCACTATACTTCTCCCCTCAAGGTATTTGGATTTAATGCAATTGTATTGTTTTATTGTTTATTTCAAACGAAATGCAAATTCTTATTTTTATTATTATTAATTTCCATAGCTGTGTTGCGCAAGGCCATGTTGCTTGAAAGTGCAAGTATCCTCATGGGTCACGCGAACAAGTTAATATCTAAAGGTTTTTTGCTAGTTTTTGGATGCGCGGGATCTGTCCTGGACACTTCCTAAACTCTGTGTTAGCTACTTGTAGTGTAGGGCATGAATTTTAATATTTGACAGTAATGAAGAATGATAGATTGCCATTACTCAACTCGGCAGCTGGCGTGTTCATTAATCTTCACTCGGACCTCTCCGCACTCACACCAGACACATCAGTATATTCTGGCATAGGGGATGAGGACACAAATTATTCAAGTGTCGTGGCTCCATTCCCACAAACAATTTATGCTCCCTGAGAAACGCAATATATTTGACATGTTTGTGGGGTCAGCTTTAAGCCCCACGGCGGCGTTGTAAAAATCAAGAGTTATAATTAGAGGCGTATCAATAATGTATAACGTTGTGATCCCTTCATAGGCTCGCCCGAGATTTCTGATGGTGGCAACGGGGCGACTCGCCGACTCAGAACGGCGTACACCAACACGCAGCTGCTGGAGCTGGAGAAGGAGTTCCACTTCAACAAGTATCTCTGCCGGCCAAGGCGCGTGGAAATCGCCGCTCTGCTGGACCTCACCGAGCGGCAAGTCAAAGTTTGGTTTCAAAACCGGAGAATGAAACACAAACGGCAAACGCAGTGTAAAGAGAACCATCACGGCGATGGGAAACCACCGAGCCTGGAGGAGGCAGGCGGACGGGGTGATGGGAAATCTTTTTTCGAACAAGTGGCAAACAATGTATCAGGGGCGCTTTTGGAAAGAGAGGGTTATCCATTTCAGCAAAATACCTTAACTTCTCAACAGTCACAGAATGGACACAATAGTGATTCCCAAAGCGCAACTGCCTCGCCTTTAGGTAGCAATGACAAACATCTGAAACATTTTCCCAACCCGTCACCCACTGTTCCTATCTGCGCCTCAACAATGGCCCCGGATTGCGCATCTGCTCAGGACAATAGCAGTCCCTCGTCCCTGGACGTCTCTTTACAGGACTTCAACGTTTTCTCCAATGATTCCTGCTTACACCTCTCAGATGCCGTGTCCCCAAGTCTGTCAGAATCTGTCGACAGCCCCATCGGTTTATCTACGGAGGCCTTTGATTTCTTCTCTGAGACGCTTACAACAATCGACCTGCAACACTTGAGCTACTAACTCTAGCTGAAGTTTCATTATAGGGACGTCAATATCTTTCTCACATTGATGGTCTGTGTGTTTAATTGTGACTTTAAAAATAGGCCTAGACCATTAATCAATGAGGTAAGTTTTTCAATAATCGAGTGATAATTTTTGTTTACAGAGAAAATATGGCAGGAAAAAAAAAGTGATATTTTTCACGTTTTATTTTTGTATCGTTCGCCGGCAAAGCGCCATATTTTCATAGAATAAATTTGTACTTGTTATTGAAAATAACAGCTGTGTTATTTATTTCCTCGGTATCAAGAAATAACAGGTTGATATTAAACGAGATAATAGCCTGGGCTATTCAAAGTGTCTATTACTGGAGGCTACAGTTTTGCTGATTTGTTATGATAATGTGCATTTACGAAAATTAGTGATTTTATTTTTCGAGGGACAAAAATAGCCGCCAAATGTGTGTTTATCATCGCTAATCAAAACTAATATCAGTAATCCCGAAAACTATTTGTTAATTAAATAAATTAATACGCAGTTAGGTATGTAATTGCGCGTTACGTTCTTTTTATTAATCTTTGTTAATTTCCCCGTAGACTAGTTAGTGTTAAATTTAGTTTTTTTAACAGTGTGAAATGAACCCATGGGAAGTTTATATGCCATCAAATTTGTAGACTAAAACAGAATGCCCCAAAAAGGAGATTGATGGCTTGATGCTGCGTACACAAATAAGTCCCTTACTGTATCTGACGACACAGGGAGTTTCCTGGCCAAGAGTTGTAACGTTTTGGAGTTCAGCAATTAAATTTTATTGCCTATTAAACCTTCGACAGGGGGTTGGTGTTGAGGCAGCACTCCACGTAATTCAATCCGCCGCTGAGAATGAAAAGGGGAGTCATACCACATTTTAACATTAATTATTTAGTTTATATCATTTATTAGAATTATCAGCTTATCTGCGGTTCACAAATTTAATTTACATTTGATGAATGCAACTGTGTCCCGAATCAGATCAGTGCACTCTAATACTAATGAAGTTGTATCGTTTTATCAGCAGAGCTATCTGACGGTACGAACTAAAACTGCATTCTGCTCGTGTTTTGTCAATATAAAATTCTTTATAATCTGATATCTGAATAAACAGCTAATAAACGTTTACCTCGGCTTGCTCTGAACTCTATGGGCCTGTGTGTCCTGATTGATCCCCGCTCTTTGTTACAGACTAAAAACAACTCAATTTGATTTTTTTTCAGTCTAGCCAGCATCTTGGCAAACGCTTTTCACCTTTTGCACAATAAAAAGCCTATCAACACCAGTTTTATAGCCTTTAAGTTTAACAAGCACGTTTGTATTTTAGGTAGCCTACATTTATTTTAAAATTACAATTTTATTATTAATATTTATTTTGAATAATATTTTGGCACTGGTATTTGTCCCACATTAGATGCAAGTACAAATAATTGCGAAATAAAATAAATAGTTTCACCATCATTAGCCTGGTTTATCGTGTGACCCGAGCCACTTCTGTTAACGGGTTATAGCCTACTCTGTGAAGAGCAAGTTGTAGGAAATTCTATATCAACACAGAACTGAATTTCTGTGGCATATCGAGAAGAGTGTTCGGTGAAACCTAGCTTCGGAGAAATCTAGCTAGGATCATTTCCAAACATCTGACGCCACGTTGCAATCGCAGTGTAAGTGTCGAAATGGAAATGAGGCCTAGCGGCCAAGAGCTCACACCGCTGAGGCAGACAGAACGATCCGAGTCCTTGTATTAGATCAGGCAAACTTTACAGTCACACAAGGCAGGATTGATACATTAGAACTACCGCAGAACTATTATGTAGTTTAAACGTGGTACGAGAGGTTTTCGGTTAGTATGAAAGTTTTAAATACTCTTATCTTATGTTATGTAGAATTTTCAATCATACATACAAAAAAATGTGTACAGAAAAACTCGCATTTTACAAAACAAAGCTCAAAATCTAAAGGCGTTGCGCCAAATCGAGCCTGAACAAATAGTTTGACTGACGTCCTTTGACGAAAACAAACACGTGATCGGCATTCTTTGACCAGGTTAAAGACTGAGCTGAGAGTTGGCACAAAGAAGTGATCAACATCCAACTGGCTAACCAAAAGAGATTTTTTGCATCATGCAGGGAAAGCCTTAGAATTACAGTATTCTTTTTACAATTTTAAAATTAATCTTCTATTACAATTTTGAAAATAAAATAAAATAAAATAAAAATGTATAACTGTAACCCTCTCATTCAGGCAACTTTCTACATTCTACAAATATACATTTTGGAAGTCTGTATACCACTTTTGTGGCAGAACCCCATTTTTAAAGCTGTGTTTGTACAATAGAATTCTGTATAAACCAAATGTGCCTTTCCATAGTAATTATGCATCACAATAACTCACATGAGTCATTACTAGGACCTGGGCATCCTTGCAGATACATTTGCTAAAATGTTATTGCTTGGGCGCTTCAAGTATAATTATCTGCTTACTTATTAAAGACTGCCATAAAGTTTGACAGTCTCATAACTTTCATGCTCCTACCCAAATTGAACAATCAACTTTGCCTTAATGCAAACTGATGTAAAACCATTTGGTATGCATAATATGCACATGTAATTCGGGGCTCCTGCAACAATGTTATTTTCTCAAGTGTTTTGCAGCCTAAGTTTATGGCTTTGGTTAGGGAGCCTGACATATTTTTGGTCATCCCAGCATCTTCAAGGATCAATGAACAATCTGTGCAAAGTAAAATTCCTGTCCTGACAGCTATGAAATGCTTAAAGAGGCCTATATGCACTGTTAGGCTACTGACTCAGTCTGTAATGTCTATGCAGGCATTTAAAGTCAGTGCAGTCAGCCTACAACTGGTTTCCATGGAAACCTTCCATTTAATGTTGGTGGTCCCTTTTGTCATTCCTATGCAGGTGGGCTTCATGCAGATATTCTGAGGGTAGAGTGAAATTAGAGCAGAAACACTAAATATAAACTGCAAGATGCATGAAAAATGTATATATATGAATTTTAATTGTGCAGTTATGTAACGCTTGGGAATACTTTACTCAAAAACACAATCTGTTACCATTTACCCACCCACAAATACTGACTCTCTTTTGTGAAAAACATAACATATTAAAAAAAAAACTGTTGTTTAGGGCTCCGCTGATTTTCATTGCGTGGACAAAAACATGGTCTTTCCGTGTGCTTCTGAAAAAAAGGTCTTTAGGGTATAGAATGGCATGAGGGTGCAATAATTATGACAGGATTTTCATTTTTAAGTGAAATATCCCTTTAAGGGTTTAAACCTTTTAAGGATCTAAATCAAACTGAATGGCTCAAGTAGAAGGCCGACCACAGCAACACCACAGAATACAACTGAACAAATTAGCTCTATGAAGCATGATATTATCTCATAGATCATGTTTATGGAATTCCTGAGGTATGCAATTAGTCTTCTTCTAGTTGCACTTACGTGGTCTGCTTCTTAAACATCTCTTTTCATCTAACATAAAGTGTTCTTTTCTCCTGCGGCTGCAACCGAGGCTTCACTATGTAATGTTAAATCAAATGACTAGCACAGGTTCACGCAGATACACTGCAAAAGCCTCACGAATATCCCAAGAGTAATTAATAACCAAAGAACCAAATCCCTGGCCAGGAGAAACAGGTACAGGCTACATTTCTGATGTACCTTATGATTGATGCATGTTTTGTTGACATTAGATATTACACATTAACTCAAGGTTCAATCCGAGGGAGGGCTGTTTTTTTCTCTCCAGAAACAGGTGGTGAAAGTGGTGTCAAAAGACAGTTTAAATGTTTAAATGTAAGCTAATTCTAAGTCTTTTAAAAACAACACCTGAGCAGCCTAATCCCTTAAAGGCCAAGGGGCAAAAGCACCCTCTCATCCATCACAAAGTTGAACTTCACAGATATCTCTGCACCCTACAGGCAGTGTGAATTACAGTGGCAAGAGCGTGCCCTCAGATGTTCTAACTTCATGTTCGGAGGCTGTTCAGGTGGTCTGAATCAGATATGACTTACCTGTCACATGTCATAGTATTTGCTGGTGACCTCACCCATCTCAGGTATGTTTTCAAGTCTAGCGTGTCTTCACGTAGCTGCCATAAACCATACATTTCAGTATTGTTTTGGGCCAGCGAAGCAATTCTTCTCCACCAGCTCTCTGAAAGTAAACCAAAGCAAAGGAAAATGTTACAGGCTCGTGCCACAAGGCTTGCAAGAAAAAAAAAGGAATGATTTAGAATGTGGCAGTCAGTGGTTTCCATATGCACAAGTATGACAGTGCTGGCCACCACAGAGTCATGTCGACCAAAAATGATTCAAACATGGTTTTACCCAAGAGAAAACAACAAAGTATAATGCTAAGAGTCTGGGACGAAGAGAAGTGCAATATGTCTAACTTAATAAAGATGATGATCATTGCTTATGATGATACTGATGTAAAACTGCATTAAAACACTCACACACATTCCTCCCTTTGTGGGTTGGGGCCAGAAGCTGAAATGTGTGAACTGAGGTGAGTCCAGATCAAACAGGCACGGCTGAGGAGCATGAGATATGGAGCTGCTCCCCTCTCCTTCAAAAGGTCAAAGGGCACTTCACCTCTCTTTCCCCCTCCACACCAGATGGATCTGTGGCCAGGTCAAACGAGGTTCAAGCAGTGCTCAAGCAGAGCGTACAAGCAGGCAGGATGTCAGTGTTGAATATCAGCCAATACTTTCATAAAGTAAAAATATCGCTTTATTTAAGTCATTACGAATAGTTGTATTTGCTTAGGCGCGAAATACATCACAAGGCTTGTTCGCAAAATCTGTTCACGACATGCAAAATAACTTGCCGTATTACTAAAATATTTTGGACTCAAAAACAAATTCCACTGCTTATCATTTTCTAGGAAAGGTATTTTGAGAAGGTGACAGAGTGCAGGTCTCCTGGCAGGGATCTGTTCTCTGCAGTAATCTCTGCGAAACAGCAGAGGAGCACAGAGAGAGCGCACAGAGCCAGATGGAGATGGATAGCTATGTGTTTTCCTATGAAAGCTGTGCATCACCCCCATTCTTCACCTGTCTCCCTCCTCAGGATAAGTGGGCCCCACTCCAAACAGCAGGCCCGTCTAAAAGGGCAAAAAGGTCTTTAGATCCTCTCACTAAAATCCTCTAATGCACCAGCAGTGAATATAATGTACAGAGGGCAGATAAAAAAAACAGAACATTCAGAAGTCACTTACCAAAGTCTGGAAATGACGACTGCCTCTTTTGGCTAGGGAAGTAGTGAAGCTAGATTCAGATTAGATTAGGTCATATGGGCACGCTGTATCTTTCCCATCTGTTTGAGCTAACAAAAACACCAAAAGTAAAGTTATAAAAGGGAATTCGACTAATAATACATAATATAATTATGTAAAGTGTTTCATTCCTGTCAAATCGTGCACGTGAAGCTGGATGAGGAAACGTGATTCCCCAGTGCACTGTTTGGGGTGAGCACTCTAATCAAATGGTTCTGCTGGAGCAGGCGTGATGAATAACATACTGTCTAACTTCAATAGTGGTTTCTGCAGGGCAGGCTATTGCTTCTTCCGTATTTCATAGTCCACTTGTAACTTCCGTGTTTCGAAGGCTATCTTGCTGGGTCAAGCGGTTTATCACAATGAGGTCCATCCCGGAAGACTTAACGTCGCTCATTTCAGGTACAATCGCAATATTTGATGATAACAGTTGATAAAGCGTTTGTTTATGTCTCGAGCGCAGTCAGGGTAAAATAGTTTTTTTCTTCTTCAGTTATAATCTCTACATTTATTTCTGTCCATACTTGGCTGAAAAGAGGAAGTTTAGTTTAGCGACAGAATATTTCCCTGTAACTTAAAACATAAAGTGGTCTTTGTTTACTTTTTTCTCCCTAAAGACGAGGCTGGGTGCGAATAGATGTTTTGTATGTCAACCTGTTGTTTTAAACATTAAGTTTACAATAGGTATGAAAGTAGTAGAGTGCATGTTGTTAAGATTCAACTGCAGATGAAATAACTATTCTTAGTATTTTGCAGTATTTTGTTTAAGTTTGAGTCCTTGCATACCTGTGGGAGACTCCAGCTTAAGATGCTAGCGATGTTTGAACACAGTAACGTTAAATAGTAGCCAGCTAACGTTATGCTAATTAGATGGAGTAACAGCTACAATGTTACAAAAAGCAGGCTGATAGTAGTTGTTTCTGGCCAAAAGCCAGTTTAAGATGTATTTTCCAGCAGGGATGCAGACTTGCCAGTAAACTAACCACAGTGTCATTAGTTTGGAGTAACGTTAGTCGAAAGTTGTGTTCCTCAAACACGCACCTGTTTGCATAAACCTTGGCTACCTGAGGAATTTAAGAAAAGAAACTACGCTTATAAAACGGTGTTTGTCTTTAGATCTGGAAACGTTTTTATCCGATGTCCTTAAAGGGGAGAATTTGAGCAAGAAAGCAAAAGAGAAAAGGGATGCCTTTATCAAGCGCATTAAAGACGTGAAAACGAGGTACGGCAGAATGTATTCATGTAATAGCTGTTCGCTCATATGTTTGTGACTCTATGCTAATAAAGTTATTTGTTTTCCAGCTACTCTCAAGAGTTCAAGGACAAACGTAAGTTTTGATGTGTTTGTGTTTCGTGCGTGTGTCTGGGGGAGGGGCTATAATTCAAGCATGGTGAAGTTAACTAGTACTTCCACTAGTGTGTGCTTCAGTATATCCTGCTGCATCATAGTAAGCATTCATTCTGAACGTGAAAACTTTAACTATTCGTGTGTAAACATCTTTGAATAACAAACATATACACACACACTCTCGTGTGTGTTTCTTTTCTGACTGGAAAGTGCTTTAAAAATAACCTAATAAGTCGACGCAACTGTTCACAGATCAGTTTCGTGTTTCCTACTACAATTTTAAGGTTGAAATGTGGGTAAAGGGCTGAGGTGGGTTTAACACTTTACAGAGGCACAACTACCACATCACGGTGTGAACAGGAAGTTATTTGCTCAAATTAACCATGATGGCACAAACATATGAATACTTTTTGCCTTGCTGTAATCTTGCTTTAATATATTGCGAGGGAATGTGATCCTTACATGCTTATAGTGTTCAGGAGATCTGTTTATGGTCCACATTGAGGGTATATTTCAGCCAAAAATGCAAATTTGCTGAAAATGTACTCACCCTCAGGGCTTCAAAACTGATCCTGTTTATTCATCATAACAGATTTGGAGAAGTTTAGACTTGCATGACTTGCTCACCAATGGATGAGTGAGAGCTGATAAAAACATCACAATAACGTCTAGGTGTGAGAGAATGACAGGTGATAGACTTTTTCCACTTATTAGCATTTATGATGGTTTATAGTTTCTTAGGATGCCATAATAATTTATTTATTTCTTACAAACACACAGCTTTTTATTTCACAAGCTGTTAATTAATGGACAGAAGTTGTGTGGATTATTGGGATGTTTTCATCAGCTGTTTGAACTTTTTCTGATGCCTCTTCTGACTGCTGTGGAGTCAATGTAATTCTAAGTGACTCCAAATCTGTTATTGAACTCAACTCATCTGCATGTTGAATGGCACATTTTCAACAAATAATCATTTTTAGGAGACATTCGATAACCCAAATCACTGCAAAGCAAGCACCACTCAAGGTTTTCTGCAACTGGAGACCAATGGTTCAAAAATGCTTCACCTCCCAGGCACCATTTTCAAATTCCTGTGCTGTTAGATATCACATCTGCAAGCAACATATATAATATCTGAATCGGAGAGGCTTAATGTATCTTGCTGGTGGACGTTTGAAAATGTGGCCTTTTTGAGAATTATGATCAAGACTCTGTTTTGCAGGAGAAGAAGAGTTTCCAGAGCCTGATGAAGCAGACACCAACGACGGAGGATCGCTGCAGTCAGAGCAGACTGACAGAGATGAGGAAGGCGCTTATGACGGTGAGGGGAAAACTGTGTGATTTATTTAAAAGTGTTACCAGAGAAGAAAAGCATGGAGCATCTGCAGTTGTTTTAGAAGAACCTGTGGGACAGAAATGTCAGGTGTTGTGCTATACCCTTGAATCCTCTCTCGGAAGTCAAAAGAAAAGTATTATGAAAGAATCACTGCAGTCTATTCTGTACACAGAACGCTTGTACAGAATTCACATAAATTAAGAAACAAAAAGCAATTCTCTCTCCCCTTATGTATGAATCACTTATCATCTTTTCTGCAGCCTCAGCTGTCATAACACAGTATCATTGCGGCAGTCCTTTGTCATGTCCTGTCTAGGATTTTTTAGTAGTGGTAGAAGAACACAAAAGCTGAATGAGGTGCTTGAAGACTGATGTAACCCGGCAACAGGCTCAGGAACGGTTTGAAGGCACAAACGTCAAGGGTTTAGCTCTCTTTTGTCTCTGAGCAAATGGTTTATGGTCTGCAGCCCAGACAATGCCGCCCACAGCCAATGTCAATTCAGGCTTCTGTTTTATTAGCGTCTGCTAAATGAATGCATTTGGTAGAATTTACAATTAAGGAAATCCAGTTCATCTGACTTGCATTATAGCTTAGCAGTGCATTCAGAAACGTACATAATCGGGAGGGTAGGATGCAGGCAGAGAGTGGTTTGCGTGTATGTATACGGTAGGAAGAGGTTTACTGCTGTAGTGCAGTCATGTGTTTTATAGGTCCTTTTGCCCTGCGCTTGCCAGAGAGAACAGCTGCTTAGCTCCGAGATCGGATTGAAGCCTGTTAGTGCACACTGCAGAGCCTAGGCGAATCAAAACGGCATTTGGACACTGACCAAAAAGTTATTGGAGACTATTTGTTTTGGACGAATGTACTAGAGCAAGTGAAGTTATGAGCTTGTTCAACCACAATGCCACTATTTGGTTAAAGACATGGAGATTGTCATTTTATGTGAGAAAGCCAGGCACATCTCAGGCTGTATTTGTTGAGAGAGCTTCGCCTCTGTCACAGTGCTGTGATGTTGTTATGTATCAGCGCGTTACAAGGAAGCTCATTTTCTAGCGGAAGTTGAGTTGTAACTGTTTATTTACAGCCTTCTGCAACCACATTCACTGCTTTTGAAGGTAGCATTGTAACATGGATAAAGATCATTCAAAGGGAGTTCATAATAAATATTTTTGGGTTTGTGTAACAATTACCATTCAAATGCTTGGGATCATTATGACTGAAGACTCTTTTATTGAGCAAGAACAAATTGATCAGAAATGGACATTTATGATGTTACAAAAGATTTCTATTTTAAATAAATAGTATATATTTATGTTTACTTTTTCACTTTTTTATGTCTTTGTAAATAACAAATCTTTGAACAGTAATAATTTATTTAATAATTAATTTATTTTATTTTATTATTTATTTCAAATTTTCACTAAGGAAGTAGCAAAAATCAAAGTGATGCTCTATATTTTCAAAAATGTCATCTTTTTTTAACTGTTTTGCCAGCGTTGGCTCTAAAATGACAGCATGATTTATAATTTCTTAGCTAGTGCTTCTACCAGACTTAAGAGAATCCCGCTCCAACTCCGAGGGTGTTCAGTTTGCTTTCACAGTTAGCGTGCGTCATGCTCCCTTGACAGCACTTTATACATAATTGCAAACATTCCACAATTGCTTGTGTCATTCATAACACAGCTCTGCTCACTCACACTCATTCAGCAATGCAATGGTAGTGTGTACACAAGAGAAGGGAGGGCAGTGTAAACGAGAGGGGAGGTTTGCTTTGAAAACAGACCATGCATCTGTTTCACATACTGCTGTACCTGACAGATCGGTGCATGAAACTCTATCCAGGTTTCAATCTCTGCTAACTTAAGTCTCGCTTGATGTCAACCTTTGTTTTTTACACTGAAAGTCACAGCTTTCTGACTGCTTTTAGCAAATATATTTAATTTGTTGTGAAGGCAGATGCTCATCTTAGTGGGTTTTTCACCAGCACAGTTATGAATAAGTAAAAATCTAATAATTTTCTGTTTGCTGAAATCAGGAGTTCAGCAGTCTCCTCCAGTGGCAGCTCAGGACCTTCAGTCTGTTTTAAAGAGTGGCTATCTGGAGAAGCGCAGAAAGGGTAGGTAACTACACTCACAAACAGGTTGCTCATCAAAAATGTAAAAAAAAAAAAATGATAACCTCCCTTCAACTTCTTATAGATCACAGCTTTTTTGGCAATGAATGGCAGAAGAGATGGTGTGCTTTAAGCAGCAACATATTTTACTACTATGGCAGCGAGAAAGGTGGGAAAGCTACTGAATGTAGTCCTGAATTCAATTTCTTTTTTCTGACATCGGATCATTTAATAATCTCCACTAGATAAACAGCAGAAGGGAGAGTTTAATATTGTCGGATATGTGGTCAAAATGAACAACACCCTGCGGAAAGATGCAAAGCGGGATTGCTGCTTTGAGATCTCTGCTCCAGACAAGCGTGTATATCAGGTTGGTCACCTCTCATAACATGTCTCAAACATGCAGTGTTCATATCCTCAGATTGTTATCATTTACATTACCTTTTTGCTGCAGTTCTGTGCTGCCTCAGAGAAAGATGCAAAAGAGTGGGTGGAGCACATTGACTTTCTGATTAAAGGTCGGACTGAGCATCAGATAAACAGTGTCACTCTCTTAACATGGCTTAGCGGGTTATGAAAAAACACATGATGTTTTGCATGTGTTTTCACTATCAGACATGGGTGGAGTCATTCCTGAAGATGAAGAAGAGTATGATGACTGCTTATCTATGAACCAAACAACCAGCCATCCTGAACCTATTGATGATGACATTTATGAAGAACTCCCAGGTTTGCACCTCGATTTCTCTTTAAAAAAAACAAACAAAAACAAAACAAAAATGAATAGTTTAATGACAGAACTAATAAATAAATAAATATATATATATATATATAATATATTAGTGGTGGGCCGTTATCGGCGTTAACGCGAGACTCTTATCGCGCGATAAAAAAAATATCGCCGTTAATCTATTCACAAAGTTGGGTTGGGAGCTGGGTCTGCATTTCT
>JAUMHR010000070.1:8810704-8822725 GCA_032361145.1 Enteromius fasciolatus
TTAATCTAGATTAATCTAGATTAAAAAAATTAATCTATGCCCACCCCTAATATATATATATATATATATATATATATTACAGTTCAATGCATCCAAAATAAAAAGTTGCAAAATAAATAAATACACAAACATGCATGTATATATGTCAGAAAATGTTTATCTTTATACATTAAATATTTATTTATAATATATATTTTCTGAATATAAATATTGACATGTGAATACATGTAAATATTTTCAGAATTTATCTTTATGGATATATTAATTTTATTTATATATATATACATAATAAATACAGTAGTCAACATTAGAAGTGGATCAAACCCTTTTATCAAAGTTGTCCTAAAATCAAAAACAATACCTATTCTTGTTTTAGGACAACTTTGATGAAAGGTTTTGATCCACTTCGAAGGTTGACTACTGTATACACTGCAAAAGTTTATGTAAACAAAAGTTTTTATTTTGGATGCGATTTAAGTGTGATTTAATCGTTTGACAGCACTATATTATTATATGTTATGTTATATTGTAACATATTTTCTTATATTATCCATTTTTTATTTATTTATTTATCCATTATTTAATTATCCATTTGTTCTCCAAACTATCCATTCTGCTGTGTAAGTTGTGGGGATGCCAAAGTATTTTTTGTTTTTTTAATTTAAATTAATATTAAAGAATTGTATTGTTATTTATTCACTTCTGATGTTGATAATCGGTTATATTCATATAAAATCCCCTGGTTCCTCTATGAAATGTGGTGGAAAATGACTACAGAAAATGTTACCTTGGTGTATTGCTTCTCTCCGCTCTGACTGGCACATCTATTCTCTCCCTCTCAGAGGAAGATACACCCCAACCTGTTAAACCAGCAGTGACCCTGGCCAGCAAACCCCCACCACCATCTACCCCTGTGACAGGTAATTACCACTAGGTCACCAGGCCTGTCCAACCCTTCCCTGCCCTACTGTTCCATAACACCACACCGACTCCCACATCTGCCTGGGTGGTTATCATTTGTCTGTCCAACTTTTTTTTATTTTTATCTTAAACGGGCAAAGATAGAAGGGGTTGAGGTTTTGAAATGAAAACAAAAGATAGAATGCGGAAAAGAAGCATGTATCCATTCCTTTGGATTTGGAAGGTTAACTGGTGAAGTCACACCGATGACAGAAGTAGGAAGTTAGTCTGGACCACAGGAAGGGACTTTTAGAAGAAAGTTTTTTCCAAAGTTAAATAATTGTTAATATACTTAATTTAGCAGATTTGTGTTTAATAGTAAGACGAACGCTAAACAATACTCTTTCCATCATCTCAGTTATTATCTAAAAAAAGCTATATTGGTTTTTCTGTGTCTGTGTGGGAGAGCATGTATCCTGCCGGGTGCTGGGCACTGGGCAGGGGTTGGTAGGCTCTGGCAGGAAGCTGACTCCATTGGTGCACTGTGGCCCACCATGGCCCTCTGCTCCAGGCTCACAGCACAGGAAGTCCTGCTGACAGAAGCGATGGCTGAGGCAGGATCTCGTGACAGATGCTCAGAGGAGGAGGCCAGCTAGAGCACTACTGAGAGCCATAATGGAGGAGAAAAATACCAGCTTCACAGACCCTGAAAAGCAAGATTGTCATATGAATTTTAATTATTAGTGTTTGTTGTCATTTTAATTTGGATTAGGGCTGTTTTGAATAATGTTTTAAAATCCTGGAAGTGAATGCAATAATGCTGATTCCAAAGCAGGTGTAGTACTAATGCCTGACTGTTTTAGGATGCAGCCCTGACTAAAACCTTAAAGTAGCAGTGGGTAATGTTATATTTAGACAAAAAATGGAATAGCTAGGAATCTGCCAGCAATAATGTCTGTTGAAAGATATTTACCTTTAGGAGTTGTTTTTCTTTTTCTTTATATAAAAGCAGTTTCACCAAACACCCACTCATGGTGCTGCCTTTGGGTAGACAGTGTAGATTAGTAAATGTATTGTAAATATGTATATATAATGCTCTAAACCAAAAGCCAAGAGCAAGGGCAGGTTAATTGTAAACAGATGCATTGTTTTGGCTTACGTTTAGAGATAGAAAATAAACGTTCTTTGGAAAGGGACTGTAACTTTGCAGAAAATGATAAAAAATCAGCTTGTTAATACAAGTTATTTACAACATTGAGAAGTCTTTCATAAGAGAGTTCTTCAGTATGCATCTGAAATGGTAGGAGCCACAATTCAGCAATTTATACTCTCTGCTGCCCACTACTGGATCTTTCTGAGCCAGAAAAACACTGGGGTCTTCAACCAAGAACCCAGGGGCACCACTATGGTCCTTCGGCAGGCCCTCAGAATCATCCTAACCTTCCCCCCTTCGCCCAGCAAGAACCCCTTGTTGGATAAAGTACCTATGATGTCTTTTCGCAAAACAGTTTTCTTGAGAACAAACAATAATCAGTAAAAATGCATTAAATTGATCCAAAGTGACAGTAAAGACATTATAATGTTACAAAAGATTTCTGTTTCAAATAAACGTTCTTTTGAAATGTATTTACAACAATGAATTATGCGCAGTTTCCACAAGCACAGCTGTTCAACATTAATAAATAAAAACAAATGTTTCTTGAGCACCAAGCATGTGACACTGATTTTTGAAAGCTCACGTGACACTGAAGACTGAAGTAATGATGCTGAAAATCCAACCTTATAAATTCAAGAATAAAGTAGGCTACATTTAAAAAAGTATTACATTAGAAAACAGTTATACTAAAGCTGTACTACTATTTCATATTGTTATTATTAAATTTCACATTTTTTATCAAATAAATTATCTGTGAGCTACTAAAACATACTTTTATTTTTTATTTTTATAAATCTCACTGAAATCAAACTTTTAAAAGATGGTGTACATGCATAGAGAATGAGATTTTGACGATCAGAGACCAAACCAACAATCCCCATCATAAACGTTTTGTATCGAGTTCAGAACGACGCCTTTAAAAACATCATAAATGCTCTTTGCTTCGTTCTTTAATAATTCAATGCCGTTTTTAAACGATCTTCTATTCTTCCCCTGCAGCAGTGAACAAGAGCACAGACTACGCCAACTACTTCCAGGGCTTGTGGGATTGCGCTGGAGAGCATCCCGATGAGCTGTCCTTCAAGCGAGGAGACACCATCTACATCCTCAGCAAGGTAAGACGGGAGCCACGGCCTGGAAACTTCCAGACTTGCCGCAGTTGTCACAACCCCACGTGACGGAGGACCGAAATAATACAGCATGAGGTCATGTTTATTACCCAGCCCTCTCAGACGTCAGCAGGATGAATTTGCAAAAACATTCAGTTAAATAAATACAACGTGACGTCTGGATAACACATTTGAGTCAGATGCAGAAAGGCTAGTTTTGGGCCTGCTTTTTTGCTCGAGTGTGGAAGTGAAGCACACCCTCTCCCTGCGCACAGTGATGGGATTAGTCTTGTCACAACGGAAACCGTTTTAGCGCTCTTGGCCCTGAGCAGAGCAGTCTGGCAGCCAGTGGCATTCTGTCACCTCTCTCCACGTCTGCCCAGTGCGTGTGCGCGTGAGAGCTCATTTGCGTGTGGGTATTTCAGCGTTGGAAGACGGCTCAATGCCATGTTCAGTGATGGCAGCTGTAAGCAGACCTTTAGCATCTCATCCAGTCACTATTTATGGCTGTAATGGTAGTCTGTGTTCTCAGGAAACGCTGAATCCACCACTCTATTTGTACCAGGTGCTGCGGAGAAGTGCGTTTGGTTAAAAACTTCCCGTACCTGTCAGCTCCGATGCGTGGGTCGGCTGTGCAGATCTGGGAACTGCCCGTGGGGTTTGTACCTGGCTAACAGAATTAGCTCGATACCTCTCAGGGCTACTTAAAACAGGTCAGGCTGCTCCGTTCCCAGAAACAAACTCGGTATCTTGCGGTTTGTCTACTTAGCACCTTTGCCCTTCAGAGGAAGAACTGGAAAGCTGTCGTGTTTGTGCGTTCTCCTGTAGAAATTAGGTTTTGGTGGTGTTTTTGAATAATGGTAGAGAACTTTGTGGGTCAAGGACGTACTATATAAGGGTCCATGATCTAGTTTAAAGCTAGTGACAAATCTTTTTTATTCATGTTGGCGTCTTATAGTTTGAAAAAGTCTAATACCAGTTTTTAGGAAAAGTTTGTAATGTGGCAAAAACATAAAGTTTGTTGCTTTTCCATTTAACCTGGAGGCAGTTTAATAATTTTTTAACAGTTACAGACTGGCAGGAGACACAATATATAGAAAGCACAGAGAAATAATAAAATATTTAAATAAATAATAATGAATATGTGTATGTTAATTACAATAAAGTAAGTATGTTTAAGGTAAAATCTGGTTATATGTGTTTTTGCATAGATATTAAGTTCTCTAGTTGCACCACAAGACTAACCTTGCCTCATCTTAAAAAGTTAAAAAGTCCAGAACAGAAATTTCTGGAGGTTTGACAGAATTTACATTTTTACATTTTTGAGTGATTTATTCATTTAATTTAAAAACCTCTTTAAAAAAAAAAAAAAACATTATTAAATCAGGACAATTATATTATCTTGAGATTTCCAACTTTTCAATAACGACCCCATTTGATCTAAATTAAATGACATTTTTATTTGTATTTTTTAAATAAATGAATAGCTAGGAGCAAATAAAATGTACCCTCATTGACTGAATACGTGTTTGTAAATTACGCTTAATTATCCTAGATAGATTACAAAATATTTTTAAGGTAAAATGTATTATATAAATGTGAAAAATGACTCTTTCATAGGTGTAACGTTCTCTAAGAGTTGCACCACATGACATTTTACAACCTGAACTAACCTTGCCTTATCTTAAAAAGTTGAACTATGTGATTATTGACCTTGACACACATCATGAAGATCTGCAGGGGTCCTCTCTTAGATATCTCTTACTGTTTCGTGTGATCTGCTTGTTCATTGTCTTTAAAAATATTACGCAGTGAAGCATTTTTTTCTTAATATTCCAAGAAAGGTTAAATAAGGTTTAACCCAATGTACTTAAATGGATGGTTCAATCACAAATGAAATCTTGTCATTTACTCATCTGTAGTTCTGAACCTGTATGGCTTTCTTTCTTATGCAGAGCACAGAAGAATAGATTTTAAATAATGTTTGTATCCAAACTGTTGTGGTGACCGTTGACTTCCACTGTATGGACAAAAAGCACAAAGACATTTCTCAAATGTTTTATGTTCCACAGAAGAAGGAAAGTCATGTCGTTTAAGTGTACTATTCATTTAATCTTTTTTTTTTTTTGCCTTTTTAAAAAAATCACACATTGTTAAATCAGGACAATTGTATTATCTTGAGATTTCTGAATTTCAAAAATGATTTAGATCATAAACAGAAATTATTAGAATATGAATTTTACATATTTATTTATTAATGTATTTTTTAATAAATGAATCGCTAGAAGCAAATAAAGTGTACCCTCATTGACCCTGTAAATGCGAGTTTGATTCTAGCATTTCAATCTCATGAGGGCCTGTTATTGAAACATGAGTTGATGTGTGTCAGAATAATATTTATAGCTTTAAGAGAGAGAGTGATTCGACTCACATTTTTAAGAAACACATTTCCATTCCAAGTACATTCAGTAATAATGCCGTATTTGCCGTACACTGGGATAGCGAACTATACCAAATATTATACATCTCCACAACAGCCACAGAACAGAGAAAAATCATTTAATAGTTGATGAAATAAACCTGTTGGTGGTGGTGGTGATTCAAATAATCTCTGATGTCGTTCTGCTGCATCTATTTTAAGAAAAAAATTGATTTTCTGGTGACCTGACAGCTTCATCTGAGCTTTCTAGTAAGGGTGAGATGACGTCACCTACCGCGATCCATTAAGTAATGGTGAAAGTTTAGGTCTCCAGAAGTGATTACACAGGAAAGAAGCTGACACAAAGAACTGCTGAATACAGCTTTCCATAATTCTACCCAATTTATTTATATTCATTTTACTAGAGCCACAGAAATGTGCAGCAGCAAGATAATGTATCTTCAGGAGAAATAGAGATGACATCCCAATTTCACCAGTAGCTAAAAATCCATAATTTGTAATGGATATATAAAGCATGCCAATGGGGAAATTATCTCATTCTGTTAAAAGTCAGCAGGCTGTCAGAAAATGACAGAATATGGTCTGAATGGGATCCAGAGGGGGACTGCGTTTTCCAGAGCAAGTCTGCCATCTAGTGGCTAGAAGGAGTGCGGTGACATATTTTTAAAATTAAAAAGAAAACGAGCATTTTGAAAGACATGATTGTGTTTTTTTATTTCTTTAAAATTCAGATTTTGGATATATGTGTATATTTTAATATAATCTCTTCCTTTATTTATTTTTGTAGCTTTTTAATTAACATCTTCTAAGTGCTTCAAGTTGGTTGGAATGGAATTGAAATAGTAAAAGCATAGTCTTTTTCCAAATAAAATACAACAACGTTAAATCACAGGGCCCTTTTTAAAACAAAAAACCTGCACCGTTAAATCCCATTTTGATGAAATATGCATGAAATGTACTGCACTGCGTAAAAGAGATAAGCCTAAATCCTGGATGTTGCCAAACAATGCTGGGAAAGTGCTACTCGACACAGTTCAATGATGCTGTGTCGTATTTGTGCCATTTTATGGGCACTGCACGGCTTGGTTTACCATGAATATTGCAGGCTCTCTTTTGTAGCGTAGCCCCTTCCCCCTTCCTTCAGCCAGGCTTGCGGATGACCGTAAAGCCGGTGTGGGTTTAGTGTCCAGCTGTGGCTCACAGGCCATTCAGAGCAGTCTGGGGAAGAAGCCAGTGGGGCTATTAGTGGCCTACCTCCTTCCCCTTGGCCATGCAGCAGCTGCAAGTCTAACACCCCCCACCCCCCTCCATTTACCCCCCTGTCCAGACCCTCTGAAAGGGTATTGACCATCAGACCAGGGGGAGGTGTCAGGGCCCTAAATCACACACACCACACTCTCTTCTTTTCAAAGCAGGCCAGTGTGTGCTGTAAATGATGCTTGGTCAAAATAGTGTGTCACATGGTCCGTCTGGGGTCTGGAAGCATTGTAAAGACCCATGCCATTCCAGGGGCGTAATATACAGGGTTTAAATTATTCACCTTACTTCAAGATATTTCAAAGGTCATTTTAGTCCGCTAAACGCTAATTTAGGAAGTCTGCGTGACCTTGCACGCCGGCTTCCTTAGATGGCCGCTGGATAGTCGTGTGTGGGCATGTAGGAGGAGTGTGAGGTCTGCATTGCTTTCCTGTTGCAGACTTATTTGTCACACTCACCTTCTAATCTGACCCTCTTGCACGCGCACATATTCGCACACACTCGGCACCAGGCGCTGCTCTGTCAATGAGGTGTGTTTGTATCAAAGGACAGCTACAGGAAGCTTCTGCTTCACCCCTTCACATGTGCACTTCCTGTCTCGTTTCACACAGCCTGGACAACTGCCCTATTTGTGTGTGAGTCTTGGACTTTAACACGTTTCGCTTTTTATCTCTGTTTTAAAAACAGAAGAAACAGTTGTTTACGAAATTACAATATTGTTCAAATGTTTTAAATGTTTTTTTTTTTACATGTCATTAATACCATTTTTGGAAAGGACTCCATTCTTGAAACATAAAGAATGCTCTCTTTATATATATACATTTAGACTAATTTATAATATATGAAAAAATCGCATGATATTATTTACATATAATTATATTTAATTACGTATATTAATGTATTTAAGTATATAAATGTACAAATATTGTATAAAACAACATTAATTACATATTTTTAATTTAACAAATGTTTGAAAATGTTTAAAGTTATTAAATAAATGTCATCAAATGTCATAAAAGCATCACAAGGAAAAATATTCATTAATTAGAAATAAATATTAATCATTATCATATATATGTATATAACCAATCTAAATAAACATGAATATATAATTTCTAATTAATGAATATTTTTCTCATTTCTGTAATAACTTTAAACATCTTTAAAATTAAAAATATGTAATTAACATTTTTTATACAATATTTTGTACATGTATTTTTTTTATTATTTTAATATATATATATATATATATATAATGTGTGTGTATCTATATCAATATCTATATTTAATAATGTACATTATTTATTTGTAATAAATAAATAAATAAATAAATAAATCTATATTAAATGTACATGTTAAAATACTAACTATAATCTAAAGAAATATGCTAAGAACACAAAAACAAGGTATGAACTAAAATTTGTATTAATTAAAGTGTTGAAGAATAGTCTTGAAATTTCTGTAATAAATTAATTTCATGTATCATTGCTCCCAGTTTCTGTTGAGCCTGAAAGCAAGGAGCTTAAAAAAACACATGAGCTATAGTCCTGACTTTATTAGAACATATAAATAGAATATATTCCAAATCTAAGCTTTAGAGATAACTAAAATCTACGGTCTTTCAGCAAAGTTTTTCTTTTTGGTTTTGTGAGGAGGACAGTGCACACCGAGGACAGTTGGCGGTGGAGAGACGTGTGTGTGTGTGTCTGCGGCAGCTGTCAGCAGCTGCATAACCAGACCTGTTTTATAGACAGATACGTGCACGCAGCCAGTAAGAGGTTTGCTGGCCGGAGCTGAGCACTATACATTATACAGCAGGAATCACTTAGGCTGCTGGGGTCAAGTAGGGGCCCACAAACTTCATATTTAACTTCAGATGGGGTATGATTCAAACCTCATTGCTCTTTTCGAACCGAGACCGATTTTTTTCTTCGACAGTAAGGTGAAGGATGAAGGTAGATGAGCTGTGAGTGTCTTGTCAGCTTTAGGAAGATCAAAGACTTGAATGTCAAAAAGAAAAAAAGGCTATAAATGTCAGGCAGAGTACACTGGATTGAGATGTTTCGTGCTTTCACTGTAGCTGACCGTACAACAAATGAGTGTTTATGTGGGAACATTCAAAAACACGCAGAGCTAAGGTTGCAGACATGGGCCCCCGATGAGTGAGGGCCCCATTATACTGCCCTACAAAGGCAAAGCACAGGAACTACACCAAAGTAATTGAGTTGATGCTTTTACTTTATCTTTTACATCGAGCCAAACCTGTCACTGTGTTCTTCCTTTTTTCAAAGTATAGGATATTTGATTTGATTTATGATATGAACATTTTGATGCCAAGGACTCCCAGATATGATGAATGCCTGGATTCCTTCCTAAAATTTAAGGCAGCTATATTTCAAGTATAAATTGGTTTAAATTAAGTCTGACCTTAAAAAACAGCAAAATAATTGCTTCTGAGATTACAGTATGTATGTATTTATGTTACAAAATATTTCTATTTTGAATAAATGCTGTTCTTTTGAATTTTGTATTCATGAAAGAATTTGTTTGCACAAAAATATTAAACTTTTTGACCATTGATGCTAAAAATCTTTCATTGAGCACCAAATTAGCTTATTAGAATGATTTTAGTTGTGATAATATTTCACAATATTACTGTTTTGCCTGCATATATGTATAATTTATGTATATATTAAATAGAAGCAGCCTTTTTCAAATATTAAAAAAAAACCTTACTAACCCATACTTTGGAATAGTAGTGTGTATAATGTCTTTATATTTATATTTATATATATCTATCAGTTAAATTGATTTTAACAATTTATTTTTTTACATTTAATATATTAAATTACTTAGTTATTTATTCAATGATTTACTTCCTTATAATTATTATTTACCAAAGCTGTATTCAGTTATGTTCTCTTACAGTAAAAGTCTAACGCTTTCAGTTGACCAAAAATAATTAGTCTTTTGATATCCGACCATATTTACAAAGCTGGATAAAATAGAAATATTACAGAATTTGTATATTATGCACATATTAATGCTGACAGCCCTAAAAATGTACGTTTTCTGGTGGACCCTCCAGCACCCACTTGACATGGTTCAGACCCTATGTATGTAGCTCCTCCAAAGGTCTGCTGGGAAAAGGAGTTCCATACGACAGTCTCAGTGCATCTACAGTTCTTTTGAGTCTCTCTGTTCTCCTTTTCGATAGGAAATCTCAGTGTAGCGTGATAGATCTGCCTCAGTGCAACCCCAAAGTTTAGAAGGCATCTGTGAGAAATAGAGAAGTTTCGTGGATAGGGAGAAAACGCAGGGTTTAGTGGCTTTGAAGTGAATGGCACTGTGTGATCTGTTTGTAATTATGGAATAAAGAAAGAGAGACGGATGGATGGATCTTATCTGCTTCTTATCTTTATGGCTATCTCTTCCATGGGCTGGAGAAGAGCTGATCTGTCTCTGTACGGTAAGAAAAGGACTCTGTCCTCGGGCTCGCAGATCTGTTGTGCTTCATACGAAATATATCGCCCATTTACATTCTCTTGTGTAATCTTTATAGGTCCTGTGGGCCTTGTGTCCTTGAATTGGCCTTGGAAAGACAGACAGGAGGTTGGGAGGGAGACAGAATGGGGGGTGGGGATGTTCGAATAGAGACAGTATGAGAAGAAAATGGAGTAAAAACCTGAAGATGAAATGAACTTTATATTGACGGATTTTGTTCCCCTGAGTGATGACCTATGAGATTTGACCTTGCTGATTGTGTCAGTGCACTGATTGGACTCAACATTGATTGAGTTTAATAAATGTTGGTTATGTTTTTTGTTGTTGTTGTTTTTAACAGGAGTATGACGTGTTTGGCTGGTGGGTTGGGGAGATGAAAGGGGCCATTGGAATCGTTCCTAAAGAGTATCTTCTCGAACTGTACGTGCTGTGAGGGGTCTGAGGTGAGTAAATGATCCTGGAATAATAGCTGATAAAAGTTGTTTATGTGTGTGTGTATATATTAATGCATATATATATATATATATATATATATATATTAGTCCTGTCTAAAAAAAAAAAAAGATTAACATCCAAAATAAAAAAAATTTTTTTTAAATAAAAAAATGTGTAATGTGTTTATTTTCAATGCATATATAAATACAAATACTTACATGCATATATTTAAGAAAAATGTTATGTTCATATATTTATACACACATGTAAATATTTTGAAAAATATACTGTATGTGTGTTTGTTTGTATGTATAATAAATAAAAACAGCACACAAACATATTGTGTAAACAAAAATGTTTGTTTTGGATGAGATTAATCAATAATTTTTGCAAATAAAACAATTCTTTTGTAGCACATTTTACAAAACTCTTTTTAAAAATTGATTAATTTTTTAAATAAAATTGCATGTTTACTTCACTGTGTTATGTCTGTTTCCTTTTTTAATATTTATAACATTTACACGCTGTGTAAAAATTGTTGTTTTAATTGTACATTTATGTTCATTTCTAGGAACCTCTGATGTCCTGCTGTTGTAGCTTTATGTTCCAGAAGTAGTTTTCTCTACTGTGTGTCTATTATTTTGTGTGATATGTAAAGCAAACAGCCAGTTCAAAATCTCACTGTAAAATACATGAAGGATGTAAAGCTTATTTTTCGCTAATTATTAAATTATCACCTGCTGATTGAGTGAATGTAAGCCTCTTTTTTTTGTCTTTTTCTTTTTTGTTTAATTGTAAGTCAAATAAAGCTTGCGTGTTGACGGAACGTTTTGGAGTCTTTTTAGCAGTTAGTATTCTGGCCGCCAGGTGGCAGCAGCGTATAGCGTTCTTTCAGTGAGATTGCGTCAAATCATTTCAGAGCTGATGTGGTATGTCTTTATTGGAGACTTCGTGTGATTCCTCCACAGGGACAGACGCAAAACAGATTATGGCAAGCTGTTTTAACATTTAATCTAAAAAAAAACGCACTAGTATCCATTTCCATGTTTCTGGTATTAATACTTTACCTGTTGTCCAACAAAAAAGAATACTGACATGTTTTTACTCCAAATTCAAACGTTTGAAATAACTTTATCAGTATATTATATTAACAATAAACAGAATGAGGCAGAAACCATGCCATTTTATTATAAAGGCTGTCAATTGGCATTGGATTTTAA
>JAUMHR010000070.1:8828428-8841308 GCA_032361145.1 Enteromius fasciolatus
GGTTGACTTTCTACAACTTTCTCCCATCTCCCGACTGCATCTCTGGAGCTCAGCCACAGTGATCTTTGGGTACTTCTTTACCTCTCTCACAAGGCTCTTCTCCCCCGATAGCTCAGTTTGGCCGAACTGGCGTCCCTCTAGGAAGGGTTATGGTCGTCCCAAACGTCTTCCATTTAAGGATTATGGAAGCCACTGTGCTCTTAGAAACCATAAGTGCAGCAGATTTTTTTTTTGTAAGCTAGGCAAGATTTTCAGGCAGATCCTTTGACCTCATGATTCTCTGACGTGCATTTCTGCAATTGTGGGTTTTTCTGTCGATATGGGGTGCCGTGTAATGAGGAAAAAACATGAACTTAAATTATTTTAGCAAATGGCTGCAATATAACAAGAGTGAAAAATTTAAGAGGGTCTGAATACTTTCTGTACCCACTGTAGTCAGTAATAGACTGCAATTTTAGTTGGATAATCATCTAATGGTTTTAAAGATTTTACTCCAAAATGAAATTTTTGTTATTAATTAGTTAATAATTAATGTTGTTCCAAACCTGTAAGAGCTACGTTCATCTTCAGAAAACAGATTAAGATATTTTTGATGAAATCAGAGAGCCATCAGACCCTTCATAGACAGTACATATATAATAATAAATACATTGGTAAACAGTCAACTTCAGTTTCGTGATGCTTGTGATTTTGCACAAAGAACGCGAATGTTGACACAAACAAAAAACCTTTACAGGACATTCAAAAAGACTCTTTTCATAACCTAATTCAGACATTATCAAAGCGTTCTTACAACGTATATTCGCTACCTGCAAGGATCTGTTTTTCACCATGGTGATGGGTAGCATTTGTGGTTGAACAAAGCAGGGTGGAGTGTCTTTGTCTCTTGTGCTGATGATATAGTGAGCTAGAGGCTCCGAGCAGAATGATATGGAGCCAACCCTCTGTCCTCTGGGTGACATTCAAAGGCTTCATAAATCCTGCTCTTTATGGGGCCAGTTTGCCATAAATCCCACAACCTAATTGGAGATGTAATGAATTACCATAATTAGTCATAGGCGGTTTTACATTAAATGGGAGGTGTGTCTGCCGCGGGGAGCAGTCCATCATGGGGGACGGAAATCTGTGTTCATGTACAGCAGAGATTTGGTTGGAAGTTTCCCCAGCTGTCTAATCAGAGATCAGACGTGTTGTTTCCTGCTGTCTGATTTTAAGCTTCAAACCCAAAAGGGTTATTAGGACATAATCTTGTGTGTGTGTGTGTGTGTGTGTTTCTCTCAGAGAGATTCCTTGATCATAATTTGTGTAGAATGCTGCAAACATCCTGCAGACAGGGGGCAATCTTGTCATCTTCTCAGCTTTCCACAAAATGTGTCTGTGATGAAAGAGCTACCGTGCTGGCTGTCGTCGAGGGCCGTTTTGCTAAATATTACCGTTTGATTTTATAGGCTAATAAATGATTTGGTTAATGGATCTGCACTCCTTCCCCTGCTCTGCTCCGGACAGCTGCATATCCTTTATTACAATTTGTTGGAAAAATATAGGTTTCATAAGTAAATGCCACAGAACAATTAATCTGGAGCGCATTAAATTCTAGTAATGATGCTAAAACGCTAATAATTAAAACAGGCAACTGGAAAAGAAGTTTGATGAGTCAAGCTGAAAGTAATGCAGAGAGTGCAAAGTGGAGAGCAGGTGCCCTTCTGGTTTAACTGCTCAATTTGGTAATGATGCCGTTTATATGAGCTTACACTGTAAAAGAAAATGACCGTTCACAGACGGATTATGTCGTTATTTGTGTGAAATGGATTAAGGTATTAAAGATATATTTTCAATCACCCTCGTGAAAAAAGTACACTTTTAACAGTAGTACTTGTAATTCGAACTAAATGTAATGTTTAAATGGTAATTGGAATTGAATAAAATGTACTAAATACATTTTTGACCCACACAAATAATATTTTATGTTATTTCATAATTATTTTTATTGTCTTTGAAATATGGTTAGTGTACTGAAGTATTTATGACAAAATATATATTATAATTGAAATATACCTTAATGTTATTTAGTATGTTTAATTTAGTGTTTTTAAAATATTTTAACTTTAAATGTAAAATTGAAAAACACACTACATAAATAAAAGTATTTTGCTTTCTTTTTTATGTTAGTAAGCACATCAAAATAAAAGAACAGCAAAAATCAAAATTAGGATTATAAAATTGCATTTTTGTCTACTTAAACATAACTTTGTTAGTGTTTTTCAGTACATTTGTATTAATATTATATTACCTACAAGTATTTACAGGTTTGAAATACCGCAAGGGTGAATAAATGATGACAGTGTTGTTTTTTTTTGAGTGAACTTTCCTTTTAAATAACAATATAGTATATTTAAAATATATATATTCTGGCTTTTTAGGTGTATTTATAATTTATTACCATATAACTGAAGAACATTGTGGTGTTTTAATACCTCTTTGCTCATTTATCCACAACTATTCACTTTTACTTATTTTTTTTCTCTCTATTTAATTTTTCCTCATTCACACACACACTTACAGAAAGGCACACCTCACTAACTCGCTTGGAAATAACAGAGGCTTATTTATGTGGTATCCCCAGGCGTTCCTCAGGGAAATATACTACTTTTCCAACTGGCCTCCTGTCAGCATCCCATTAAGGCCCTGTCTTCATTTTATGCCTCTAAATCTGATGCAGACACCACTGAAATGTAAGCAAATATTAATTGGGGTCAGTCGCAGCAGATGCAACTCATGAAGGCGTCTGATGTAAAGTACCTTTGTGGACCCGTGGCATTACAGAGCAGGGTGCTGACGCCTCACATTTTCCACGTGTGCTGGCTATGGCTGCGATGATTCATAATGGCCGAAGTGCTCGGCCTTCATATTTTACCAGGCAAGTGTTTTATCAATTAAAGCAAATGCTGTAATGGTACCCTAGTGCCACAGAGAAGTTAGCTTTAGACCCGTGTGACTGATTTGAACTGACCTGATTGTTAAGTTGCACAGTCACAAAAGGGCATTTGTTTTACTTTACAGTATACTGCCTAGATATAACTCAATAAAAAAAAACATGCGATAAAAGCAGATAATACTTTACATGCAAATCTGTAAAATCAATTTATTGAAATTGCTTTTAGTAACACAATCTATTAGATAACACATTTTATGTAATCTAATTAAACTACTTTTGATTACTGTTGTATTACTTTTGATGATTAAGTATTCCATTCAAAGTATATACATACACGAGCCTGTCCTCCAACAAAAAACGACCCTTTAAGCACCTTGTTACGACCTATATTAATGTTTTAAAGTTACACTGATAACCACCAAATGCAGGTGGTGATGAGAAAGTCACATGATCCATAGCCCATCACAAACAAATAGTAACATATAGAAGGTGCTCAGTGTCATTCACACAAACTTTAATCACCATCATGGTGAGACTCATTAAACTGAAAT
Source organism: Enteromius fasciolatus (assembly GCA_032361145.1). Taxonomy (NCBI): domain Eukaryota; kingdom Metazoa; phylum Chordata; class Actinopteri; order Cypriniformes; family Cyprinidae; genus Enteromius; species Enteromius fasciolatus. The sequence goes on from JAUMHR010000070.1 coordinate 8,831,915, forward strand.
ATGCAATAAACATTACTTTAACAACATTAGATGTAACATACAACCCTAATAAACAAAACTGATTTTGAAGAAAAAACATTAAATTCGAACAAAATTTGAAATGGAATCAATTTACACTTTTTTCCTGTATAATTTACAGGAATGTACTGTTTTTTTTGCTGTTAAAATCACAGCCGCTTTTTACTGAGTAGGTTTAAGGGCAAAGTTAGGTGTAGGCCATTCTACAAATTCAATTTAAACTGTGCAACTCGTAAAATACATACGATTCAGCAAAAATTATATGAATTTGTATAATGAGGTTGTATGAATTTGTACGAATTTGCCATCTTGTCTGCTGGTTAAATATTTCCAAAGGGGCATGTGCCAGCTTAGCAACTACCAGTTATTTGAATTTGAATACTGATGGATAGATCTCTTAATGCATTTTAGATCTCCTCATTTATAGTGCATGATGTAAACTGCTTTAGCTTTGAACCTGTTGCTGGTAAATGTTTAGTTACCATGTGTACAGTGCCATTATTTAGCACCCAGAATATTTATATTGCCCCTCTTCCTTCTGCATTTACAGTGACTGAAGGAATGAGTCAAACCTGACTTCCTCCGTCTACAGTATCAGGGTGATCTGAGAAACAGGTTTTATTGTCTGCAATCAGTTGCTTTGTGTTAAATCAGAGACAGGACAGCAGAAGAAAGCGATGGGTAATTCATTAAAAGCACTGTGCCCTGCAGACCCCGAATTAATTGTCGTCATGCCGCTTGTTAATTTGGCTGTGGTGGTAGCAGAATATAGCCTGGTCTCATTCGTCAAAGTAACAGAAAAATCCCACCAATGACTTTTTAAAAGCTTCTAAAAAAGCTTTTTAAAATGTGCTTTTATTTATTTTTTATTTTAAGTATATAAATGTTTTATATTTCTTTATTGTTGCCTATTTAGCTGTATTTATTTATAGCTTATTTATTTATAGCTGTATTTAATTTATTATACTTACAAACATTTTTCAATTAGTTCCCAAGAGGTTTTTTATGTTTTAGTTTAGCTTTTTCCAATTTCTGGAAATGTTACTTTTATTTTTTAGTAAATAAAAGAAGTTAACAGTTGGAAGTTTTTTTTTTTTTTTTTTTTGACGAAAACAAGATGAAACTACTGATTGAGAAAAATATTTCAGCTGTATTTGCTTGGGTCTTTACCCTTAAATCGTCTCTTTGTAATTGGTCGTGTAAATAAATAAAGTAAGACTTTATTAAAGACGGTTGGAGATATAAGTTTCTCAGCAGGGTGGGTGTCATCATCCCAGTACATGTTTAAGACCCCCCCAGTATTTGAAAGGCTAATAGAGAGAGAAAGCAAATAGCATTGAGTGAGTGTGTGTAAGAATGAAGCCGTGCTTGGCCATCGGAGGTGATATACGTGCCAAATTTTCTCCCAGAATAAATCAGGGCCATCAGCATGACAAGCGTTTTTCCACCTGCTATAAACATCTCTCCCACGTGCTCGATCGTCCCAGCGCTGCAGAATATTTACTGAGCTGCTCCCCTGTTTACTGCAATGGCACACCTGACTCTGATTGCCAGAAAAGCGTCCAGCTTGGCATGCTAACGCTTGTTAGCGCATGACTGATGGTCCTGTGTGTTCATAGCGTGAGCTAGCCAATGAGAAGACAAATCAGCCATCTGATACTATAGTCATCCGAGACCAAAGGCAGCTGCCAAACTCTGTCTGAAACGGTCGATGTTACAGCATCCAGACACAGGCACGCACACATTTAGCCATCAAGCTCAGTGTTGTGATTCACAATCCAGCTGGGATTTGGGTCCCGGAAGCGAGCGTTTAGGATAAGTTAGGAACGCGGTTCTTGATCAGATTGGAAACGCTGAGCTTAAAAGTGTCATTGAGGAATGACTGGACGTTCATAGCTCGGCCGTGATCCTCTGAGGACCTGCCAAAGTGTCCCTGAGGTGATTTAGCACCTCAAGCCCAAGAGGGTGCTCACATTTGTCAGGGGTTTCTGGAGAGGTGACTTATGCAATGGAGAGGTCACGGACATGTTGAGTTTTTTGATGTACTGTAATACTGCGAATGCTTCTCAGATGTCTGACTGAGTCAGGAGAAGTCAAGCAGATCATTTCCCTCCAACAACACTGTGCTGTTTAAACGAGGAAAAAGAGGCAGTGAACTCCTACATCATTGAAACATAAAGAAAGTAATAGTGCCTTTTTAAATACATATAATGTACATACACATCACACAAAGATCAGTTATATCAGTAGTCTAATAAAAGCAGTTTTGTTTTAGTTGAAACTGGTCATCTTGTGATAGCTGCCAGGATTAAATCACATTAACAGCTACTTGTTTTATATCAGTAATCATCCTGTTACTGGATTCTTTTTCAGTCTCGGAATACATTAGTCGTGGCCGACTCTGAAAAACACATTTCTACATTGGCATCGGTTATTAAATGTTTTCTTTTAGTTGATGCTACATCCACACCATTAGGTGTCAGTATATGTTTAAGACCACTGCCATGTCAGCCAATGTGACCTTAACAAAAATATATTATTTAATGGTCGATATTAAGAGATTTTTAAGTTTATCAGTGTCAGTCAGCATTAGGTGTATTAGTCCATAGATTTTTATTTGTGCATCCCTGTTGTTAGGGCTGTCACTATGATTATTTCAACACAATCTCACGAGCAATTCGTACATATTCGTACGAGGTGCCAAATTTGTGCCAATTCGTCCTAATTCGTACGACCTCACTCGTACGATTTCAAAACGATTTGTCTAAAACCATGTGATGGGTAGGTTTAGGGGCGGGGTTATGTTTAGGTCATTCATACAAATTCATACGAATTGGCATCTCGTAAAATACGTACGATTTAGAATAATCATATGTATTCGTACGAGTGAGGTCGTACAAATTCGTACGAACTAGCCACCTCGTAAAATATGTACGAATTGCCGTGAGATCAGGTTGGATTATTTTGGTAATTAAGCAATTGAGCGATTGTTCAGATGATTACTCAAGTACTCTGATCATTTGTTTGTGCAAACGATAATAAAGTTACTTAACGATTTAAAGTTACTTAAATAAACATATAATAGCAACAGGGAAATAATAATTGGTTCAAATAAAATATCAAAAGCAAGTAATTGTATGGTTTTATTGAACAAAACTGTTAAGATAATGTAATATAATCATAGCTTATGCATTTTGTATTATATCAAATGACATATTCTGTATTATATCAAATATTATATCAAATTAGGGATTGTTTTTACACTACACAGTTGTCCAACCACAATCAAGATAAAGATATAGTTAAAAATAAAAGAAGAATAGCATATTCCATACCACAGCTATAACGACAAAAACACAGAGAAACAATATTGTTTGAATCACTTTCAGAATTATTATTTTTTCCATCTGATGAATGATAAAAACATTGACAATCATAAAAAGCTCCAGATTTTAATGCGGCAGATGAGCATACGGTAAGAATAAACAGAAGATAGGTCTATGTACTGTAGACACTTATATTGTTATTTTTATAGTTATTGATTGGTGATTCGGCGATAGCTATTGACTAAACAACATTAACTCAAAAGTCCACTTAATATTTAATATTTGGCTACTCCTTTGTGATAGAAATGCTACGCGCTGTCATTTCCTGATAAAGACAGACATCACGTGGACATCAAAACATGCATGAATGGTTAGGTTTAACAATGATTTACCTTATTTAGGTAAAATAGTCATTTATAGTTCAATATCAGCTCGGTACCAACAATAATTTTAAAATCGAGACATTTATATTTATCATCGTTTTCACATGCCTTCATGTCATCTGCATGGATTGCATCACCTTATGTATGCAGCTTCAATAACACTACTCTTAAATGAAATATGTGCATACTGTATATTTACAATAAACCTAACAAGTGAAAATGAGATTTCTCTAAAATGGTCTCTTTACCACTCTAGACTGCTACTGACACCAGCATGAATCTCACTGTAGTCACATTCAACACCACGGGTCCAAAGCGTGTGGATATAATTTCTCCCCCACATGTACGACGTCACATCAGGTCGCACTGAAGGAATTCCTTCTGAAACAATTACCTGAGTGTTAAGCCCTGGTTGTGTGGCTATTATACGAGTAGCAGGTGTGGTAATTTGAGTCATTTGTGGCAGCGTAATGATGAATGGTGTCAGGAGTAAACAATCAGACCGAGGGAAGTGGATCTACTGCAGAGTAAGGAGAATTTAGTTTCATCATAAAAGAATTCTCCCTTCCTCTATTTCACTCCGACACTTTTATGCTTTTTTTATTTTCTAGCTTATTGCGGCCGTGGGCCACGTGCTGATTTATATGGCCTGGCAGGGATACAAGAGACCCTCAAGAGACCAGGCCCTCCCTCCCAAAGCTCCATGTTCTCTCTCTCTCACACACACATAGAGCTCACCCACTGGGCACTTCCCCTTTCTTCCTCTAACAAGATATTAGTTTGGTGCAGTTCTGGCACTGGTATCCATCACGCCGAGGGGCCTGTGTGAAACAGCCTTTAAATGCTGCACACATTTATTTTAAATGTGTCTGCGGAAATCGGTTTTGCCCATTCATTTAGGAACAGGTTACAATGATGCCATTTTAAGGTGGTTTCCTCTAAGGGGCTCTTTGTCTCAATAAATGCAATACAATGGGCCATAGATGAATAACTACAGGTTAGAAGTGAGTTAAAATGTATTGTAATGAATGTGATTTAAGTTGAATGTGCAAAGCAAAATCCGTATCTGCTTTTTTTTATTCAAAGCAGAGTGCTGATAAAGCAATGTGCAGAACACAAGTAGAGTTGTTTGCAGCTTGTCCTGTGTATTTTTAGTGGACTTTTTTTTAGGGGACTTTGTAGGTTTGTACTTCTATGAGCAATTATTTACTGTAGCAACTGGTAAAAAAAAATATTTACTGTAGCAACTGGTTTTTGGTATAAAAACATATTTATACTTTGAATGTCTTGTTATGAATGAAATGGATCTGGATCTGCTATGTTTGTCATTGTCACGTGTATCACCAGCATAAGACTAGACTTTAATGAATGTGGCTTCACTGCCATTCACAGCTCCTCTCCCTTGGCCTCATGGGATAAACCTTAGTCAGGACAGATACTGAATTTTATGCAGATGAAAATGAGACTGTGAGATAGTGTTGTAGTCAAGACCACCTAAACAGAGACCAAGTCAACACCAGGTTGTGTTAAGATCAAGACAAGATCAATACTTTGAGGGCTTGAGAGCAAGACAGGGTGGGACTAAATCAAGACCAAACCACATGATGATATAATATAAAATCATGATCTCATACAAGTAAGTTTTCAGACTGGCTTCCGCGACTATAAAGCTCATACAAGCTTAGTCTGGCCACGCTACCTTACTACCCGCCTTCTGGGAGGCGGGCTTAACCTGCATCCATCAGATGTCTCTGTATACTACTGGACTAATCTACAACCAATCAGACCACTCATTCCGATGACGCATGCTCGTTTCTCATTGGTTCCCATTTTTTTGGGAATCTGAAATGCTCTAAAACGGCAGCTTTGACAGACTAAATTTGCTCGCGAAATGAATGTAGCGTCACAGGAAGTATGGGCGGGCCCAGGCTAGGAATTTGTATTACTTTTGGTAATTTTTTTTTTTTAATGATCACAATTCCCTATTAATTCTTGACTGGTTATTCAACTAGTATGTTGCTAAATAATTGTAGAGTTTTTTGAACACACTGTACTTATATCCTCCACAGCCTTTAGAAACACTGTAAATTCAGACACTATTTTCACCTGCTTTGTCATAGGGAAGTATGTGATTCTAATTTTCAAGGCAGTTTCGTAAACTTGTTTACTCATGTTAATTAATGTGTATTAAAATAAAATAAATGACACTCTGTCCCCCTTTCTTCAGTATCTTTTATACAAATACATTTAAGGTACACACAACAGTACACCGGATGTTATATGTTCAAGGTTATATCAATCCATTATAATATGAAAGAATTTGAATATTGAGATTGCAGTATAAAAGATATCTTTGGATTTGCCCTCTAGAAGTATTTGTGAGATGAGGGCAACCTGATACCGTTTAATACCCAACCAAATGACACCGGCTCACGAGTCACTTCACAGCGCTGCACACACATAATTTCTTCATCTCCAGCAGAAATATGCTCTCCCGCCCGCAGTGACGGGGACCCCATCCGAGCGGAACCAGCCAAAGGTAGCCTGTCAAGGCTGATGAATGGGGGACATGCTGCATCCAGATTCATTTCCCTGCCGACAAGTGAGTGACGGGGAAGATGTCTGGCTTTGGCAGGGGTGGCATGGCGGGCTGTTTTTCAGACGGAGCTGAATGTTTAGACAGGACACATAGACGAATCCCCTCCCCTTCACCGCAGTCCAGATCTGATGGAAGACAATGAGTTATTGCAAGGTGATAGAGCGTATATATTGTATGAAAGACACAAGAAGCCTTTGAAGAGGATCTTGCTTGTAGATCACTGTACCCGTGTCTGTATGTTTGTAGTTCAATTTCAAAGCAAGCGACTGTGTGTTTTTGTTGGCATCCTATCACAACACTGTAGGACCTTCTGTCGTCTATACCTGCTATCTTTTATCACAGGTATTTTTTTTAGAGGTGGACCAGTGCTGGTGCCAGTTCAGTTGGTGCACTAGACATGATATGATATATTCAAAAATGTATTCAAAAATGTTTTACTTAAAAAAACATATTTAATTTTACACTTGTGATAAATAATGATCAAATCCCTAATTTCCATGGAATGACCAAATCATAAAATACCTACACTTTCCAGTAAGAATAAATTGAAAACTTAGGCTTTGAGTAAACCTTTCATTCTCTGTTTAATCAAGGTAATTTTGCAGTCATATGCTTTTCTTTTTTTTAATCTCTGAACGTTTGATTGACTGTAAAAATAGCAAACAATTACTGTACGTATCTGATGTGATCACTTTACCTCCATTTGTACGTGCATAAAAACACAATAAAGATCCAATGCAAGCTAAACAATGGTAAATATGATTCTGATGTGTGTATGAGTGAGCATATATATATTGAGACGCAGTTGGTATCATAAAAAGTGCTGACAAGCCCTGAAGCAGATGGTGGTGTCCCCCTGTGGAGTCATTCCCCTCTCTGTCACCTTTTGTAGCTTCTGTTTGTGGAGAATTCATTCTGCTCATTCAGCATGAACAGATGACCTCCACACATGAACACAGAAACACACACACAACAGATTCATAAGCATTTGTCAGAAATTTGCTTCTACATATAGGGACAATTTTTGTTCCCTGGTTGATTTTTAACCATATAAAAACAGTACTTCATTGTAATCAATTCATTAACATATATTTGCAATTCAATATACTAGATGAAACTATGAAATATGAAAACATAAACTAACATTGCTACACAGTAAAATCCAATGGATAAACTAGAAGCAGGCTAGAAATGGAAAGAGTAAGGTTAAGAGGTTTTTTTTTTTTTATGAGCTTATAATAAACAGTCGATATCGTTATTGTTAAAATACTTGGTGTGAACAGGGCTTTAGAATGTCAGAACCGTTAGAATTCAGAAATGTCATGGTTCAAAACCTTTAGAAAATTCAGTTTTCTTCATAGATCCCCAGACCCCTTGGATCATCTCTTGCTGAAAACCCTGGCATCAGATGTAAGACAGTGTTCGCTCCAAACTTGTTGAAGGTGAAGGTCTGCTCAGTTTTTAGTGCTGTCATGAGAGTGGAGCGGGACTGACAGCCATGGCCATTCCTGCTCCTCTTCCCCCGTGGCAGCTCAAGGTTAACAGTCTGTAGAAGAGGGAAACAGACAATTACAGACTAGTCAATAGCTCTCTCACAGTGGAGCACTATAGTACACCGCTGAAGTCAATAGCAGCATCTGAAATGGCTTCCTATTAGCTGCACGGCTAAAAACAAATTTATTGCCACAATACTCATCTCATTTGGGAGATGAGGTCCATCGGGTTTGGCATTGACTATTCCTTAAAGAGGCAATCTGTAATTTTTTCCTCTTTACTAACATTTTAAACATTTATCATTTAAGTTTTAACCTTTTACTTTTGACAGATGTGTAAAATTGTGCACACTCACATGAGATAAAGGTTCCAGTCATATCAGTGATTTAGAAAAAGCTATTTTAATTAAAATGAGGTAAATCACCTCAAGGAGTCCACCATTTTGAGATCACGCCACCAGCTGAATACTGCTATATCTCTGAAACCAACCCGGTATCACGCCAAGACGTGACATTATCACGTTGGTCCACTTCGAAAAACGTGAAGCTGTCACGGTTTAGCCTCCTCAGACGTGAAACTTACACGTTTTGTGTTAACATGTTTCGTCGAAAATTCCGTGATGGGCTCACGCAACAGATTACAATGCAAGTCAGTGACAGGCATCAGCCGTGATCCACCACGGATAACTGAATTAATTTGATATAAAATGTATACTTCATTGTAGCACCTAGCCCCACCTTTACCCTAAACCTACCCACTTCTGAACAATATAAAACACACACAGACAATATAAGCGCAATCACAGGTATTTATTGCAAAAACTGACCATAAGCAGTAAACACTCTCGTCCTGTTGAATGACGCAAATCGATCACCAGACACACAAGAGCCAATAACATTTCACAACAGCATTACGTGATCGGTCATGAGACACGCGAGAGTTTTAGTTTAGTTTTAGTAACGGATGGTAGGTTTAGGGGCAGGTTCTGGGTTACGTGCTCGCGAATGTATTAATTAAGCCATATAAATAAAACTGTTGTGACCGTTTACAGTGAAAAATCAAACCCCAATACAATAATGGCAATATCATTACCCAATATTTGAATCCAAATCCGTGCGTGGATCACGGCTGATGCCTGTCACTGACGTGTAAGTTTCACGTCTGAGGAGGCTAAACCGTGACAGCTACACGTTTTTCGAAGTGCACCAACATGATAATGTCACGTCTTGGCGTGATACTGGGTTGCAGAAACCTATTACTGGAAACTGTTAATAGCGAAAAACAAATCATTCACAGGTAGAAAAATATGCCAATGAATAGAATATAACAAATGTAAAAGAGTTGCTTTTGCGAGGGGCTACTGTACATCCACAACACTAGGTGGCAGTATTACATCTGAGATGACTGCTCTATTATCAAATGCCACATAAAAATGACTGAGGAAACTATTGAATGGTGTACTATTGAATAACTTGCTGTTTTCCCAAAGAATATTCAGTCTCAATGGCGAGATACTTTCATTTAAAGAGGACATTAGATGCAAAATAGCTTGCTAGCATTTAAAGAGACACGCA
>JAUMHR010000070.1:8865884-8880179 GCA_032361145.1 Enteromius fasciolatus
CCATCTCTGCATTTCAAACTGGGACATATGAAAGCATTTTATTAAAAGAAAAAAAAAAATCACTTCAGCTTTAAGCAAGAGCCATATAACATTTACTCTTAAACCTCCCATACTCTTGCCTTTGTTGAACTCAGCAGTGAGTTAGAAAAACGCCACATTCTCAAACAGAGTGTTTGTTTTGTGGTGACTTTCTTTTGTACCGGGACCTCCTCCACTCTGGTTGGAGAGCTTCCCTTAAAGACTGCCAATCACAGTCAGGAGAATGAGGGATCACTGACAGATAAGAGGCGCAGGGTGGAAGGTGAGGGTCAGGCGAGTAACAGAGGACAGAGTGACAGAAAAAGAGAGAAGCAAGACTGTGAAAACTAAATTCCTGCGGATTTCTTCGGTCCATTTCTTATTTTTCATCACCGTGTCCACAGTGGTTTTAAAGTGAAGATCAGGGGAGAGGGTTTGCTGACAGACCCTCTCTCTCACAGGGAGCGGGACAGACTGGTATGCATCTGCTCTGGCTCCGTGCCCCACTGAGTGTCAGCGTGCAGATGGAAGTGGTTATTTGTAATAATAAACCCTGGGAATGGGAGAGATGTGTGCCCTCACAGCCTGAGACATGCGTGACTCTGAAGCTCAAACACCAATGAGAACAACACAGCCCCAACACAATCAGGGATCTCGCTACTCTTTTGAATGTACGCTTTCTGAATCAGTTCAGAAAGGATGACGTGAGGCTTTGTGTGTGCTGCAGTGTTTTATACATTTTGTACATTTGCCTCCATTTTCTTACATTGTCAATAAAAGCCTCAATGGCATGATATTATTAGTTTGGGATCACGATTTATTACACAAAAATACATAAAAATGCAATTCATACAATGACTTAAAATACTGACTTAGAAGAGAATGGTTCGGTGTTTATATATTATATATCATTTTAAATAATGACTAACGTGTGCTCTTACTGAAAAGGAATAATATGGTTACATCACATAAAAGTAAATTATTAAGCTTTTGAAACCATATAAAAGCAAAATGAACACAAAAACTTTATTTCAAAGCACTTGACATACGTTTTCTATTTACTTACAAACCTTTAGGTCACTTGCAGTCTTTGAATTCTTACAAATACTGTGACATAATTATTTGTTGGTTCTGCCAGATGACTTTGCACTGATTTTGCTGTTGTCTACATTTATGACATGCATAAACTCACCAAATGATGCTCGAGCGTTTTCCTGCCAGTCACAGTTGAGGTTCACTAAGGTCTCTTTAATTAACAGTAATTTCAGAGTCTTTAAACTGTCACCGCAACATTTTGGATAAAAACCTTGCATGCTCCGAACTGAATTTATTACAGTACACAACCCAGAGGCCAGAGGCAATATTTTGCATGAAATCATTCAAGTATTTCTTCACTTGCCTGGAATAATTTACGTCAAGAAGCATGTGACGGGAACGTACTCGGGGACAGGACCTGAGTGAGCCCTTTCATGAGCTGAATGTCCACAACATGTCGACCTTCCACAAATAAATATTGCGCAAATGGCAAAAAATCTCGATATTTACACTCATGAATGCATGAAGCGCACATAAACATTCGTTTTCAAAGACTGCGTGCTTAAACTCTCATTGCCCTCCGAGTGAAAACAAGGCAGGACGGGAGATTCTAAAGCACACAGGCTACAGTATGTCTTCATTTTGGGTGTTTAGTCCATCATGTTTTAAACAAAACTCCAGCGACCTGCAATTAGAGCAACGACAACACAGTCTTACAACCAATTCGTACGTATTTTAAAAGGTGTCTAATTTGTACGATTTTGTTCAATTTGTCTAAAACCCCAGTGATGGGTAGGTTTAGAACGATTTTTAGCAGGGTTTTGTACGATTTATTTAAGGGGTAGGTTTAGGGGTGGGTTAGGTGTGGTCATTCCTGTGAATTATACATAAATATCTACGAAAAAAGCACACATTGCATTTATATAAACACACATTTTTATTGTAATGACAGTGACACGTCATTTCATAAACGACACTGTCATTTTCATAACTTATAACGTAAAAATAGGTTGTAATAAGGTGCTTGCATGCACAACTGACCTATAGGGTCATTTTTTTGTTGGAGGACAGGCTCATATGAATTTGTACGATTGAGGTCATACGAATTCGCACAAATTAGTCACTGCGTAAAATATGTACCAATTGCTGTGAGATCGGGCTGGCAATGAATACCATCATAAGCTGCTTCCTTTATGTGAGAGCAAAACTGCACTCGAATCAACATTTCATTTGCTTTTGTGCTGATGTCACAAACACTTTCTTCCCTTTCACAGAAATCTGGTTAATTAACTTCTGTCCAGTCTGCCTTGTTGATTGGCTACTTAAGGACTCAAAGTCTTCACGCTCTCGTCAATACTGTGTGCATCAGAGCTCTGATTGGCTCTTCTTTTGTTAACGAGCTGGTCGGTGCGCTGACAGCCATGACAGCGATGTGGCGTGATGTCTTTGTGTGTTGAGAGAGGAGTGCGGTCCAGCCAGCTCATGCTGTCACTCTGCAGCTGCTGGCTGTCTCCGGGTGGATCGCTCCGTGCCCCAGACCCTCATACACTGTCTGTTGACCTTCCAGGCTCAGGGCTCTGTTCCTCTCTCACAGCTGTGCGCTTTGAACCCGAAATCGGTGTGTTAGAAGCAATCAGGGCCAGGCTCTGTTTTCAGTCCTTTCACCCTCAGGCCTCACAAGCTGTTCTGTGTGATCAGCCTTTTTGGGCAATGAGATTGGATATGCTGGTCAAGAATTAGAGAAACAGTCATTATACAGGCAGCTTGTGGTTTGGCTCTGATCAGAAAGCCTTCATGGGCTGCTCTTTTTTCTCTCAGGCAGTCATTACTGTGTCAAGAAGAACAGGTCTTTAAAGATGAGAAATGTTTTATGTTCAGCGTTTGCTTCAAATGTGTTCTTATGTGAAATGTATATGTTCTTCTATACGGTTGTGTTCTTTTTTGGGGAATAGGGTTATAATCATGCTGTGCAGTTTAAGGCATTCATGTTCTCATAGAGTTCTGTTTAATTTAATGCAAAGGACTTATTTAATGCAGATAAATTGCTTTGACAGTTGTGCAACTTACTGTAAAATATATATTGGTCACACTTTATATTAGGTGGCCTTAAATATTATGCACTTACATAAAAATAAGTGCAATGTAGGCCTACTTATTTTACAATTTAGTTATTGTGCTCATATTGTATTTAAAAACACTTTTGCTGCTATAATAATAACAATAAAAATTATGTAAGGACAATGTAAAAAAAAAAAATGTTTGTACACAGTAAGTGCATTGTATGTATTAAATTATTAATTTAATGTAAGTAGTCAAGGCCACCTACTATAAGGCAGAACCTATAGATTAAAGTATTTTGGAAAATGACAGTGAGTACTGTTAGTACTGTAGATTAGCAACAAACTAAGCACCAGTTGGTATAAATTATGCTTATTTGAGAAAATTCAAAATCTGTCATTAATTAGTCACCCATTTTTCCAAACCAGTAAGATCTTTGTTTATCTGCAAAACACAAATTAAGCTATTTTTGAAGCTATGAGAATACTTTTTGTGCAAAGAGAAATAAAAAAGTTGTTTTTATGTTTCTATTTTGTTTGTTTTGCACATTAAAAGTATTCTCAAAACTCTCAACCCCCTTTGCTGTTATAAATTCACTGTAAACCACAGCTTCTTATAGCTTATAGCTTTAATAACACAAATATCCTTTAAGTATTTAATCACACTATCTTAACCAGTGTTTTTGCTCCTGACCTTCACTGATCCAAGCAAAAAGTGACTGCAGATAAACATTTTCTTTTTCTTTTTTCTTTTTGGTAATTGGTATTTTTTAGCAGCACATTTAAAAGGTTTGTTTGAGCTTTATGAATTTACATTCAGGCCTATACATTTCACTTTTGGTGTGAAAGGGCTTCTGTATTTGCCAGAAATATAACATTTTTGATATTAAAAACAAACAAGCAAGCCCAGCCCAGATGAAAAAAAGCAACATAACACATTGCTTTTCATAAAAAGTAACTGTATTGTAATGCAGTGCTTTTAAAAGTATATTTCTTAATCATTGGTCTAGTTAGTTTACAGCTGGTCATCAGTTCATCTATACTGATCAGATTAACAGCTCATTAGCTCACAGGTCATTAGCTAGTCCAAACTGGCATACCCTTGTGTTTCAGCAGTAAACTAACTACCTGTTTGCCATACTTTAAAGTGACCAAGCAGATTTTTAAAAACGTTAGCAGATTATTAGCTAGCCATGATGATCATTAACTGGTCTTAACTGACCAAAACTGGTATTAGCTAGAGCTAGTCTAAACTGATCATTAGATGGTTAAAATTCAGTCTAAACTAATCATTAAGTGATCCAGGATGTTCAGTAACTAATCTAAACCAGTCATTAGCTTCTTCAAGCTGTTTGTTAGCTGGTCATTAGCTGGCCCAACATCCGTCAAGATGGTCATTAGCTGATCCAAATTTACTCTTCAAAAAAAGTTATTAATTATTAATTAATTAATAGATCTAAATAAGCTCATCCATGGACTTATTAGCTTATCCGAGCTCGCCATTAACTGGGCATTGATTATTATTAATCCATCCTGGTCATTAGATGATGTAAAATATAGCAACTCCAAGCTAGTTATTAGCTGATCCATTAGTTAAATGAAATTGGTCATCACTGGTCAAAGCTTGGCTTTACATGCTTCAGGCTGGTCTAAATCAGAACTGGGTTATTAGCTGGCTCAAGTTGTTCAGTTTATGGTGGTCATTAGTTAGTCCAAGCTACAAACCATTTCCTACGGTTTCACTTTATTTTGATGGTCCCTTTAACGTATTCTGTTGATTATAAGTAACATTGCACCTACATATCTACTAACTCTCAATAGAGTGCTAGCAGTGTATTAGTAGACTGGTAGGGTTAGGGTTAGAGTAAATTGTACTTATAGTCAGTAGACCGTCTTTTGGGAGACCATCACAATAAAGAGTTAGCAGATATTAATTAGAGAGTGTACTAATATTTTAATGAGAGTTAGTTGACATGTAGGTGTAAAGCTACTTATTGTCAACAGGTTGTTCAAAAGGGACCATAAAAATAAAGTGTTACCCCTACTTTCAGCAAAACACCATCTTAAACTGGATTTTCCAGCAGGTGTATAAACTGTGAATACTACAGTTAGTCTCTTTTGTGCTTGCTAAAACGGTAATTTACCACTTTATCTTTTAAATGAACGAATAAGAGGAAAATCTCTAATGCATGTCGAATTTATACTCTGCTAAAACTAATTAAAGTTTTCGCCTGACCTTCTTTTGTCTTAAGCACATGACAAAACTACAGCTCCATGTTTTTCCTCTGACAGTCTCTCCTCTGACTCACTAATTGAACGAGACGGTCGTCGGCTGCAAGCCATTCCTTCTCTCATGCGTTTTGAGAAAACTTTCCATCCTCACGACTGCTCCAGCAATATGGCAGAACTCCAGTCATCACATTGTCAGTGGATAGTCTTACTTCTGCTCTTTCTAAAGCCTGTAAACAAATAAGCCAACAATAATAACAGTTCAACGGTCCATAGAGAAATTCAACATCTGTAAAATACCATCAAAGACTAAACTAATCAGAGTGTTTCATTTCGATTTAGTGAACAAAATCCACAACGGATGTGTAATCAAGAAGCATAGCATTGTGAAAACCACAATTCATGCACAACATCCTCCTATTTTTTTAACCTCTTTAAAACAGTGTTTTGAACAGTGTGCCTTGTTTACTTATAAATAGTCAAGTAATCAGTGTCAATGACACAATGACACACTTGCACAATAGAGCCAATAGTGTCACTTGTCAGCCCCTGCTTGAACATAGTGAGAAACTGCCAGCCGTTTGCTTGACTCTACAATATTTGCAATTTAGAGAGAATGACCTTTCTATGAGATGGAAAGGTTGCTGGGGATGAAAATTTGTCTTCATGTTAAGACTGCCACTGAGTTCTCAAAGCCACAGCCTTTGGTCTGCCCGAGCAGCTGTCTGGAACTGACAAAACCAGAAATGGATTTACATTGTCCATACTCCAGACTGTCTTTCTCAATTTGGGAGCCATCAAGAGGCAATCTGGAAACTGTTAGTCAGCGAGTCCTTGCAGTAATTGCTTGCAGCTGAGAATTCAGTCCTGTGTGAGTGAAGTAAAGGGGGTGGGGAGAGAGAAACCTGAGATGTAACAAGTGCAATTGATCCTTTTCTGAATTCCCTCTGTGAGGAGCCACATTTGGGCTCCACACAGCTCAGGAAACAGGCTTTCTGCAGCAGGAAATGAAGCAGTCGTGCACAGACAGACTTCTGTTTCTGTTCAAACACGCAAATACATATCGAACACAGAAAAGAAATGAAACACAAGGATTTAAGATGTCTTCACCAAGCATACGCAGTAAAAACTCTGACTGTGTTATCTTCTAAAAACGTAGACATTTGCTTGCATAAACACACATGCTCAGATGGTCCTGGTTAACGCTGAGACTTAGGGGCTCCTACAGTTTGTTTCCCCTGTGTGTTCTAGTAAACAGCATGACAGTATGTTTGATTAAGGCTGCACGCTGGAGAGTGCAGGTTTTGAGGACACGGTAGGGGTCTGTGCTCTCTCAGGGGCCTCTGTGTGTTTACTCTGATTGTTTTAAGGTCAGAGAGAGAGCAGAGAGACGTGCAGAGAGCTCAGGCATCCCGGTCCTTTGCCCGCAGCCAGTTGAATGCATTGTACCGAAGGAATGTTGATGGAAAAACTGTATATGTGGAATACTGCAATGCTTCCCTGTTAAATTTATAGTAAAATAACTTAGTAAAGATAGGGTGTAGATAATGTTTTTAGGCATTTTTGTGTGTGTTTTAAAGTTTTCGTAAACTGTCATCAGAAGGATATGAACTTATTCTACTAACACTAAACCTACCCTAATAGTCTACTCTTGAGAGCTAGCAGACACATAGTTGTGAATTAACAAGAATTATTTGACATGTAGTTAAAATGTAGTTACAAACTTATAGTTAGTAGAATGTCTAAATGGACTATTGAAATTAAGTGTAACCCACTATTATACATAACTGATAATAAAAAGGGAAAAATAAACTTTTATTAAATGTGAATTTTACCGCTTTTAACCATAAATAACTGTATAAGGTTACTTATAAATCATACCTGTATCTTTTTCAATACAATACAGATTTTACTACAATAGTACTACATGTACAAAATGCACAATTCTTAATATTAAGCCCAAAAATGTATTTTAATGTCATTATTGCTGAGTATTGTATGGTCTTTATTTAAAGTATACCTGCAATAGTTCCACTTTAGCACCATCAAATATATACAGTATATCTTTAGCTGGAATTTGAGTTGAGTTGTACTTTATTATCCTTTACAGGAAATTTTCTTGGACGCAGCTACAACAATACACAACAACATCCACATAAAAACCAACAACAACAAAAACAACTGCACTTAACAATTAAATTATCATTGCAGACACTACAATTTAATATTTAAGATCCTAATAGGTACAAATGAGTTCTTATATTGGTTACTTCTGCATAGTGGAACTCTATAGTGATGGTAGTAGTTGATATGTTGAAAATAAAATATTTAGCACTACTTATGCACAATTAAAGTGCATGAAATACAAAATTACTTGTTGCAATTCAATGGACTAAGTATTCCAGTGTAATATAAAAAAAATGATCATTGCAGGGTTTTTTTTCTAAGTATAGATAAATGTGTAAGTGTATGTGTAGTATTCGCTTTAGGGGAGGCATCTCATCGTAAACCAATTTAAGTATTTTTACTGTGCTGTTACAGTTTTACTCGTAATAAAAGGGCAATTTTTACTGAGTAAAGGAATAAACGAAACTATGTTTAAAATAAGGTAAACACTGTTTTAAACAGATCTCTAGGTAAACAAGAGCCAGAAGAAAGAAGACTGAGAAAGAAAGGAGTGAAAAGAGGGGAAAGAAGAATGAAGGCATCTTTCTTTTGTTGCACAGCCCTTTCTCTCTCTCTGTGTGTTGGAGGTCAGATAAGTGTGTTGTAGGGAGGATGGTGGACTAATGTAAATAACGCTGCTCTATCTACACATTCTCCAGCCTCTGCACCTCCCGTGAATCACTCTGAATCTTCTGCATGATCTCTCACTGCGAGCACAATCACCCCAACCCTGCGACTGAACATCTTTAGATCCTCCGGGTGGAGAAGGAGGAGGACATGCTTTAGGTTGCCTAGATGTTGCTCAGATCTCCTTGTTTGTCCAGCAAAGTGAGTTATATGTTGATGTCCGTTTGACAAAAAAGGGGGTGCTGGGGTGAGCTCTTAATCATGGACATCAGCTGAGGAGTGGAGATCCTCCCTTACTAGAGGAAGACACGTCTTTTTTGTCCTTTCTCCCACCATTTGCTTGCCAGGCAAAGAGATGATGAAATACCAGTGAAATGCTTTCAGTTCAAAGTCATGTTTAGATGAAGCCTCAATTCATGGAGAACAAAAGAGTACAGATGGGATTTATAATGGTACACTTGCAAAAGAAGAGGCTATTTTTTGGAGGAAAACTTACAAACTGCTCTTTTTCGGGTTATTTTTGGGTTTTGTGCTTTCCACAAACAAGCGCACTGGCGCCGTTGTCCTGTGGCTGGCGTCGCATCATCCAGGTGGATGCTGCACACTGGTGGTGGTTGAGGAGGATTTTTATATATTGATGTCTTCACATAGATTTTATTTACTGTATGCTGCTGTCACATCTTTATGTGGTTTACATGATTTTAAGCACAATAGACAAAATATATATTTTTTGTACCATAGTATCTGAGGTATGAGCTGTAAAAGTAAAGCACTATTCTGGAAAAAGGGGTTTGGGGGCAGCAGCTCATTTGCATTTAAAGTGACATGCACAAAAACAGTGTTTTCTGCTTTCACTCTCAACATGCATTTTCAAAATGATAAAATAAATGATCTGTGTGGTATTTCAAATAGTTCTTTTAATATTACACACAGTCATTATTCAGATGAAATCAGTTCATTGCTGATTCAGTTTGGTTCAGTAATAAGGTTCATCAATTATGGAAGGAGTTTAATTCATCTATAAGCTGCAGGAAACTGAAAAGTCTTAATACTGCATGCAGTCTCTAGTAAATGTATAATGTTTATATTTTATATTTAGATTTGTAGATATTTTTACAGAAAAAGAAGTCAGAATATATGAGGTAATGCGTTTGGAATATTTATATTATATATTATAAGTTCTATTGGTTGCATAATTTCAGCTTTCATTTTCTCTCTCTACATTATTAAAATAATTTTATTATATAACATGCATATATTATAAAAAAATAAATAAAGTCATGTTGAATTATTATATTTTATCATCCAATCTGTCTGGAATGACATGAAGTAACAGAACAAACTGAGACAGAAGAACTGAGGCAACGTTTCCAAGATGCTTCAGAAAACCTACCTGGAAAGCTACCTGAAAAACTATGGGCAAGTAAACAGAAGCTGTATTACGAAAAGCTGAAATAACAAATATTTATTTGATTTATTTAACAGAAGTTAATTGATAAATTAAAAATATTTTTTTGGCATTAGTTTTGAAAGCATCTTCATTTTACAGGATTTTTACATTAGTGTTTAACTTTGTGCAGTACTTCAGCTTCCCAGGTAGGTTTTTTTCGCCAAATACTAGTGACCTAAGACTTTTGCACACTACTGTGTATATATATATATATATATATATATAAATTATTATTACATTATTTAAACTCTAAATCAAGCACATATTGCTTTTGTCTTGTGGCTACATTTCTAAAACTGTGAGTCTTATAAAGTTTATAAATTAGTCCTATTAAGTGGAATCTTTTTTTTTACAAATCCTTTTTAACTTGCAGGCCAGCTGAACACAGAACATTCCTTTAATTATGTATTTTATTTTTTAGTTTCCAACAAATCTTTTCAGGCAGATGGTCTTCTAATGTTCTCTATACTGAGTTATTTGGCAACACTGCTACATTGCAGCATGGAATAGAAACGCTGCCTTTTCATGCATGGTTAGTCAGCTCTCTATTTTTCTTCATTGAGGCTGGAGGCCTCTGTGAGTTGCTCTTTGATCCAGCACATGCACTACTAAAACATATTGTCTCTTCTCTGTCCAAATGTTAGCACAGGGACAGCCATATGTTAGACCCAGATAAATCAGCCTTATTGAGTGGCCAGTCTCACAAACCACACAGATTAGAGCATTAGAGAACTAATGAGGCTGCTGGGAGCCGAGGGCCGCTTCATGTTACCTTGAACTGCAACTCTGTGTGAAACACAAAACAGACATGCCTTGCGTTGAAAACAGTACAGCAGCTGCTGGTGGAAATTAAACACAACAGCTCCCTCTTTTTTGGTGGGTTCACCCAAATCCAAACAGCGCTTTTCACCTGAAAGCATTTGGGGACAACACAGCTGACGTATGTATGCTATATGGAGCTTATGTTTCAAACGTTAGGTTCATTTTTCTTCATAGCTTCCACAGTATCAGGCTTGTCAAAATGTTCTCTCTTCACAAATCACTTATTATGCATGTGATGAATACAGAGCTAAGCTTATGTTTGTCTGTGGAGTATGGAGATCAATAAGTAAAATGCATTAGGGTCATTAAGTGCCCTTTGTCTCTCTGACCTTGTTAAAATATTCATATACAGAAGAAAGATTATCTCCTATAGACGACAGGAAACAGACCATCACCGGACCCCGGGTCTATATCTGGCCAATCACTGTCCATATAGCTCAGCTTCTAACACGACCCACTAGACATCTGCAGACTCGGAGACTCCTTGGCTTTTATGCCCTTTACTTTCCTGTTGTCTTTTTTTCCTCCCAATATTTCTATAAAGCAAAGACACTACATACAAAAACATTGTTTCTGATATGTAGGCTTTCTGGCGTTTCATAAAGTTCAGACTAGTGGAAAGAAAGTGTTTATTTATCACACTTTATGTATTTGCATCTACATTTCAGATACAATATGCATCTTTAAAGGCTATTTAAGTTTTTTTTAATAAATAATAAAAAAAAAGTCATGCAAAAATCTCTTCTGTAACACAACATTTTAATCCTATGGTGAAAAATTATTTATGACTGTTTATGGTCCTTTCTGATTTACCTAAAGTTCATATATCTATTTTTTAAATGTTTACAAATTAGTGCATATTTATATTAATTATATAATATTTTGCAATTCAATTGTGATCAAGCAAATGGGGATTTTTTTTTTACCCTTTTTACCTCTGGTGTCTTAAATGATAAGAAACTCTTTAATCAAGTCATATTTATATAGTGTCCTAATACAGACATTGTTTTAGGGATAGTATAACCATAAATTAAAAAAATTGTCATCATTTATTATCCCTTTCTCCTGTTAAACAAACCAAATAGTTGCTGGTTGCCAGGAACTTCCACAGTATTTATTTCCATAATATGGATGTCAAAGGATAATTCAGCTAAAACTGAATTAGTTGCACAATTGATGAATTTTGCAACATTTTGTCATGCTTTTGTCTTCACTTAAGACTTTGCACAGCTGGAACTGAGCTGCTGGTTTTATCTGGTTAGAGGAGAGCTGGCCCCTGACGGAGATTTTTTTCTCCATTCTGTCACCAATGGAGTTTTGGTTCCTTGGCGCTGTCACCTCTAGGTTTTTCAGCTGGGGACACTTTATTTCCAGCCATTATCATCAGTTCAGACTTTTGGGGTGAACTATCCCTTTAAAAAAAAGAAATACTGTGTCAAAAAAAAACAACAACCTGTAAAGCAGTCCCACAAAAGGCAATAGTTTCATTATTCGGCTGAATGCCATTGTTACTTCAAGAACTGTGTCAGGGTTGTTCAAAGTTTATCTGTTTTGAAACTAGTAATTCAGCTATATCAGCTCTATAGAAGGCTGTAGTATCATTATTTAACTAAAGTAAGTTTAATGTTAATTTAGTGTTTGTTTGGTTAAATAAAGAGTTGCAAAGTTTGTGTTGTTATCCAGCTCATTTCAGTCCACTTTTTTTTTTGCATTACAGACTATCATATAGTTTTAAATAATAAAACGACATGGTTTCTGTCTGACTGCTAACGCATTATTTTCCCTTACCACTCATACGGTACATCAGCTTATACATCATTATTATTTTCCCTTACCACTCATACATCAACCTGAATTTAAATATTTTGAGTATGCCTAATAAAAGAATCTTTCATTTATGTGGAGTTTTAGAGAGATGCTATAGATGGGTACATCTCAATCCACTTTTGTTCAGCTGTCTGGTTTTAAGCAGTGAATATATCTGCCTGAGAGAGGTTACCATCTGAATGGCAGAGGTCTTACACTTGTAGAGTTAACGCCTCGCTTGTTACTTTCTGAGGTAAAATACCCACCCGTCTATCATTCTGACAGCTCTGACAGCCATTCAGGGAACCCTGAGGTGCCCCAGTGCGCAATCAAAGGCCTTTTATTGAAAGATTCCAAAACTAGCCTGTCAGGACAGAGAGGCGGGGTCAGCTGTCATGGTGACATGGCCCTGCAGCTCTAAATTATCCTGAAAGAGAAAACTCCAAGATCTTGTGAGTAGATCATTTTGAAACCCAGAGTAATTCTTGTGCTGCTCTTATCTAAATGTTAAAAAGGAAGGATTTATTCGCTAGAAAAGGGTTCTGCTTCAGTTGGTCGTCCTCCTCCTCATTTTATTCCTACTCCTCTTCCTCAAGGACAGTTGTACAGGAGGAACAGAAATTAGATCATAAATCAGAAGTTATGTTGTCAATTTTCCATTTTTACCACTGGAGGACACTGCTGTACAGCAAATGAAATTGATTTATTATTACAGAATAAAATGCTGTTTTAAACACTATTTGCATGATAAGAGTAGGATTCTATTAATGTTGTAAATTATATTTTTATGAAGTAGATTTTTGGTGACATATATATACAAACATTGTCATTTAACAATAAAATGTTGTTAGTATTTAAAAAAATGCTCGTTTCATATTATATTTACAGGACCTGAATTATTCAGCAAAATCTGTGAACTTTATTATTCAGAATTTAAGCTACAGTGCATGCTTTTCCTTTTTCAAAGAGAATTATTTGTTTCTTTATTATAGGAGAAAAACATATGCCCAGAGCACCAGTGAAACTGTCTGATGTTGTTCATTATTGGACGACAAAAAAGACACACTTGCAGTTTCATCAGCAACATAAGAAGAGTTCTGCTGAGGCTTGCTCTGAATCATACAGATGGAAATAATAATAATACAATTCCCATTATAATAAGGGCAGCACTCTAATTTTGCAGGTGCTTTGGGGTCAGGGTTTGGAACTGAATTGTGTTTATATTATCACTACTAAGCTAATGTGTGAAGTGCTTCTTTCATCTGCAAATTCATCTGTCATTTCATACTCCACTATTGAAAATGGTTCAGGTGTCATCATCCATGAGATGACAGCACAATTTGTGTAAGCCTCGAACACTCATCCTCACATTGTTGTGTGAATACAAGGCATATGCTGCAGTGGCAACTGTTATGTGTATAGGCCTGCTTTCATGTCTATGCTGAGAATTTCATACCACAAAATAAACCTCTCTGCATAGCATAAGTGTAGTCTCCTTACCGCAAGTGATAGATAGATAAATAACACAAGCAATAAATCACTATTCAGTGATGTGTTTGTTGTTAGTGTGAAATTTCAAGAAACCTTCCACTTTCCAAGGTGTCATTTGGCATCTCTAGCTCCATCTGTGGTTGAAACATAAAATTAAAGGTGACTTTCGTTGTTTCTCCAAAGAGTATAGAAGCCCAAGAGGCAAAACTCAATAGAACGCTCCATAGCAACAGTTCTGCCCATGAGGTGACTGTGCCGCCGCCATTTTGGACTGACACCTACACAAAAATGCCATAGAATAATATGAGCTAGCTGCGCTTGACGAACTTATAATGACACATAGGCTTATATTTATAGGGTGCACTTTGTAGGGAAGGATCTGGGGGATTTACTCCCCTCTGATGTATGCATCCCTGCCTCTGCTGAATTACTTTTATTCCTGGTGGGGATAAAATTATTTGCGAAACAGGTCCCGTTTTGAATCAAATGCTTCGCAAAATGCGCTTTGTAGTAACTTTTTAAATCAAACGATTCACTTATTTGCTTAAAAAGACAGATTTCATTAAATAAATAAATAAATAAATTTTAATTAAA
>JAUMHR010000070.1:8884531-8895989 GCA_032361145.1 Enteromius fasciolatus
TAATACACTAAGACGTCATGGTTTAAAATCTTGCATCGCATGGAAGGTTCCCCTGCTTAAGTCAGCCCATGTCCAGGGCCGTCTGAAGTTTGCCAGGGACCATCTGGATGATCCAGAGGAGTTATGGAGGAGGAGTTCCTCCTTAAGCGAACGTGGGTTACCTAGGAAACCTTAGACGTTCCCCTTCAGTCGAGTCACTCCGACGTTACATATGGGAACAGACCCATGGAAAGGGCCATGACCCTGTGGCCATGTTACACAGAGACACCGTTGCCGACAGGCAAGCATGTCGGCAGGAGAGTCTGCACATAACCTTCCCAATGCCCTGGGGGCCAAAGTTAGGGGCCCCGACGGAATGCCAGTTTAGTTTTTTTGTTCTTTTTTTACTGAATCATGGGTTGGGGGGTGGCAGAGACATGAAAATTTCTTACATGGATTTTGAGGAATGACTATATCGATAAGATATGAATATAAGTGAAAGGAAACACAGCCATCTGGCTGACTGTGGAACAAGGTGTTTGAGCCACAACCTACTGGTGAAAGATATCCAGTAGGAGCACAGTTCGCCTCATTTCGCCTTGGCCTTGGGGAATCACTGAAAGCACAGCAGCAAGCCAACACCAGCTTCTTCCCGCTACCTGCTTGTCTGATTTCAGACAATGGAAGACACAGCCTCCTCGTGGAGGTCGTAGAACCTGGCTAAGATCTTCTGTGTCGCCCAGCCTGCAGCTCTACAGATGTCTGCTAGAGAGGCGCCGTGCGCCAACGCAGAGCTAAACTCAACACTCCTTGTGGAGTGGGCTCTCAGACCTAGGGGGTACGGCTCTCCCTGGTACACATAGGACATGGAGATGACATCCACCACCCAATGGCCCAACTTCTGTTTGGAGACAGCATTCCCTTTCTGCTGACCTCCAAAGCCGACAAAGAGCTGCTGAGCGTCTGAAGCTCCGAGTGCGGTCAACGTAGAGTTTTTTTTATTTTTCTTTTCGTACTGGACACAGCAAGTCTAAGGCCGGGTCTGCCTCCTCCTGGGGCAGAGCTTGCAGATTTACTACCTGATCTCGGAAGTGTGGTAGGAACCTTGGGCACATAGCCGGGCCGGGGTCTCAGGATAACGTGAGGAGGCTCACTGGGGGAAAGGTGTACTTGGGCCCCGGAGGCCAGCTGTGTGCCAGTGCATCCGTGCCGAGGGGCGCCTCATCGAGGGAGTAATACAGCCAGCAATGGGAGGACTTGGGAGAGGCGAATAGGTCTATCTTGTGGCTCCAGATCAGCTGGACTACCTGGGGGTGGAGTCACCTGGAATATGAACAGTGCGCAGGAGCAGATGGCGGGCGAGTTGTGACATGCGGCGGGAGCGTAGACCACCCTGACGGTTGATGTACGCAATAGCTGAAGTGTTGTCTGTGCGGACCAGCACGTGCCTGTGGCGCAGCATCGGTCGAAAGCGACGCAGGGCCAGAAGCACGGCTAACAACTCGAGGCAATTGATGAGCCACAGCAGTCGAGCACCTGTCCAGGGAGCTGCATACAGCACCCCAAACCGTGAAGGAGGCATCTGTGTGGACCACAACATGCCTGGACACTTGTCTAACAGACACTCCAGCCCATAGGAAGGCAGGGTCTGACCACAGGCTGAAAAGGCAGCGACACTCTGGGGAAACGCCAATTCGGAGATTGCCACGGTGCCATGCCCATCTCGGAACTCGATCGTGTAACCAACACTGAAGCGGTCTCATATGGAGGAGCCTCAGCGCTGTAACTGCGGCTGCGGCTGCCATATGCCCCAGAAGCATCTGAAAGGATTTGAGAGGGACCGCAGTTTTGTGCCTGAATGACCTCAGACATGTAAGCATGGCCTGCACACGCTCCCCCGTGAGTCCAGCTCCTTACCGAGATAAGAGATTCTCTGCACTGGGGAGAGTTTGCTCTTCTCTCGGTTGACCTGAAGGCCCAGATGGCTGAGGTGCCGTAACACTATGTCCCTGTGCTCACACAACAACTCTCATGAGTGAGCTATTATCAGCCAGTTGTTGAGGTAATTGAGGATGAAGGGAGGCAGGGCTCCCTCCGCGAGCTTGGTAAAGACTCGGGGAGACAGGGACAGGCCAAACGGGTGAACCTTGTACTAATACGCTCAACCCTTGAACGCAAACTGCAGAAGGAGTCTGTGGCGAGTTAAAATTGAGAAATGAAAGTACGTGTCCTTCATGCAGCAACGCCGCACGGGCAGAGATGCACCTCAACAGCGCGCTCAACCTGGGGGATCGCCACGTACCCCCTGGCTGCCCCTCCATTGAGGGTGGAGAGGAGAGAGGAGCTGGTAACCAGGCGTGATGAGTACGGGGCTCGCCACGACCTGGTCAGCTCCTCATGCACCTCCTGGAAGAAGGGTACTGATAGGGACCGCGATGGGGCTGCGGTCCGAGAACATAGATACCAATCGTTCATCTGAGATGGATCGGACAGAGGCGCACGCGGCACCTACAACCCGATCGCCTCGGTGGCTCGGAGGAGCATAGCCGAGAGCTCAGCGTCTACCTGGGATGGAGCAGCGGCTGTGGACGGCCTCTGTCCCGCACAGGCGTGTGCTTCGCTGCCCGACTCTCTCTCTGATGCTGCAGAAGACATCTCAGCCTCCTCAGGTGCACCAAAGGTAACGCTGGGCCCGGTGGCGTTGCCGCCCCGCGAAACATTCTGTACGGTCACCGTGAGGTCCCCTAAATGCCTCACCGCAGCAGAGGAAAAGCCTTTATGGTTCGTTGTACCATGAGGAGGACGAAAGGGAGCTGTCTCGCTGACGAGAGGCGCGACCTCAATGTAGCGATGGTTATGCGCCCACAGTGAGCGCATGAGTCATCCACGAGTGCTGCCTCGGTAAGGCAGCGCTCATGCCCGAAGAATGCCTATGAACCATGAGAAATTGCTCTTTTGTGTTGCCCGGATTACCCAGGGAGAGGCACAGTGTGCACTCAGGGAGCGAGGTCTCTCGCTGGCGAGCAAAAAGGCTGGCTTGCTCAAGCCTATATAAAGGCTACCCAGTCGAAGGTTGCGGCGGCGGGAGAGCATGAACTCCGCAGGAACTCTTTTTCTTTCCTCTTCTCTCTTGAAGATTCTCTTCAGCAGACTCAGCATACAGCGACAAGTGCTCCGAAGCGAAAAGCTGCAAGTGCAGTGCAGCTGAGCCCTCTTATACTCACGCTGTGACAAGGTGTACCTGGCTGTAATTATTGCATGCCAATAGTCATTGGCTTTTTCTCAAAGACATATGTAATGTCGGAGTGACTCGACTGAAGGGGAACCAAGGAGTGGCTCCGTAAGAAGCATATCAAGTTTCTGGAGTGACCTAGCCAGTCTCCAGACCTAAATCCAATTGAAAATCTTTGTAGGGAGCTGAAACTCTGTGTTGCTTAGCGTCAGCTCCAAAACCTGACAAAACTAGAGAAGATCTGTATGGAGGAGTGGTCCAAAATCCCTCCTGCAGTGTGTGCAAACCTAGTGAAGAACTACAGGAACCGTTTGACCTCTGTAATTGTTAACAATGACTTCTGTACCAAATATTAATTTCTTTTGACTCAAGTGATCAAATACTTATTATTTGACACAGTAATTCCCAAATAAATCCTACAATGTGATTTCTGGATTTTTCTGTAAAAAGTCTGGTACATGACCATATTGCTGCAAATACCTCTACAAGCTATTAAGGTGTATAAATAAATGTTAAACAGCATATTGCTGCAGCTGATTTTTTATAAAATTTATATAATCTTGAGCATTGGTTCTTTTATGTATACTACAATGTGGGAATTGTTAGCTGTTTAATGAGAGGACTGGTTGTGAATGTGTTGTTAAAGCACAGTATATACAGAGCTGGTGAGCTAAAATACACAGAACAGAACTGAAGTTATTCTTGTTCTCTCTTGGTTGTAAAGCCTCAGGAAGGCAGCTGAGTCCCTGTTGAATAATAGATTACAGAGAGCAGAGCTGGATGCAGCCGGCCACGCTGCTTTTGTATCAGTCGGCTTGTCCGGCACAAAGCCCCTCTCTCTCCAAAGCTACAGCTTCAAACACTCGCTTTCATCAGTCCACATACTTTCACCCAGGCCAAATATGCTTATGCTGTTTTACATAAGCTATGCTTTCTGTTTATGTCCTTGGCTTGTTACAAATTGCAGCATATCTATTATGCAAAACTTATATGCATGAAAGGTTAGGCTGGGAAATGAGTTGTGAAGTAATATCAGTCGTTTGCACATAGAATGTTTCTGCATGATGATGTGAGCACAGTATTTGTCATGCGGGACATTTACATAAGAAGTCTAATTATTTAAGGGGTGTTTCAAAACCAACCGCATGCAGCCAATCACGGATCGCCACACTCACATCACAGTGTTCTTTATTTACAAAACAGCCTGAGGAATATGACCAGCAATCAGTCTGGCAAGAAAGGACCCTGTGTACCCCTTACAAACTGCACAGTATATCACAGTCATTCATGTGGCATTTGATAGATGATCCAATGAAATACAGAATGAGATTCTCTCTAAAAGAGACAGATTGAGGCACAAAGTATGATATATGCATATGGAAGCCTGTTTTGTCACTATGGAATAATAATAATAATAAAAAAAAAAAGGTTCTGGTTTTTTCTTGCAATTCTGAGAAAAATAAAAAGTCGCAATTAATTTTATTTTGTATTCTGTGGTATAAGCAAAAAGGTGCTTTATGAGATATAAATTCAGAATTGGAAAATCTTGTATAAATGCAGAATACAAGTTTTCATACAAGTCAAGGTTTACATTTCACAATTCTGCGGTTTATATCATTTAAAGAAAGATATGAAAAAAGTTAATTGCTACTTTTGTCCACACTATTGCAAGTTTACATCTTACATTTCTGACCTTTTTGCACAGAATATATATTTGAGTTTATATCTTGCCATTTTTATATATAAAAGTCCAAATTGTGAAAGAAAAAGTTGCAACTACCTTTTTAATGTATTTTTTTTAATAAAACATTATATTTGTAAATATTATTTTATAAAACAACATTAGGTTACATTTTATTTGAAGGTGTTTTAAATGGTGTGTCATTAAATATTCAGTGTAATTAATCATTTAATTACTGAGTAATATTAAACAATAACATGTACTTACTATATGGTTAGTGTTAGAATTAGGGTTTGATTTAGAGCTACTTAAATGCAGTTATGCATAATTAATTCATATTATTATAGTTAGTACGTGTAATGTGTAAAAAAAAAGGACACCTTAAAATAAAGTGTTATCTTTTTTTATGTGGTCAGAAACAAGCTTCCATAGATATATGAGAATTTTGTGTTACCTATAAAATATAAAGTTATTTGTGGCCTTCTCTTTTTTGTGTATGAATATAAATGGTTTTCTTTCTTTTTTTAAGTAAAATCATAATAAATAATAAAAATAATTACATTTCATTTGAATAAGGCAGACAGACTGAAATGAAAGAGCATAATCTGACTGTGTGCACACAAAAAAACTATCAGTAGCACGACTGCAACACAACCTGAGAGTTTAACTCCCAGATAAAGCAAAAAGCTGCTCTTGTCAAAGCTCTGCAGCATGCATTTCATAGCATTTGTAATGCTTTCAAAAACACAAAGTTCACATATTAATTGTAACAAACTTAAACATTAAAACTCACATGCCAACAACAGGTTTCAGTTTTGCATGCAACAACCTCAGGTTTAAAGTATAGTGAGAATTGACTTTGGTTCATCTTAGGAATCAGCTATCGAGGATGAATCCCTAATAGCTGGTTTAAGACAGATGACTTCACATTCATTCTGGATAATCTTCTGCCATTTAAACAGCTGATATGCGATCTTGTGTAAAAATATGGCCTATACTGTTTTACGAGGACCTGATTGACCAACCTGATCTCACGGCAATTCATACATATTTTACGAGGTGGCTAATTCGTACGACCTCATCACTTCACTTCTTCTAAATCGTATGTATTTTACAAGTTGCCAGTTCGTATGAATTTGTACGAATGACCTAAACCTAACCCCACCCCTAAATCGTACAAAATAGAACGAGTGAGGTCGTACGAATTAGCACGAATTTGGGACCTCGTACGAATTGGTTGTGAGACTGTGTTGGATTGACAGGTACAAGAGACCACATTAAACAATGCGTATGTATAATGTTCAATACAAAATTATAGCACAATCAGCAGTTATAACAGTGTTCCAGTGCTTCCATGCAAGTTTAAAGAAACAACAGCAAAATATCACAGTGATTAATTTATACATTCATCAAATCAAGGCTCCGTTTCTGCATCTGAAGCATAAAAATCTTATCAGCAATCTTTATCAGTTTTATCTTTATGTAATGCAAAAGCAAACTTTCCACTTGCAAAATAGCAGCGCAGACTCACCGAACAACATCTGAGCATTTGAAACACTTTACTGCTATTTCTCACATTCAATTTTTTGTGCACCTGAACTTCCTGCACGTATGCACAGTTTTGTCACATATTTTATTATATATATATTTTTTTTTCTCGGAGATCAAATCTCAAAAATATGGGTTCTTAATAAATATTTTCTTTTTAAAACCAGTGATATTCATTTTATAATGTTTTTAAATTGTGCTATAAATGCTTGATGTCATTTCAGTGGAAATACTGTCCATCTCAAAGCAGCCCACATAAAAAAGTTTGGCTAGCAACATGTTTTTTCATATATAAACATAGGAAGGCTATCAGTCGTCATTACTCGGTGTAGGGTTTCTCAAATGTTGGTTTTATTAACCCCGGGGGTTCGTGAGTTGATAAACTTAATAATTAATTAAATCAAATCTAAAATTAAAATAAAAATAAATAAAAGGGGCTGCATACTTCATCGAAATTAAACAGAAATAGTGATATATCTTAGCATGATTATCCAAGGCTGCAGTTTAATTAAGACGATATAATTAAATTATAAAAAAATATTTTTTTATAATTAACAATCACTTTTATAATTTGTGTTAACACTAATTTTAAAATAAAATTTACTGAAAAAAGATTATAAATATTTGATCTGTATCTGTTTTGTTAAACCATTAGCCAACATCAGATTATTGTGAAAATGCAAATCTGTTGTTAGAAATTTTAACTTAAAATCTCAGCATATAAGAAAAAACTAGTTGGAAACCCCCGACTTAGTGGGATATAATTTATTTGTAACATCACGCCTCTTATTTGTAATTGGCTACTGTGGCTTTATTTGGCTCCACACAGTGGGTGGAGTCTTGGCTCTGATTGGTCACCTCACTCTGACTTAATTCTGGCTCGTGGGTGGAGTCTGGACTCTGAGGCGATTCTGTCTGTCCTGCCTCCAGACTGGAGATACACTCAGAGGCTCTTCGTGTTTGCTGATAGGACCGACAAAGCTCCTCCCACTTCTTTCGGTTGGCATCAATTCCATCTACCATCGGCTGAAGCTTCCTATTCAACTTCACAAGAGCCTATAAAACACATTATCATCACTGTATAAAAGTTAATTATCTGGAGTTAATTCATTTGCTTTATCTACTTAACTGTTTTACCTCATATAACGGCTTGCAAATTCCATCAATCCATTCTAACTGGAGCACAGGAAGTTCATCTTTACGATTGCGATCAAAAATAGCCTGGATAGGAGAGAGCAAAATTTTTTTGATTTAGACTGAGTTGATTGACAAACCAGCAAATTTAACTTTAAAACACAGAGAATACATACAGCCGGTGTCAACTTCAGCTCTGATCTTTCTCTGTCACCTTGTTCAAAGAACTCACTGGTTACCAATTCAGCCACCTGGAATTAGAAATATAGATTTATATTTATATATATTTATTTATTTATTTATTATATTTATATATAGACTTTATATTTTAATGTCTATTGATATATATATATGGCTATAATATAACCCCAACATACTTGTATATATTCAGAGAATATACAGTAAAATCTTTAAAAATGCTAAATATATTTGACTTATGATTTTATATATATATATAAAATCATACGTCACACACACACACACACACACACACACATATATATATATATATATATATATATATTCTCTTAAAACAAATCTCATTATCTTACAATTTTCGTTCCAAATTTACATTAGGTGGGCTTAACTACTATGCACTTACATTTAAATAAACAATTTAATACACTGTACTTATTGTGTACATACATGTTTTTACATTGTGTTTATATTTAAAAAAAAAATACCTTCATGCAAATACATCTGTAACTTATTTCTGTAATTACATTGACCCATGCCTTGCACCTTAACTTACCCTTAAGCCTACCTATACCACCAAACCTGTTCCTAACTTACCCGTAACCCACCTTAATAGCAGAAAAAGTATTGCAATACAACATGTTCATTATACTTATATATTTTTATGTAAGTACATAGTATTTAAAGGCCACCTAATATAAAGTGGGACCAAATTCTCCCTTTCAAATAAGATATTAATGCAAGAAAACAAGACAAAAAAATAGAACAATGTGGGTCGGTCTAACCTGTTTTGAGATCTCCCATGGTCGAGTCACTGCACCCAAGTCACACGCAGTCATCAGCATAGACCTGGTAATATATATAATATTATAACAACAGATCCTGGCATATATGTTATTAATGTTAAAAGCTGTACACACTCACCTGAACATGTCTCTATGTTCCTCATCACTCCAACTGAACTGTCCTGACAAAACACACTCAAAGAACTTGGTTCTTCTTCTTTTATATCCAATGGATTATGAAGATTAAAAAAAAAAAATGAAATAGTTAATTTTACTTAATATTTAAATTTTACCATCTAAGGTTCTGCGTTCGAGTGAATTTTATTTAAAGTTCCTTAAGGTATCTTTCAGATTTTCACCAGCTTTTCAGAATCTGAACAAAAGCCACAACAGGGGCTTAATATCGCCTCTTCTGCCTCTATTCAAAGGGCACCTCTCTGTGGCTTAAACGTGAATTACATGCATCTGGTTCAATATTTAGAACACTTTAAAGTTTGTTACCTACCCTTAGCAAACTTTATTCATACCCTATTTTGACTATAAAAACATATGCTGCTTGATACTATTACTTACTTGAAGTACAAGGTAAGATCTGTGGACAGAATGGCCTGTTTCAATAGTTGCATCATGTTGCTGTACTCTTTAGAGGACAGATTGGCAAAAATGTTGTGACCCTGTAAAAAAAAAAAAAGGAGAAAAAGATGACAAATTTTATATCCAATAACAAGAGAAGATTGGGGTGAGATGTCTAAAATTGGCAAACTGGGTCACTCGCTTAATCTAGTGCAAATGCATGACAATGTGAGGAGGGAGTAACATTTCATATTTCCCTGGAACCTTGATGGTTACATATTGAATGAATTTGTCCAGTTTCTTAAAAAATAATAACATAGTTCATTACACTAAATTATTTTGAAGCCTTTTGATTATTTAGGAGAGATACTATTTAGTCATTGCTTTTTTATCTCCATATTTGTCTTTGATAACTTACAGTGGCACAGCTTACTGCTAACATGAGTCAGTGTACCTTTTTAAAATTTCAGCAGGGAAAAAGTCATATTTCTGTGGCCCTGTGCTTTCATTTAATTTTAGTTAATGGCAGGCATTTTTAAACATAATTAGATCAATTAATTTGAGCTTAGCCCTGTAAAGCAGGACATACAGTATGGAATGATAAAAAATTGTTCCAAAATAATCCAAAAATGTTTTTTCTTTCTTTTCAAGTATTATGTTTCATACATCTGGCTTTCTTCAGAGGCCCAAACTAAGCAAAAATATGCAATTTGGTGCAGCTGCTAATACTACAGGCCAAAAATACATGGGACTATTACATTCTGATAGCATGTTTTGCATATCAATAAGATCTTTATATCAGTATAGCAGACTACTTATATTAAATGTGTGTAAATGTAGTCTATAAGCAATACAAATATCACTAATATGTCTTAGTAAGATTGTTAAAATGCTTAGTTTTGTGATCAAAGCTCTGTAGTTTTTACTGTGGAAGATTTACAAATAAATGTTCCTCAAAAGCCCAATTTGTCATATTTTACTATGATTTTTACTAGATTTTTCAGTATGGATAATTAAGTAAACCAGTATGTAGATTTAGTCCAGTAAGTGTCATCTTAAAATATTACTAACAATACAAAAATGTATTCTTATGTTTTCTCTATATTGATTTGGTAAAAAAATTCACTGCAAAATGCATGCTTTCCACAACCATTGGATTTTGTACAATTATATGATAAGTGTTTTACTTACCAAAAAAAGTAAAATCTGTCAATCAGACGACAAGGCACACAAAAAGTCATGTTTATAATTTAGAGGCCTTATAAATTAGTGAGTCAAATACAGCAGGCGCTGTAGGCTTAAGTTAAATGTGGCACATCTTACCCCACTTACCAAAAATCTACAATAAGTAAAGTTTGGGGAAAGCACATCTCTCATTCCAAGTTCTAGTGTTCCTATAAAACCCTGTCTTTTCTGCTGAAATAAAGTCAATCATGGAACCAGCAGTCTCTTCACACCCCTGAGTATCATTCATAAAGAGTGTGTCTCCAAAGTTTTCTATGCATGTTCAGTCTCTGGGATAAAAAGCAATTTCTTTCTCTCCTTGCTTCAGTGCAGCTGACCCAAGAGGGGAATCTCCTTAGCACAGTTAATTGGTGTTGGTTAAAAAAGCTCAATGGACGTCTACAGAAAATCGATATAGAGCTTGGTCATGATTAAACAGCTCAGAGCTAAATCAGTCACTTAATCAAACGCTGACATCTATTTGCATTCATCCCATCCACTGAGACATGCAAATGTGGACGAGGGTAAAATGGGTCATTTCTGCAAATCCATTACAAGAAGAGTGTGAGACAGACTGGTTATTAGTTCATTACTTGACAATATTCATTGTGTTCTGCACATCACAGTCCAAAAGTCCAAAAGCATCCATTTAATAATTACTTATTATTTGCTTTACTGAGTATTTGTTTCATTTGCTTCAAGTAGTGGATATACCATGGACCGTATAGTGAATGAAAATAATATTGATGGCAAATAAGAGTAAAATTGAAATAGAAATTTTAAAACGGACGTTTACTGACAGACATGCTCACCTCACTCTGCAGGATCATGACGGCGTGGTTGAAATGATGATGCTCAAGAGTGGCAGATGTTCCGTACAGAAGCGCCAGGGCTGAGCCAGACCTTTGGGAGCACAACAAATAATCAGTTCCAGAACGATAAGCACATTATGTTGCTTTACAAACACACAGCTCACGCTAAATAAACTACACACACAAAAAATACTTCATTAGCATCGTCTTGCTTTCCAGTGTAGCGTTTGGTCCAATCAGGCACAAACTATTTGTTAGTTTTAACAAGTGTTAACAATTTTTGGTTCCGCTTTGG
>JAUMHR010000070.1:8934010-8944153 GCA_032361145.1 Enteromius fasciolatus
CGACCAGACAGCTCGAAAACCCTCCAGGGCGGAGAAGCCCACCGGGGTGGAGTAGGCGGCGGAGACCTCCTCCTGGGCATACCGGACAGGGAAGATGCCTTCCAGGGTGGATCAGGTGGCGGTAATGCCCACCTGGGCGAAACAGATAGCGAGGCCATCTTCCAGGGTGGAGCGGAGGGCGGCAGAGCCCCTCTGGTTCGACCCAACAATGAATATGCCCTCCGAAAACGAACAGCCTGACTGTATAGTGATCGCTCCCTCTGAGACCAGACCGTCAACGAATGCGCCCTCCAAGACCAGACTGACAATGAATGCGCCCTCTTAAGGTGAACAAACTGATTTTGCGCCCTCTGGGACCACACACGGACAGTGAACGCGCCCTCTGAGACCGAATAGACTGTGCGGCACCCCTCTTGGCTTACCGGACAGTAACTCAGGGGCCTCCATGGGTTCTGCAGCCACCAATGGGGACTCTACAACATACAAATCATTTTAAAAAACTGTTTTTTCTCTCTTCTCCCCACATTGATTGTTACCTGCCTTACCTGTCACTGTCACATTAATGGGCCATTAGGGGAGGGGCCTTTGTCTCTTCAGGTGGAAATCACTGAATATTAATGGCCATTTACAAGCCTTCGCATACAAGCTTTCAGCCTTTTTAATTTAAAACACTATATTGTTTTCTCTGAAAAAGTAAGTGAAATGATTTTCTCATCATTGTAAAGTAAATATTCTAGCCTAATACACTGGTTACTCTCAGTATTGTGCATTAGTATTCAGTACTTCAGCTACTTTTATTTTCACAAAACTTACTAACCACACATAATATTTTTTTCCAAAAAAAATGCAAACATTTAAATTCATTTTGGTCACATATTATTGTAGAGCAGTTTGTGCTGATTACAAGAAAAACACAGGTCGGTCAATAGTATGTTATAAGTAGCTGAAAAAAGCACAAATATCAGAGCATGTCCAAACATCTCAAGGGCCTCAAAATCACCTCAGACCCCTTTAAACATTGACTAAAATTATACATAATCAAAAACCCTCTCATTGATGAAATTTACAAGTGGTGACAGAAGAACCATTTTAATGCATGGCAATATCAAACGTAAATAGCAGCCTGTCTTGGCTATTCACTTTAGATGCACGATGAATGTTATATGATAGGACAGTTTCAATAACAGGACGTCAGCATGTGCTCTTCTAGTCAATGTAGGTTTTCAGTCATCCAAGTCATAGCATGTCAGATAAAATGAACACAAGAGCACTGAGGCTGGTTATTCACCACATTGCTCAATTAAGAAACACGAATTACCCCATCCTCACAGGAAGTGTTTAAGCCACAGTATGCCGACTTGTAGCTGACACATGATGCTGATACACATTAGCTGAAGATTCGACATACAGTACTGCTCATTTTCACAATTTCCTGTGTGCTGCTCCCAGAGAAGAGACATTTTAGACAGCTTCAGCTGTAGTATAATTTCCCTAAAAGAAGAAAGAGCGAACGAGAGTGAGAGAGAAATTTGCAAGAAAGGATGTGTGTTTTGATTGCCGTTCACTTCACAGGCTGATGGAAATGAAGGGGTGTTTGTTGAGTGCAAAACTAATCTAATTAACCTCGCTGCATTCCCGTGTCCCACATTGTGACCTGTGCTACAGCTCATAATGAAGAAAAGTGGGAGTGACGGAATGGAGTATGCTTTTTAAAATGCCATCAAAACACATGCCAGAAAAAAAGAAACAAATCTCAGTCACAATATAAAATTCAACAAATGCTTCGCACATGTAAGATCCGCTATTGCAAATCAGAATTTGGTCACACTTTATTTAAAGGTTAGTTTCTTTCTATTAACTACGACTAATTTGTCGCTTATTATTTAGTAAGTTAGTTGTTAAATTTAGGTATTGAGTGTGAAAACAAGCTGAAAACTTTTTTTTTGAGATAATGCCATTTTGTTAAAAGTGATTTCATAAAATTGGTATCGAAAAAGGTATCGTTCAGGAACCGGTATCAAACTCAAGGTATCGTATCGGTATCTAAATTTTTTAAACGATACCCAGCCGTACCTATGATGATGTTACCCATAATTTTATTAAAATATATATACTGTATATACTGTATAATTTGCTGTTATCTACCAATATGGATTTTTTGGTGTGTATTGGTCAGTATAAAAATGTGTGATATGTAAGTAACACTTAAATAGCAATTGTGCATGTTGTAAATATTTAACATATTTAATGAATTTGACATAATGAATTAAAAAATTTATTAATATAAAAATAATTCGAACAAAATAGATTAATTTTATATTTTTATATGATCCTGTAATTCTGTTTAAGTATTTTCACACATAAAGAAGGTGTTTAAAATATTAATAAAAAGCAAGAAAAAAAAATCGTCCAACAAGATAATTAAAAAAATACCAAATATCAATTAATGCATCAGTCTTGGCAACATATGAGTCTGTAGTGAATAATCAAAAGCTCATTTGTGGGGATACACAATGCATCATTGTCGTGCATTAAAATGGTTCTCCATAATTCCGTACACAATTTCAAACTGCTGAATTTAATCTTATTGTGACAGTTTTGTTTACTTATGTCTCGTATTTTGTGTGGATCCGACATGTATCCCATACCTTGTAACCAGCGTAATGACAAGCACAGGTGCTGTAACACGAGTATGCATATGGTGCTGTCGTGACACATGACTTCAAACAAACCCAGACACAAAGCAAGAGGACATTTGCATTCTGTTCTCCATTCTGATGAGAACCACACTGAGAGGAAGACAGAGCAGCGTGGATGAGATCAGACAGGGAAGGAAGGATGGTTACTACAGAGCGGCGATCTCTGACGTCTGTTACTGCTATAAATGAAGCACAGATTCAAAGAGTCAGCGTGTGTTCGATGTAGCCCCCACATAACTTTCATAAGAGAGAGTGGGAGATGATCCGGGGACGACATCTATAGTATGTCCAGTGATTCACGCTGGCATCCTTCCTCAACACAGCCCTCAGATTGTGTGTCCTGCTGACCAAGCCTTTATACTTTCAGATAATTCTGCTATTTGATATCCTGTGGTGGGCGAATGGTGTTCATTACCTGTACAGATGAAAGCGTAACATCGAGGTTGCCTTTCACATACATCTCATGATCAATCTTTTCTTTCTCTCTTCATCTGTCCACAGGCCCGAACACTGTGTCCAAGCTTTGGAAGAACAAGCAAATGGAGATCCACAACTGCTGAGCTGTCGGTTCCCCCTCCCTCTTTTCCTCTCCTCCAGTTCCTCCTCTTCCTCTCCTTTTTACGCTCTCCCTCTCACTGAGAGCAGGAGATGAGCTCAGAGGAAAAAAGTTCCATTATGTCCCAGAAGATCTCCTCTCCATCTCACAGCAATAGCAGTTCCTCCTCCAAACATGACAGCAGACAGGTATGTGTGTATTCATTTGATTTGGCAGACAATGAGCTATATTTATACATGCATCACATAAATAGCATCATAAAAAAGGTATAAAAGCTTTCACTGTGGTGGTACAGTTTCAAAAGGTACACTTTCCTTATCACTACAGTACCTTAAAGGTACATATTAGTACTTTTGAAAGGTTCTCAATGACAGCTCTTGTACCTTTATTTTCTGAAACTGTATGTAACTCGAGCTGCACCTTTGGAGAGAAAACAGTTAAACCTCAATTCTTGTGGCTTTGTGTGTAAAGGTGTTATTTTCTTACCAATCAGTTCTATCTGGTGGTTTAATATTTGTCCTGCTGGTACTGTAACTAGGTAGTTGATGTAACATACTTTTGGAAAATTGACCAGTATGACATGACATGAATTATATAGCATACAGCTGTTATGTTTATTAGAGTTGTATGTTACATGTAATGTTGTTAAATGAATGCTTATTGCATATTTCAGTTTAATGAGTCTGAATAAAATTAAATTATGATATTTAACTGTGAATTTAACTTAAAACTGTAAAACCTTAAACCGTATTTTTTACGGCCGAATTCTGCCACAGCTGCCATTTTTTTACCGTACATTTTACTTGATTTTTTTTTACAGTGTGGGCACCAAATCATCATATTATAATGATTTCTAAAGAATTAAAAAAAGAAAAGTGTATGTAAAAAATTGCTATACGTTAGCAGCTTTGAGAAAAGGCCTTATTTGGAGTAGGGTTGGGCGATGTCGACCAATTTGGCATCGTATGATGTCTAATGTGAAACATCGCGATGGACGATGGCATCGTCGTCGTAGGCGGCGGTTGTTGGTGGGGGAGGGGTCGGGGTTAGTTGAAACTAAAACACTAAGCCCTGCCCCACGACTGACAAAAATAACAGTGTTCACGCCAGCAGGTGAGAGAAGATCGAGCGCAGGAATGATTTGTCATCCACGCGCAATTCAAGCACTCGCGCTCGGATGACATATCAAGCGCCTGCGAAGGTTTGAAATGAGCTTGCGGCCCCCGTTTCTTCGCATGTACATCTGTTTTCCTCCCGCGGAAATGATTTACCGCGCTTGCCAGCATCAGTGGTGCGCTTGCTTATTAATGGCATAGATTTGCCGCCATAGATTAAGTGTGTTTTTCGCGAGCTGGTTGCTGCTGCTGCGGCGGGGTGGAGGATCGCGATGCCGGCTCAGCATCGCGATGTCTATCGACGATGGACGATGGCATCGTCTATCGACCCAACCCTAATTTGGAGATGGTTTGGGTATATATTATGCAAATTAGGTCACTTATTCACAGTACTGTGGCTATACTGATATCAGAATGTGGGTAATGTGCATACTGTTATTAATCAGTGGCAGTTTAGAGAGGATAGCTACTCTCGTTATTATTTAGTGTGCTGACAGACGGGACAGCAATGTGGGTCTTCATTCTCCCTCTTCAGCAAACTCTATCTCTTCCTCAAGGCAAAAGCTGCACTGCCTAAACACGCACTCAGCAATTCACTACATCAAGGACAACTTTCAAAGAGACATCTCTATAGCCAAGGACAAAACCCAAACGTGCATTAAGAAGCACAGAGTGCAACTAATGAAACCAAGCGCTCTTACACAACAGCTCAAATCAAAGAGCAACACAACCTTCAAGGGATGCTGTGTTATGACAGTGAAACAGTCCAGCTGACCAGCCAACTCTTGTGAAAAGGAAGAACACTTTAGAATAATTAAAAAATTCATGAGACTTACTTATTAGGGAATAATACCTTTAAGTAATACTAACAGTAATTGCATGTTATTTACAATAAAAATGTAAATATTGTTCAAATTCAATTAGCTGAACTTTAGTTCTTTCTTGACTCACTTAACTAGGGCTTAAGTACATCTTTATATGTAATATAATACCAGTATTATAAACAAAATTACTATAAATTTGTGTTTCATGACGTTTAAATTTAATTATGCATTTGTAATGAAGCTGCAGTTTAATGCATTCAAAATATATAATAACTTTAAATAAAATTATAATTTAATAATAAAGTAAGATTAAATAACAAACTACAGTTAAAATTATAAACATGCACTTTACTTGTGCTTTAGAACACATCAAGTGTTTAAAGCTCATCAAAATATTATATATTATTTATGTATATTTATTATGTAGGCTATATATAAATATGATCACACATATGTATGTATTGAAGAAAGAAATATGTTTATATGTATTATAACATTATTAAATATATTAATAAATTATATAAATTATATGAAAACAAATATATACAAGTAGAATATGTAAATATTTTCTAAATATATCCTGTATGTGTATTTATGTATACAATACACACATATATGATGTAAACAGAATCTTTTCTTTTGAATGTGATTAATTATTTGACAGCATAAATTCTATTTCATTAGTATGTTACATGAATACATAATATCATGTATTCATAATATTTGAATTTAGTTATTAGATAGTTCTG
Source organism: Enteromius fasciolatus (assembly GCA_032361145.1). Taxonomy (NCBI): domain Eukaryota; kingdom Metazoa; phylum Chordata; class Actinopteri; order Cypriniformes; family Cyprinidae; genus Enteromius; species Enteromius fasciolatus. The sequence continues at coordinate 8,939,954 of JAUMHR010000070.1, forward strand.
AGGATATTTCTCTGAAGAAGTGGGCACCAGATCATCTGATGGGATTTCAGCCCTCTTTGCAGTACTTTAAACTCTACACAACATAATTCTGTGATGTTGGTATTGAGAGTACGTCTGCCACCCGAAACAGTGAAACATATCTCCGCTTAGAAGGAGTAATGAGCTTTATAATGCTACCAAATGATGAGATTAGAGATTACAGCCTCATAATCAGGTCAGCGTGTTCATCTGAGGAGAAGGACACGCATCCGCCCTCCGGAGCTCAGAGCATATGAACACACACACGTGCAGGTGTGCATATGCACACAGATATACTAAGTCTATACACAACAGGAACAAACCTGTGTGAACAGTGATTGAAGACAAATAATGGCATCCAGGTCTGAGGGCAGACTTTTGAACCCTGCTGTATTTAGCCTTCATTTCCACAGAACGTGATTAGTTTGCCACTAATTCCCTCAGACAAAAGCCTCAGGAAGTGTTTTGGAATTGCAATAAATGAAAAAAAACAAAGGGCTGCTAAGTTTTTATTCATCCGCTGCTCAAGGCTCATTTCATAGATCGGTTATATTCATATTTCCCACAGTCATCTGACTGAGAACAGAGAGATTAATACTGTGTTTCCAGCACAGCGGGTAATGGGACTGATGAAGATAAAGTGGAAAAGCATAGCTGAGAAATTTTTGGGTAAAGTCCAGAAACATTTTGTCTAGTCCACTGCCTTCTGCTTTCATCTGTGCTGCCAGTTTTTCATTTGCTTTCAGAAAATTATATATATATATATATATATAAATATTTATACTTTATAGGTCCTTTTTGTATGAAGCAAAGTATCAGGAGACATTAAGGCAGGCTAGTCGTCCTAAGACCTAAAGTATAAACAGAACATCAGGCTCTTTGAACAAACACCTGTCTCTCGTCACTCTATTTAAGCTAATATTTAGAAGATTGACAGTTTTACTGCAGATCAAGTAAGAAGACTTGTTACTGCCAAGATATACACAGACATAAAGATGCTGCACAAATATAGATATTATATATAAAATGGCCTGTAGCTGATCTAGACAGGTGGAGCTGGGGGAGGTGGAGTCTATCAGAGGTACTCCGATAGCATGCTGCTGGACCAGTTCATGGGAAAATCAGAATAACTTAAATTATATTTATATATTCCATGGTCTGAATACTCGATTCTGTTTTGCTGGCCGGTAAGCATTAAAATCGTTTAACGCACAGGTAGATGCAAGTCAGTTTAATCACCGTATTAATTCATATTAATGCGCTACTTTAATTAATACACACAAACCCATAATACACATAACTCTTTCTTTGTCACACACACACACAGAGAGAGAGAGAGAGAGAGAGAGAGAGAGAGAGAGAGAGAGAGAGAGAGAGAGAGAGAGAGAGAGAGGGAGGGAGGAGATCGCAGATTGCCCTGCAAATGTTATTAATAAAACAGCCTAAAGATACTAAATCACTATATTCAATTTTTCAGCAACGAGGTGGTATACTCGCTTTTTTTGTGCACAGACACACAGTTGCATCTCTCTCAATCTAGAATTAATTAAAAAAACGCTTTAATTTATTCAAATAAATGTGATCTTACGGCAGTTCATCTCTGCGGGTAGAAATGCTAGCGCGTAAAAGAGCCATAACTGATGAAAATAACCGTTATTTTTATTCTTTCAGTCAAATATTGCACTGCAAAGAGTAATACTAGTTTTAACTTGTCTATAACTTGCCAAATGACCATGGAATAAGCAGGATAATCAACGGCTAAAATTTTTTAATGGGCAACTAGCCATTGATTATCCCTTACAGACACACACACATATACACCCCTGGCAAATTGTGGTTTTGGATGATATCAGCATAAATCCTTATCATTTTCTGGTGCAAATGCATTAAAGTAAATTGACATTATCACTGAAGTCCAGCAATAATAGCTTTTCCTTTCTAAATTAATTTTGATTACATAATAATGACAATATATACATGTCAAAGTCAGACATGCCCCTTTGCCAACTCTAATGCCTGATTACTGATTTAAACTTGGTCCAGGTGTGAATCATCTTTGGACGATCCTTTAGGAGGCTTAAGTCAATATTTGAATAAACTGACAGCTCAGATGCCCAGATTATGCAGAGCTGTAATAGTTGCTATAATGGTGGATATTTTGATGAATCAATAAGTATTTTCTATGTTTAAACTGTTTATGTATTAAAATATGTTTTCATAGTGTGTGTTGTCCCTTATCAGTGCAAAATTATTACAAATTAAAGAGCATTCATGCTAATATTGTCCAAAATCCCACTTAATTGTTGCATGACAGTGTATATATACAATTTTGTCTTTGCAGTGTTCGTTTTTCTGGTAAGCACTGAGAACAGAATTTTTTAAAAACACATATTTTTCTTGGAGAACAGGCTTTCATGCTTTTTTACTATAAAGGGTGAGAAAATGCTATAAAATTAATATGAACAAAACTAAGAAACTTTTATTCCAAAGAAAAAAACATCAAATTTAAACAACATTTTAAATGCAATGCAGGGTATTCTGGGACAGTTTATGTATTTTCCCTGTAAATTTTTTAAAACAGTTTTTCACCATTAAAATCACGGTTATTTTTACAGTGCAAGATACTTTTCTGAGGTTTATAAATCATGAAACAGTATGGTTTAATAAAGTACACACAGTATGTGTGTCACAAGTCGCACCTCCATGGCTCTCTCCCAACAGTCAGCAGCGGGAACCTTCGCCAGAATTCTAAGGTTCCTACCCGGACTCTTTTACCCCACTTACCTTGACTTTCTTCTGCCGCCAAGTGTTGCCCATTTTCAGGCCTATATAAACACAGACTATACGCTTACTCTTTGCAAAATTTTGATTTGCCCTGCAGTCATCTCTGAGCATTTTTCCCTGTTGAATTCTCTGGTTTATTGTTGGATTGTTTATTGGACTCGCTGCATGCCCTAACCTTCTGCCTGGATTACCGTTTACTCTCATTGTTTGTCACTTTATCAAGTGATGGGTGAGATGCATGTTCACCCACTGTGGCTGTGGCAGCCCTCGACGGCCGACCCCTAGGATCTGGAAGGATCACCGCCCAAACCATCCCACTCACGCTCCTCTCCAGCTCACTCCACTCTGAAAGGATTCAATTCCATGTCATCCCTTCACCTGATCACCCACTCATCCTTGGCCTACCTTGGCTGGAATGTCACAACCCTGTCATCTGCTGGAAATCACATCAAATAACACACTGGTCGGATTACTGTCACTCGAACTGGATCTCACAGGCTTAAGAGACTTAACGCTCATCAGGCCTGTTGGTCACTTTTCTTCACCAGATTCAGTTTTCAAATCACCTACAGGCCTGGCTCCAAGAACACTAAAGCTGACACCCTCTTGAGGCAGTTCGACGCTCCCACAGTACCTAGTCAACCAGAGAACATTATTTCCCCCTCACTAATTCTGGCCCTAGTCCAGTTGGATATTATGCGAAAGATCACCGACGCTCAGGAATCAGAACCTATTCCTCCAGCATCTCTACCTACCAAGGTATATGTACCAGAACCACTCCGCCATGAGTGTTAGACCTCATCCATGACAGTCCTAATGCTGGACACCCCAGAATTAACCACAAACCGCTTCTGGTGGGCAACCCTAACCCAAGATGTCACCACCTTTGTGAAAGCCTGTACAGTCTGTCAAGTATCCAAGTCATCTAAACAACGTCCTGCTGGTCTTCTCTATCCTCTACCCATACCCCAATGACCCTGGTCGCACCTTTCAGTAGACTTTGTAACTCACCTGCCTCCTTCAAATCATTTCACCACCACATTGACTGTAATCGATCGCTTCTCTAAAGCCTGCCGACTGATTCCACTCCTGAAAATACCCTCTGCCTGGGAAACCGCCCAAGCCCTATCATCCTGAATCTAACGAACAGGCAGAGCGCATGAACCAAGAGCTCATCCGGTTCCTCAGGTCTCTATCATAAGTCGCACCTTCATGGCTCTCTCCAGCAGTCAGCAGCGGGAACCTTCGCAAGAATTCTTTCGCCGCCAGGTGTCAGCCATTTTCAGGCCTATATAAACACGGATTATCCACTTACTCTTCGCGAAGTTTTGATTTGCCCCGCAGTCATCTCTGAGCATTTTTCCCTGTTGAATTCTCTGGTTTATTGTTGGATTGTTT
>JAUMHR010000070.1:8947116-8958578 GCA_032361145.1 Enteromius fasciolatus
CTAAAACCTTATACTACAGTAGCACTAAGAGGTTATTATTTCTGTAATGGAGCTTTTGTGGCTATGGGAGATAGTTTGTTGTATCAGTTAATAGGATTTGCATACATGTATGCATGTATATCTACATCTATATATATTTATAGCGATTAATCACATACAAAATAAATGCACTATTTGCAAATAAAAATGCTATATAAAATGAAAAACATGCATATTGTATTGTATATATTTTATATATACAAAATACATATACTTTTTTATGTAAACAATTACTTTTATTTTGGAACAATTACTATTATATATACTGTATATATAATTTTCCCCTCCATAATTTTAATAACCATAGTGGAAAAACATGCCAGTATGAAATTGCTTACTGTAAAGTTCTAAATGAACAGGCATTCCTGTTTACATGTTTAAAATTGTTTGACACTTGTGTTGAATTTCTATGTATAGCTGTACTGTCTTATTATGGTTAACAATGTTAAATTATACTGTTATCAGTATATCATTTTATGTTTAAAGGTTTTAGCAATTTATTACAATCCCAAAACAGATTAAATTTAATAAGAAAAAGCTTGCAATTTTGCTCTCAAGCAGTGAATCCTCTTCTGAAGAGACAAAAGAATTTTCGTCGGCTTTAGTTTGTTTTTCTCCAAGAATTTTTGAAGTCTTGATCTCAGGAATAGGAAGCAGGTCCTTCAAATACAAAGTCATGGGGTCAGCCTTCATCTGGACCATTTTAAAGTGCAGCTTCAAGAAAAGCAGCTTCTGAATCCTGATTGAGGGTGTTTACTTCATCCTGAACCTTTAACTGTGGTCTCCTTGTGCTTTCAGATCAAGTCCCAGGAGCTGTTTGATGAATGGGTCTCTAAGCTGCGTCACCACAGACTTTACAGGCAGAATGAGATCGCCATGTTCCCTCATGAGAAAACGCTCTTCCACCCTCATTACCCCCTCACCTCCTCCCCCACGATACCTGACAGTCAGTCCATCAGAAAGGTAACGCCTTGGGACATGTAGAGGGTTTAGATGGAAGGATAAATGTCAGATAAAATGACAAAGCCTATGTCAGTGCTTTAACTTTGAGAGAATTTTCACAAAAAATAGTCTCTCAAAAATTATTTTTCACACTGACTGGTTTATTTAATTTGTGTACTAGTGTTGGGAAGGTTACTTTGGAAATGTAATAGATTACAGATTACAAGTTATAGTAGAGTAACTATTTCAATTACTTACTTAAAGTAATGCAACTGATTATAGGAAATAAAACAGTTATGTGTGCTATTCTGTGTCCTAAACTCAAACTGAAACATTGGTGCCTCATATTTAGAGCTGTAAATGCAATTTGGGAAAGAAATCAATTAAATCTGTGTGAGTGAAAATATTCAGATGGAACCCCCCTTTGTAATCGTTAACATTTCCATAAGTACCTATAATTTAAAAATGATTAAAATTAAATTTATTAGGGATTTAAATTGCTCTTTTCTCTCTTTATGTAGCGTGCCTCTCTTGCAAAGCAGTCCTCTCTCCACTCGCCAGTATCTTTTACCAGCCAGGCCAAGGTGACCGCCTGGCTCCAGTCTTCTGATGACATGGACAGGTGCACCAAAGGTACACACACACACACCAATTCATGAATGCATCTCACTCTGAAGATGCTGCGTCTGCAGCTTTTTACTGCACATTGTTCTTTGTTTCCGTCTCTCTCAGAACTCTCAGTATGTGAGGCTCAGCTGCTGGAGCTGAATCACTTGTTAAGAAGTATGGAGGTGTTACACCGCACATACTCCGCCCCAGCCATCAATGCTCTGCAGGTTACATGTCACTCACACACAAAATTATAATAATGATTATACAATTCTTCATACTGGTTAACAATCAATAATTAGGTCATAAATCAGAATATAAAGTGTTCCATACACATCCAACAAACATGTATTTAATTATTTGAATTAGTATTAGTTTGGATTATTCAATTTTTACTTGGACTAACTTTTTAAAAATCTTTAAAACTGCTGCCCTCAAAAAAAGGCCAGGCTTATTTCCTCAGGCTGTGATCCAGCTGTGCCTGTGGATGCTGTTAATGTTCTTGCCTACGGCCCAACTGACAAATAGTCATTCAGTTGATAGCACAATTTCAGAAGGATAGCCATGATGAGTATGCAGTCATAAATCAAATTATTCCACATAACTGAGTATAAATCAGCAGAATGCACTTTTTTGCATGTTTTGCCCAATAGCCAGGACATGGCCAATATTCTGTATTATTTTGTATAAATAAATTACAAATAAAACATTAAATGCATAATTAAGTGAATTTGGGCACCACAAAATTACAATGTATAGTATGAAAATGGATATTTATGTCAAGATTTGCTAAAGATTACAATTAATATTAGTTGTTAAAGTACTATAACCTTGCTGGATGAGAGTTAGAAGATGGCAAAGCTAAATAAATAAATGTAAAAATAGGGGAAATGAGCATGCACAATAAAAAATTCCAATATCAGACCATTTTAAAAATGGCTCACTATCTTGCATTCTGTTTAGGCTTCAACGTACGACAGCCCAAAAAAAGAGAAGAGACAACCCAGAAAATGGCGTCCCAAGAATTACGGGAAAGACAACAAAACAACCCTGCAGGTGATCCGTGACCTTCTACTTGAAAATATTAAAACAAACAAAATGCCTTGAAAAATGCTTTGTGTAGCTTACGAGGCAGTTATGAATCACTCTATGAATACTTCAAATTACCAGAGAGCCATGCATTTTTAATGGAATGGGTAATGTTTTATTGAGCTGGTTTGCTGATGTATTACATGCATGAATAGTGTGATGACAATGATAGTCACGCCTCGTTTTCAAGTCCCTTAAGTTTTACACAAAGGAACATTAAGTATTAGTGCATGTAAGAGAAATTTCCTGTCATGTTTTCCCCATACCATTTAACTCCCAATGCTCCATCATTGACCACTGACCTGGTATTTTGTCCTAATTTTTATAGGTTCCAAGCTGTATCTCAGCAGGCTCTGTCCGCCTCCATGCATCCAACCCCAACCTTTCTTCAGTAGACCTGACCAATGAGAAGACTTACGAACCTCTAGACTCGCCTATAGATGTATCCAAACTTCAGGAAGACTTCTGTCGTGTCGCAAACAACCGTGAGTTCTGACACAGTAAATTAGTATTTGTGATACAGTATAATATTAAAATAGTGCACGTGACAAATGATACCTCATCATTCTCCCCTAATTTCTACATTTTTAGCTCAGAATGCCTTATTTGCATATAAAATACATGTCATCAGGAGGAAATTGCTGAGGGAAGAGCTAAAACTCGGGAGAATGCGACAGATGTTGCAAATGGTTTTTTGCACTTTTGTCATAACGAAGATTGTGAAAATCAGCATCTCATTCATTGTCAGAGAAATTACCCAGCTGGTCCCTTAGCACAGGTCAAAAGGTTTGACTGGACAATATTAAAACCTCTGTAGGTAAGGTGACCAGCAAGAATTAAATACTAAGATCTTTCGAACACCTCGGATACTTCGGTTTCTGTGCTAGGTCCTGTTGTTTTTTTGCCGGTTTGGTGCTGTTCGTTATAGGGATGCCAGCACAGTGTTTGATGCAAATGATCTGCTGATTCCCCTTGAAAGGATTTGGTAGCTCCAGACCTGCAAACATTTGAATTGAAGTGGAAAATCCGTTATTTTCTGCAAGTGGTTGGTCACTATAAATTAAGCAACATCAATGACATACAAATAATCAAACCTTTAATGAATATCTTTATTATTATTTATTATTTGTGCTACTATAATTCTGTTTCAAAAGTTGCTTGACAGAAATGTCCCTGGTAATAAAAGACACATGATACACAGCTTTAAATTAACGTGTGGTTTTGTGTAGTGGTAGTACACTAACCCACACAAAACCTAGAAAGTTTTCCTTCTTTACTTGACTTGCACAGTGTCTGAGAGGTCCAGCAGTTCACCCGAGTTGATAAAACAGTCAAACCCTTTGAAAATATTAATATCTTATAATCTTTTTACATTTAGTCAAAGTTAACACCTTAAAGGAGTAGTTCATCCAAGTTAAATATTCTGTCGTCATTAACTCTCCCTCGAGTCGTTCCAAACCTGTATGAATTTATTTGTTCCCCCGAACACAAAGGAAGATATTTTGAAGAATTTTTGTAGAGTTTGTAACCAGGCTGTTTTGGGTCATGCACCGTTGACTTCATAGTAGGAAACTACTATGGTGACCCAAAACCAAAATACTTGAGGTTGTGAAGGTGTTTCGGCTAAGTACTGGGCTTAAATACTTCAGTTCTTCAGTGTATTTATTTAATTTAAAATATGCAAAGTTGTGACAATTCAGTTTTTGATTGATCATTTTGGTGAATGGAGTGAAAAGTAATTTAGCACGAGGCTGCAACATAACAACACTTTATGTATTTAAAAAAACAAAACAAAATAAAAAACACTTTTTTTTTTCAAATATTAAAAAACAAAATTGTGAAAATTGTGTTTTTTTCAGGATTATTTGATGAATAGTTCAAAAGAAAAGCATTTATTCAAAATATTTGATAACTTTTGATATATTTAATGCATCCTTGTAGAATAAAAGTAGTAATTTCTTTAAAAAAACACAACTTGACCCCAAAGTTTTGAACAGTAGTGTATATATAATATTTTATATTATATTATTTATATTTTCAATTTTAGGTTTCTCATTTTAAAATATGAGGTTCTAAGAGCAGAACTTGGTTGTAGTACTCACTTATTTTCACCAAGAATGTACTGAAACTTTGATGAAACCATATGCAGCAGCTTATTTCTGTTCAAAGTAATATCACCTTTTTCTAATTTAAGCTCAAGTACAGTTTACTGCACATATTTCCTGTTTGGTTGCTACTATAGCAATATTTTAAAATCACTTCTTCATCAGGCAGGTTTCAAGAGGTAAAAGCAGCACATGAAACTTGTTTGTGTGAAAGGCCCTTCACACTCCTGCTGTATTGGAAATGTAGAATACTTGTGCTAAAATACACATTTTGTCTTCCTAACATATAACTCAGAGATTATTAGGCAGATCGTGTTTCATAAATCATGTAACATAAATCATTCATGAAGATGTGAGAATCGAAAACAGATATATATATATATATATTCCTGAATTGATGCATGACTTTTTTGTGCTTGTTTCCAGTTCATACAACCATGAAATCAGCCCTGTGCATGTTGACGACAGAGAAAGAGAGACTTAAACAGATGCTGGAGCACGAGTCTTGTCCCGCCCCCTCGGCCCAGCTCCTGGGACTGAAGAATGCCTTGGCTGCTGTACGCACACAAACAATCACACATTTCCTCTCTGTGCATTTCCTCAGACTCATGACTATTTGCAATGCTTCAATGCTATTTACTAACAACTGGTCAATTTCTTGTCTAAACTTTTCTTTAAAGCATTGCGTGCAAGCAGAGCTCTTATTTGGTGCTGATATAAACATGCAGCTCTTATATCAGTTCATGAATGACGGAAGTATAAGACCAGCTTTGGAAGGGAATTACCTGTGGAAGTGCTATTGTAGTAATAATGAGTATGTCGAGCTTCTAATGAATCTTGTGAACAATAGCATTGACCCTCACAGCAACATTTTTACATGCTAAAAACAGCCTGTGCTAAATCGAGTTCTGCAACACTGAATAATGACTCATCTTACTCAGTGAGTCACGTTATTGTGAAGCAGACCCCCACTCTAACACTTCTGAGAATAAGTGCCAAACTAAGATCTGTTATCTTTTACAACTGCAGGAAATCTGTTAGAAATTCAGTCTCCATCCAGGTCAAATTTAGTCTCGAGTCATTTTGAACTCCAAGGGCCCTATTATACATCCAGCTCGATGGCACAGTGCAAGTGTTTATGCTAGTTTCAGCCTGACGCAGTTCTCATTTACCCGTCCTGCCCACATTGTTGAAATAGCAAATGCATTTGTGCCTATTTGTGCGCCTATGTGCATGCTGGTCTAAAAAAGAGGTGTTTTAAGGCCCATTGTTGGCGCGTGGCTGTTTTGAGGTGTTTAAAAATAATTTTTTGTTTTTATTTTAATAGAATATTATTGCGTGAAGCACCTAATTCAAAAACTTGGCAGCTATCAATTATAAAAAACAAAAAAATAAAAAGCATTAAATTATCAAAAATAAAAAAATATCTTTTTTTTAATGCTGCAAAAGACTCAAACGCAGAGGTCAAAGCTGTGTCTAGCAAATTTACATAGAAATACAATAAAAATGTAATGTAATTGAATGGAAAAACATGTTCTGCATGAATGCACCCTTAGAGTTATTGTCTAAGTTCTCGTCACTATATATATATGCCTTTGAAATAGATGAGGGTGAATAAATAATGACCTGTTTTCTTTTCATTGTTTACGGTATGTCTGATAGTTAGGAGCTCTTTTATGGAAGCCATGTGAGTATTTGCTGGTTGCTTTTGCAGGCTGTAACACAAAACGCTGAGCTGCGAGAGCGTCTGTGCAAGATTCACGCTGAGTCGCACATCGCTGAGCCCTCTGTCCATATAAACCTCAGCCCTGGCCCCCTGCAGGTGGGTCTGGGAAATGTACTATCATGAGTGCCATTGTCAAGACCAGACCATTTCTATAGCTGCCACCAACCATACTTTCATTAGTCACGTTTCTAATTATTCACAAGTAGAGGTTTCATTATTGTGGAAAGAATTAGCGTAAGATTTGTCAACTGAATAGTTTTTGTTACCTCGGGATAAAACCCAAGGCTTACGTTTATTTATGCTAATTGAATCCACGGATACTCTATGGAGAGGCTGAGTCAGACTCAGTAGTGCCAGTTAATCATGTCTCTGGATAGTTTACGCCCAAACCCACTTGCATGCTCACTAACAACCTTATATACAGCACCCACGCTTCACATGCTATCAGCATTGTGTTCCTGTGGAATCGCTATGTCAATATCCAACTTCTCTAATTGACATTGTAGTCAACATAATGCTTTTACGCTAATTAGCTTGCAAAGCTCTGCCAACTGTCTTTCCTTTTTGTCTGACTGCTTCATAACAAGTCATTATTATTATTATAAAAAAAACTGTTTGCCAGTTTTGTTTTTTAACTTTCTCTCTCATTTTGCATTTTTGTTTTAATCTTCTGTTGGGAACTTGTATCCTGTTTGCTTCATATGTGAGCTAATGAGGTGAATCTTATGAAAGCTGCCAAGAAATATCTAGGACGAATTTAATCTCAAAATGAAAACAAATAAGAATTTATGTTTCAAGTAATGAAAATTAAGCCTATTTTAAGACCAATCATATTTTTCATTGGGATTTTTTAGACAATTAGGCACATGTAACAGATTTGCGTAAAAATCATAACTATTGAAAAATCTAATTTGAATTACTCCCTCATTTAGATTTAATAATTCCCTCATAATTTATTCAAATCCCACTCATAAATTTTGCAGGTCAGTTTGATACAGAGCTTATAAAACATATCTGTTAAATACATTCTCATTAATAATTAGTGGCTGTGCAAATATTTGTATGCATTGATTATTACCGTGTTATTACCATTTTATTAACTTTAGAATAATTACTTAAGAATGTAGTTCAAGTTTGTGATCTTTTATCTGTTTATAGTTTATTTTTGCATGTATATTCATGCTTAATATTTTAAAAGTGTTTGATATTAGAGAGAGATGAAATATATATTCCGAAATATCTTTTTGAGATATGATATATGGGTAAAAATAAGATAAGGAAAAAAATTATAATTTCAGTGTACATTTAAAAAATATAGATAATATAATTATGTAATGTATAAATTATTACAATTATTTTCTTAATAATTTCTTAACCCAAAGTTCTTCTTGTTTTAAACTAACTTAAATGGAATTAATTTATGCTGATTTTAACATAAACAATGTAACTAAACTGGATTATTAGATTCTGTATTACATTTGTAAGAATTTGTTTTTTGTTTGTTTTTTTGCGTGTTACAAGATTGAGAAGTTTGGTGCATAGTGTGCTTAATTGTTATGATATCATATATAAATAATTATATATATATATTATATATATATATTTCCTTTTGCTATTCACCCGCTGAAGCTGTGTGACCCTAACTTATGGTTTTTCTTCATACAGAAGCAGGACTCCAATGATGGTTCCCGTCCTCTTGTCCACCAGGTGTCTAATGAGAGCAGAGCTTCCATTACAGAGTCTCTATCGGAGTTCTTTGATGCACAGGAAGTGCTGCTGTCAGCTAGCTCTTCAGAAAATGAGGTGAGAAAGAAATCCCATCTTTTCTATCAGTCCCACAAATGTGCTGCTCTAAGTCTCAGTGCAGTAAGGGTACAGCTGGACGCCAAAAGTGGCCAAAATGAGTCATACGCCGGAAGTATCAAAGTACAACACAGTTTGGAAATAGGAGACTAGTGGCAGGATTTTTAAACTCCGCTCCACCGACTGACATATTTGCCTAGCTCTACCAAATCGTCCAGTAGATTTACTGAACCTCCTCAGGAGACCAGCTGCCTCTGCCTTCTCCTTCACTTCTGGCATACATTGAACCAAACCCTATTAGGAGACAAAGGAAAGGGCTAATTATATTACACATCCACTAAGTGCTATGCACGACATTCCACAGCTTGCCTGCCATCCCTGCTTTCTCACTCTAACTTCATTTCTGCCTCACATTGAGGCCGACCTGCTCAAGCGTCTCCTGTAGCAGAAGTAGATAATTGAGATAATTGCTTCTCTCTAAAAATACCTTGTGCAGAATTAGACTTCTGTAAGAATTTGAAAAACCTTAATTTTGTCATGACACAAAAACATTGATTGGTTCATGATTTTTAGCTGCTGGTGGTCTCGGATACATTTATATTGTCAAAGAGCCAAACACCTGTAATGATGATGTGTGATTTCCTGCCAGCCTTCGGAAGATGACTCATATATCAGTGACATCAGTGACAACGTGTCTATGGATAACTTCAGCAACGAGGTGGAGAATGAGAGACTCAATTCAGGTGGGTATGCCACATATTTCCTCATGTCATTTATATTTTACCGTCCTGTTTTTTCAAAGATTCTTCTAAATTTGACAGCTGTTTTTAAGCTGTGTGAGGGATTTGGTGTGTTCAGAAAAAGCACTGACAAGCCATAGTAACATGCCTGAACTAAATCATTTCTGGAGATCAGGCTCCTGAACGGCATTTTTTTTTTTCAGCTTGCATAGAGAACGGTGGTTCTCAGGAGCAGCGGCGGTCTTGTCTTCCTTCTCCCAGTCCCAATACTAGCAACATCAGCCTGTGGAACATCCTGAAGAACAACATCGGCAAGGACCTGTCTAAAGTAGCCATGCCGGTTCAACTCAACGAGCCGCTCAACACACTGCAGAGACTGTGTGAGGAGCTGGAGTACAGTGAACTGCTGGACAAGGCTGCACACACACAGGACCCGTTTGAGCGCATGGTAGGAAGAGGTCACACACATAATTGCGCAAAACTATTTGCATATGTAAAGTGTTTGGATTTAAAAACACGCATAAACTTGCATTATTATTTGAACTAATCCCAGTCATTTTGCCCATTCAAATAAAAAGAAATGCTGCCATCTGAATGGTGTATTCCAGAAATGCCAAGAAATGCGAATTTTTGGTGCAAATATGAATTCTCAGGAGGCATTCTCACTGTCATCTGCGATTGCAAAGCATTCTGGTTTCGCTTTATGTTTACATTTGCGTGTCCATACAAAACTAAAGTAACGCAGCATCACTGAGGAAGACATGGGAGCTCAGGATTTGCATGAAAATGCATAATAAAAGCATAAAAACTACTTCAAGCCAAAATATAAATTTTAAACTTAGTTTTAAATTCACTTTCTTAAAATATCACATGAAGTGAGATCCCATCCTTATTGCATATCAGTAGTCGTTTTAAACCCTATGAACCCTATGAAATCTGTTTTTCCAGCACAAATTACTTTTCTTTTTCAGCTTTATCTCTTTTTTTTTCTTTTACATTTTTTGGGATAGTATTTTCATGTAAAAACAAATAAATTAATAAAAGCATCATTACATTGAATAATATTTCTGTTACAGTTTAAGGTAAACTAATCGCAATTAATTGTTTGGTAGCCCTAGCAAATTATAATGTATACAACGCAATATTCTAATTCTGTATTATATCAAAACAATTTATTTTATTTTTATGTGCTGTGTATAATTTGAGTGTTGGATATTGTAGCGATGAATATGAAGTAGCACATGGAAGACAGAATGTAAACATTAAGACGCGGAGCACATGGCACGAGACATCAACAAAACCACAGACACATGAAAACATCAACAGAGCACGCCTACGGCCTGACAGATATATTGTTTACTGTTAACATTGTAATATTCACACGCTCATACTCTGACTTCAGGTTAGCATTTTTTAACAACCATTATGTTAAAAACTATACCATAATACAGTTTCATATCACAATAATTTTAAATTAATGGTATATTAGCATAACATTGTATTTTGTTGCTATTTTTATTGTAAAATTCCCAAACACCTACATATTCTTAGTCTGACTTATGATGTCACAGTGCATTAGAGTTTATTAGCCTGATATGATTGTCTAGGAGTAGAGTGATTCTTTTGAAAGCATGTCTTAACCAGGCTTATCATCATGGGATCTACTGTTACTCATGAAAGTATGATTATTGTTCAGAAATCATTCTCTCTGCTAGGAAATGTGCTTTAGTCAGCTGCACACTACCGTATCCAGTGACACTCTGAGTACCCATCATTGTTCTTAGTCTCTTGAGGAAAAAAACAATCCTCTCTCTCAGTTTAAATAATAGCTTCAGCTTTCAGATTTTTTTCATCACACTGTCTAGGTCAGTAGATTAGTGGTTTTTCATTATTCTTACTGATGAAGTTTAATCACAAGAGACAAAGACAGGTGGAATTTTTAAAACGTTACTG
The DNA here is from genome assembly GCA_032361145.1 of Enteromius fasciolatus. Classification (NCBI taxonomy): domain Eukaryota; kingdom Metazoa; phylum Chordata; class Actinopteri; order Cypriniformes; family Cyprinidae; genus Enteromius; species Enteromius fasciolatus. The sequence goes on from JAUMHR010000070.1 coordinate 8,958,123, forward strand.
ATCTGTTTACTCAGGGTTAATTCACCCAAAAATGAAAATCATTTACTCACCATTGAGTAGTTCCAAACCTGTATGAATTTCTTTGTTCTGCTGAACATAAAGGAAGATATTTTGAAGAAAGTTTGTAAGCAGGGTCACCATTAACTTTTTCTTCTATGGGATTTAATGGTGAATCAAAACATCCTGGCTACAAACTTTCTTCAAAATATCATCCTCTGTGTCTGGCAGAACAAAGAAATTCATAAAGATTTGGAACTACTTAAAGGTGAGTAAATTCTGACAAATTTTTCATTTTTAGGTGAACTATTACTTTTTAAAGGGTTAGTTCACCAAAAATAGAAAATCAGCCTGTCTTTTACTTACCTTCAAAGCATCCTAGGTCAAGTCACTTTTATTTATATAGCGCTTTTAACAATACAGATTGTAGCAAAGCACTGAACATTATCAAATAGGAAA
>JAUMHR010000070.1:8958678-8971022 GCA_032361145.1 Enteromius fasciolatus
AAAGTTAAATCATACGGCTTCGGTAAGTAAAAGTGTTATGAATGAGGACGTGAAGCATGTGGGTTCATATGCAACAGAGCTGGGCTGGCACATCCAGCTGATCGTTACAAAAAGACTGATTTTCAGTTTTGGGTGAACAAACCCTTTAATGCACATTCTTGGCCTTGGTCTATTGTTTCATAGAATAAATCATCAGACAAAAAAATGTATTTCTCCACCTCTGAAATTACTTTCAATCTGATATCACATGGGTCACATTTTCGCTCAGTTGATTGGCTAAAGAAAATATTTCTGGTATTGAATGGAAATAAGGTGTATCAGAGATCTTGGTTATCTCAGTAATTTATTGGCAGTTAACATTGATATAACTAAGGTTACAGCAATAATAGCACATATGACAGGTTTGGAAGAAGTAGGGTTAACACTGGGATATTTTAAAATGATTTCTTTTTTTGCTTTTTGAAACCATGACTTTCACCTTTTATATGCCTGTCAAATAGTCTCCTGGGTCCTGGAGGTGTTCCAGAAGAGGACACATCCTCCACAAACAAATGCAAAGTCACATTAAAGTCTAAAAGACTAATAATCCAATCAATTCCCAATAGATGGAAAACAAGCTCAGACCGTATGTTTTGTTAAGTTTGTTTTGTAAGTTTTTACCTGCTAGACAGATAAGAAACAATGTCATTCTAAAAAAGTTCTTAAAAGAATAGTTCACCCCAAAATTAAGATGAACATGTACCCACTCTTAGGCAGTTTAAAGTATGAATGAGTTTGTTTCTGCATCAGAACAGACTGAAGCGAAATGCTGCGTGTTTGTGATAAACAAATTCATAATTAACACATTTTTAACTTGATACGGTTGTTTCAGGCTAAAATGCGAGTCCTCTAGGTATAATGTTGTTTATTTCCAGTCATCACATCTGAATCTGGAAAGAAATATGCAGGGATCAAGCATTGTTTTTGATGAAAACCAGTCTAAAACTGTCCTAAATAAACACATTTGACGTAACAGTACAACAGAGCATGGACATTTTTTTATTCAAGGGCGCTTTGTTATGGATTATGGACTTGTATTGTGACATTTTCAAGTAAAAAAAAAAGTTAAAAATTCAGATACCGTGATGGTTGGTAGATTTTTATTTTAGGGTGGGTTAACTATCCCTAAATGTGTTGTGTTCTGTTTGTAGGTGTACATCGCTACATTTGCTGTGTCCGGCTACGCTTCAAGTTACTACAGAGCAGGGGGAAAACCCTTTAATCCAGTGTTGGGTGAGACCTACGAGTGTGATCGTCCAGACAAAGGCTTTCGTTTTGTAGCAGAGCAGGTAGGATGCTCTCTATAAGCTGTAATTGTGAGCAGGTTTGTATGTATGTGTATGACTCTCACAGCTGCTCTGCTTTCATCCTCCAGGTCAGCCATCACCCCCCCATTTCTACATGTCACGCTGAATCTAAAAACTTCATCTTTTGGCAAGGTAACAGCACACTAATAATACCAGGCTTACTGTGTCAGTACAAATAAGCTAATGTCTGTAGATGTGAATGAGTGTGATATGTGACTGATTTTAGACGTGAGGTGGAGGAATAAGTTTTGGGGAAAGTCCATGGAGATTGTACCTGTAGGAACTACTCATGTGGTTCTCCCTGGGTGAGTATTTTTGTCTGTTTATATTAAATTCACAAACAGGCCAGACTTATCTTTTTGGCTCAAGCCATGTCTCAGGTGTTTAAGCACCTCAACAATAAAGTTCAATGTTCTTACTACAGAATGAGTACTGCAGTTAAATTTTACAGCCATTTGGCAAATCAATTTACTGTACACAAACATTAATTATACAACTTTTCTAAAATGGTCAGATTGTTACAAATTAGTTAAAAAGCCTTACAAAATTAGAAAGTGCTTTAAACAATTATAATCATTAAAATAATTAGTAAATCTCTTTTTAAATAGAGGAAAAAATCTTAAAATTTATTAAAAAATAAGTAATTTAATTTTAAATAATTACATAAATTTAAATGTTCATAAAAATCAATTTGAATTCTTATTTTTTTACTGTACAGTAGTGTGTGTGTGTGCAGAAAATAAATGAACAGACATTGTGGGGGTTAATTTGTTTTGGGGGTTTTTACAGTGCAATTGTAGTGTCTTTTTGAATTATGTGTGTGTATCAGAGAATGTAAGTCCCCTCATGTTTCATGTTTTTTAGTGTTCGACAGTTACACTGGGTAACACGCTGTGACAAATCACCACTCATCTATATCAAATTAGTTTATTTAAATGTATTCCACATACTACTGTATGCTTAATACAATTTAAAAGAACTCATTAACAGTAATTTGTGGTTGTTTGTTCATAAATTCATATTTACTACTAATTGATTATTGTGACACTGCAGTAGAATGAAATATTTAAGCTGGATATGTCTTATTTCACATAATTAGTTTATTGTGTGTCATATATAAAATACATATGTCAGCCAAAACTCATAAAAGTCATTAAGAGAGGGTGATAAGAGGATCTTGTTTCACCCCGAGGGAGTTTATTTTGTGTTATTAACCAGCTGACTGTATGTTACACCCATTATTACAGTGTATGTTTGTTTAGCATCCAAGTAAATAAATGAGCATAGAATATTGATTTGAGTTGAACAAAAAAAACTATTATTACATTTAAATCCAAAACTGACGACATTATACACGATATACTGCAAAGTGTGGATGAAAAGAAGTGGTCATTTGCTCATAAGGTCTAAAGTAACTATTAGTTCACTAAAAAATTGACAATTAGGTTTCTTAATAAAAATGATTTAATTTCATTAACAAATCCAAATCAGAGTTATATTAAAAACTCTCCTAACTAGTGTGTTTGCTGTATACACTTTGGAAGACCTGAAATAAAGTGATTAAAAGTATGATTTCTAGACCTGGAAAAGTCATGTAAATTGGTACAATAGGACTATTTTGAACACGTCATGTATCAGAAATAGTCAGCTGATGTCTTAATGGTGTTTTGGCTAAACCAAATGAGAACTGATTGTAGTCTTGGTCATTTGTATCTTGAATGATGGCATTGTCCAAATTATAGCGGCAGCTGTGGTTGATGTTGTCAGTGCTCTTGTTCACCCCAAGCATTGAAGCTGTTATCTCTCCTGGAAACAGCAGACTGGGGCAGCGAGGCGTTGAAGTTGTCAGTGACAACAGCAGCCAGTTACTCACCAGCACACATTGTAATGACATATGATGACGGACTGTCTGTGCCGAGTGGGTTGTGGCGCTTCTAGTGCTTTATGGGTTTTGCAAATCCTGTGAATGGAGCTCAGTGTTCTCCACCAAACTCAGCTCATAATTTAAAAGTTACATCGCATTATAGTTTTTGTGATTTACTGTTGCTTTGTTTTGGAAATTTGTCTGCAACAAGTACTTGGGGCCTGATCTGGACCTACCATAAAAAGAATATTAGTGGAGGCTAAATGGGTTTTACAATAAATGGTGCCAAGATCTAGAGTGTGGCAGATGATTATGTGCACTATAAAGCTATATCTATCTCACAGCGCTCTGGAATACTTCATTCTGATTGGTCGATTATAGCATTCTGTGTTCTAATAGCCTTTTTATATAATGACTTATGGACTGTAAAATTGACATTTGTTGTCCCAGGGATATGATTCTTAAATGATTTTCATGCCTCTCATATTACTCCAAGCTCTCGCATTTCCCACACAATAAAAAAGGTCACTCAAAGCAACGGTTTAATCACGGTTTATTTTTTAGAAGTAGTCATAAAAGAGGAAAACATATACTCAGCTGTTCATTAAAGCAAAATATCTAGATCTAACTATCCAGTTCATGTTGGGGGCTCTGATAAACCTGTCAAAAAAAATAATATAATTTATTTTCAGTTTGCATCTTTGCTGAATAAAAGAGTACATGTCTTTTTAAAACCGTTTTACTGACTCATCTTTTCATAAATATCCTAAATATATATGTACACACATACATATACAATATAAAAAATGGCAAATGACACATTCAAAAACTATGCAATTATTTGAATAGTTAATTTTAGACAATGTTTAGTTAAAATCCACTATTTAAAAATTGGCTTTATTTATAGGGATACAGAAGATAATTAACACTTCTGTTAATCAGATAACCTAGCATGATTATCATCCAATAACCTCAAAATATTGGCCTAGTTAAGATGTTATTTACAGTACACACTCACACTTTCCTCTCACCTTCAGCTTTGGAGATCACTATGAATGGAATAAAGTGACATCATGTATTCACAACATTCTGAGTGGGCAGCGCTGGATCGAGCACTACGGAGAAATCGGCATCAAAAACTCCAACAGTGAGAAATGCCAGTGTAAAGTCACCTTCATCAAGGTCAGCTGCCTCTCCGTTTTGTCCATTCTGAGGAAAAGGCATTCTTCAAAACATGTTGCAGTTTTCCATATTCTTAAGGTTTCTTCACACAAATGTATTGGACCAGTTGTTATCGTGATTCAAACCTGCCACGTTTCACTATCTGACATCCTTCAAATGCGTAGATCACACGTGACGCAAAACATGTCAGTCAACTCTTCCTGGCCTTTCAGAGAGCGCCACATTTTTTAGCATCTAATGAGGCATCTGTGAGGCACAGCTGAGATAATTGAACCTCAGACACTGAGGTTTTCAAAGTCTTCCAGCTGTCTTCAAGGACAATGGGTCAGGCTTTACCCGAGGGGTGCAGAAAAGAGAGAAAGAGATCAGACAGAAGATCAATTTGGGCAAGATCAAAACAAGAAATGGGACAGAATGAGATTTTGCAAAAGATCATTTTTCATGGTTCATCCCCCCTGAGATTCATTAAGCTCACTGTCTGACTCAAGCATGACATCTGTTGGAGAGCTCCTTCATCTGACCTTGCTGTTAAATGTCACGGTTCATTATAATGCCACATTAGTGATACACTGATGGTGAATTAATTCTGTATTTTCACTCATTTGTTTAGTATCAGTATAATTAACCCAGGTGGCCTGGTTTAAATATGTCCACGCTTCTTTGTTTGGAAGTGCTCTGATCACACGTGTCTGTGCATCCTTCATAGGCAAAGTACTGGAACTCCAGCATGAACGAGGTGGAGGGAGCTGTCACAGATCACAAAGGGAAAGTCGTGCACAAGCTGTTTGGGAAATGGCATGAAGGGATGTACTGCGGCAGCCCACCCTCTGCTACCTGCATCTGGAGGACGAGTAGGAACCAACACACACACACACACACAGTCTGCCCTCTTTTCAGATGCACCTCATTTTTCTGGTGCCTGCTGGCTGTTGTATTTCACTTGCAATACAGGTGCTAGGGTTTAGTAGTTGTTTATGATTTCAGAATGTATTTTTATTATCAGCGTTCATTTGTGTGTGTTTATGTGTACAGATCCCATGCCTCCTGACTATGAGCAGTACTACGGTTTCACTAAGTTTGCTATGGAGCTCAATGAGCTCGACCCTCTTACCAAACCACTTCTTCCACCCACAGACACCAGACTACGGCTCGACCAGAGGTAAATAAACTTACATCTGAATTGCCAATGAAAGCTTAGGCCTATATAAAAACATAACTGAAACTATTGAACTTAATTAGATTTAATATTATATATTCTGATTAAATGCTTATAAAAATAATGCAATTTTTAAATAATACCAATTGGTCTTTGATCTAACTTAACTGAAATGAACTAAAATGAACATTGATAAAAATAAGAGAAAACATATGACGACTAAATTGAATATTAAAACTGTATTGAACTTGGTTTATAATGTGAAACTAGAGTCAGAATATCCAATGGGCAGTAGATCAAGATAATTTTAATGTTATTTATATTATGTAGTATTTATTAATATTTCCAATGCTTTAGATTTTTACATTTAGATTTCCTCATTTTTTTAGTCTTTTATTTTTACATTTAAATTTTTAATATTAATGTAGATTCAATTTTTTTTAAGTTTTGTTTAAAAATATTCATTTTCAATTTTTGCATTTAAGTTTTACATTTTAGTCATTTTAATACTTAAACTTATTAATTGCCAAGGCACCATTTCTATTTTATTTTTACGTTTAGAATTTAATATTATATAAAATACACATTATTTATAATCATTTTAATATTAGTTTTAATGAACCATATTGCAGTAGATGATGCCACTGCCGAACAAACTGGACAGTTATTAGTACTGTAAAGTTCCAGTTTCTCAGAAGAAATTAAAATCTGATTATTAAAGCAAACATAACCCATGAATATTAAGGTCATTTAGTGCACACTATTATAATTAATATTGATGAACATACTGAAGAGGGCCAATTCTTGGATATTGTAAAACTATGCTCAGAGTAATTTTGACATAAGTACGTACATAAATCCGTCATAAATGTGTCACAGCCGACGAGACCGGACAAAACCTTCAGGGCCACCAGACGATCAATGCATCAATGCAACAGTCATGTTACGCAAGGAAGGACAAATAAATTTCATGAGACTTTTTGTGTCTGCAGGTTATTGGAGGAAGGGAACGTTGAATCTGCAGAGGTGCAGAAGCAGAGAATCGAACAGCTGCAGCGAGAGAGACGCAGAGTCCTGGAGGACAACCACATGACACATCAACCTCGATTCTTCCAGTATGAGCAAACTACCCTACTTACTGTCTTTTTAGGAAAGATACATTACACAGCCAAACCCGGTTAGATGTTAGAACAGCTTTCTGCTTTATCCCCAACAGGAAGTCCAAAGATGACACCTGGGTGAGCAACAACACTTACTGGGAGTTAAAGAAAGATCCTGGATTCAGTAACCTTGACTGTCCGGTCCTCTGGTAAACTCGGAGGCAGCCAATATACATCTGTGCTCACTGTTGCCTGCTCTTACCTGTTCTGGCCAACATTACAGCTTCAAGAGACAACACGCAGCTTTTAAAGTGAGGTAGAGACTGATAAAGCTGTGAGAGACTGGTGGCTGATTGTTTTAAATCATTCCTTAATATTTATTATTTAATGTCCCAACAGTTCAGTTGCCTTAATATTGCTTACATTATGTTGTAGTTTCATTTATGCAAACGGATCCCTTGGAAGTATGAGAAATATGCAATCCTGGCCCAGTTCATATGTGTTTATATTTGTACATGTGCATTGTAAGTAGCACAAGAAACCAAGAGAAAAACTGTTGGATTGCGGTCCCTTGTGGCTAAATGTAGTACTGCAGGTGACCTTAAAAAAGATGTATAGTATGTTGTCAGAACAAAACTGCGTCGTCTACCTCTTACAATCAAACTGTTGAGGAATTTGATGTATATTAGACTATGAATATAATACATATAATGCCTTATATTAAATTATATACATATACTTTCCTAGAACGTTTAATCAAATCCAATGTATCGTCACAAAGTATTGTAATTTTATAACCGCCTTTTACTCTGAGACACTTGAATGAACAAAATGTTTAAGGTTCTCAGTAACATTTATATTCATCTTAACTTATTCACAAGACTGACAGATGGCTCAATAATACTGAACATTACCATCATACTCGTGAGCCTGGCAGTGTTTTAAAGCTTCTTCCACACGGTTTGACCTGTATCCTGTGCTCATTTCACTACGCACTACGACAAAATGATGTTGAGGGACCGGGGCACTTGCGTGTTGATCGCTGCAGCGTTTCCTCTGTCCTTCAATAAAGTCTCACTTTAAACAAAAACTCTTTTGGAACCTGGTTTTGTTTGTGAAGTTTGAGAGTGCATTCACATTTTCATTTGGGGATTTTTTGTCACAACAAAAGATGAAATTATAAATGTACTGTTATAAATCTATTTGCAGACATCATCCCTGAGCTGTTATTTGTATAGGCTCTTTTTTATGAGATTTTATTATGGTTGAGGAAAATCCTTGAAAACACACAATGTGTTTCCTGCTGACATGCATTATGACACTGGCTTTTATGAGTCACAGAGTTAAAAAAAAAAAAGTGCTCTATTGCCGTTTGATCCTTGTGCAATGTTGAAAACAAATAGTGGGGTTAATACTACAAGTAGATTAACAGAAGAGTCAAGATAATAATATATAAACCTTTTTGGTCCCAGTAGTAAATATATATATTTACTGGAAAAAAGTTAATTTAAAAAGGGTTAATGGATAATAAATTGGATGAAAAAAGAAACTGGGTCTTCACTATAAAAATCAGGTTTTCACACTGGTTGGTGACAATTTGTCATGCTTCAGTTAAATAAACATCACTTGTTTAAAATGAGCTTCACTTGTTTGAAGTTCACAAGGTTTCTTAAAAAGGAGGGTTTCGAAATTGCTGCCTATCTATAGGACTTTTGGGAGAATGTTTTATTGCTAATTATTCAAAACACTACTTTTTTGAATTTTTAAAAAAGAAAAATAGGAATTTCACTTAATTTTGCATTAAAGGCACTATATGCTGTGGGGCTTTTTTCTATTTCTTAAACTGGGCTGCAATTCCCAAAAGCAGTCTAAAAAGGTTGAAGAAAAAATGGCACAATTTTTCTACCTATATAATCTACTGAGGTTAAAGGGGTCGGAAATAGATTGATTAGGAAATGTGGTTCCAGCCGCGGCTGATAATGCGTACGCGCTCCTCCCGAAATTCGTTTATCGACAGCACTTTTCATGTAATGCAATGTGGTCATGCAGTTTAGGTGTAAAAAAGCCACATTTTTTTCCACATACTGTACATTTTTGTTTCTCCGGGTTGATTTGTACAAAGCTCATCATTCTAAAAAAAGCGAGGTGTGCTGATTGGCCAGCTATCCAGTGCGTTGTGATTGGCCGAATACTGCATTTTAATACTTAAACTTATTAATTGCCAAGGCACCATTTCTATTTTATTTTTACGTTTATCATTTAATATTATATTAAATACACATTATTTATAATGATTTTAATATTAGTTTTAATTAACCATATTGCAGTAGATGATGCCACCGCCAAACAAACTGGACAGTTACCAGTACTGTAAAGTTCCATTTTCTCAGAAGAAACTAAAATCTGATTATTAAAACAAATATAACCCATGAATATTAAGGGCATTTAGTGCACACTATTATAATTAATATTGATGAGCTTAGCTGTCGCCATTATAAGTTTTGTTGTTTTTAATTTTACAACTCACATACTGAAGAGTGACAATTCTTGGATATTGTAAAACTATGCTCAGAGTAATTTTGACATATGTACGTACATAAATGTTGATTTGATTTGTACAAAGCTCATCATTCTAAAAAAGCGAGGTGTGCTGATTGGCCAGCTATCCAGTGCGTTGTGATTGGCCGAATACTGCAAGCTTCTGACAAAAATGTTATGCTCCTAACCATAATGTGAGGCCGTGTCCTGGCGCTATGATACAAAAACAATAAAACACATTACAAATGTGACATTTGCTGTAGCCAATGTGGCCTAATAACTTATTATAATAACTTATGCTGTCTTTTTACATGTTACTTTGCATCACGCTTCATAAACATTACACCGTGTCTGCATTCGTGATTGGAGAAACGACTAATGACAAGCACTAACATTGCCCTTTAATGCTCAAAACTAACATTTGAATAGTTAATAGCAGATCCTTTTAATAAAAAAACATAACTTAGTTAAAGGTTGTGAGTCAGAAGCGCCAGACTGCTGAGGTAAAACTGCTTCACTTAAACAGTCTCTGTGCACAGCCAGCATAGACTGCTCTGCAGGTTTAGGAATCAATCATCTGTAAATGCAGTGAACACACTCTAATAATTGGGTTCAACTGTTCTGGAAAAGTGTTGTAAATACAACTTAACCACTGATTTGTAGTTGGGTCAAACAAAGTAGTTTCACAATGGCACACAGCGTCTCCTGAACACAGCGCTGGCAACAACACTACAGCGAGAATAATAGCTCCATCTTCTTTCTAAATATTTGGGTTGTGTTTAAAAATAAACCCACTCTGTGACATAGAGAAGTGGGGGCGTGTTTAAACAAGCCATTTTAGGGGGGTGTACACGTCATAACTTTTATAAAGACTATCTCTTTGGTTTTGAGACTTTAGTCTTTACAAATTTAGGGATCTTATCTATGCACTAACAGCTTGTAACACTCCAAAGAGAAAGCAAAACCTAAAATTGCATAGGAGCTCTTTAATAATCCTTTTAGGAAACCCAGGATAGTTTAATATTTTAATTCCGTGTGAAAATGTCATTTCTACTGAAGCCCCACAGTCATGTGGCAAGACAAAAACGCACAAGTAGGTTGACCAGTGGTCAAAATGGTTAAAGCAGAAGAAATCAAATGTTTTGGAATAATCATGTCAAGGTCCTGACCTTATAGAAATATTGTGAATCCAAATTTGTGTGATCCAAAGAGAGCAGTTTGTGAGGCCAAAGTACAAAAATTCTTATGCAGGACTGATCCACAGAGAGTAGAAATGATTTTGACATTATTGCTGCTGTTTAAGAGGTCACACTAGATAATGAAGACAAAGACCCACATTACTTTTTCCAAGAGATTCATTGTTGGGTCAGTCTTTACGTGACTTACTTTTCAAATCTTTTAAAACTGATCGTCAGAGTCTAATATGATCCAGCAGGCCATTCAAAAAGCAGGCCGCCAGTTGCCCATTCCTGAGTTTGAGGAAAGCGCCATAGCTTAACATGACTTCATTTAACCATGCCTAGCTTGTAGTGCCACAGACCAGGGGCACAAAAGTCAAATCAAAGTCTTTGACAAAATCACTCTCAAGAACATTGTCATTCACAGTTTCTTGCTAGCGGAATGATCTTCACACCTTCATCTGGAATGCAGATTCCCTGACAATATTCAGAGACAGCTGAAAACCATCTCTTCTGTAACTTAACCTCAACATAAAAAAACAATGCATTCACTTTCCCTTAATCCCTCCCTATGCATTGACTGAAATTTTGTGTTATGAGCATTTCTTGTGTTTGCAAAATAATTTTAAATTTCTGGAGATCCCCATGAAATGTATTTTATTTCCCCCTACATTCATTTTTTTTTCTTTTTTAAAATCTGTTTTATTAAATATTTAAGCCAAATTTGTAATTATTCAATACAAATTTATCATAAAACATTGTTTAATAGAACTTTATTAACTTTTATCTATTAAAATGTAATCAAGTGTAAATATAATTGTCACGTTTCATGTTTGTTTAGTTCTGTCTTTGTATTCTTGGTTTAGTTTCGTTTTCATGTCTTCCTGGTTTAGTTTCGTTTTTGTATTTAGTTCCTGTTTGCCCTTATTTGGAGTTCCTGTCATTATGTCATTATTAGTTGATTTGTATCCACCTGTGTTTCTCACCTGTCCTAAGTTCTCCCTAATGTCTTCCCAGTTAAAAGCCTGTTCAGTTTGTCTTTTGGTTTGTCAGATTATTAAGGTTACTACGTTGTTTGGATTCCTTTCCCTGTCTGTCAGAATTAAAGAGATTGTTTATTTAAGAGATCTTGTTTCTGCCTACGTCCTTCCAGCAGCTGAGCGTGACAGAATAATCTGACCACTTCAAAAATTAAGAGGACGATTTCGCCAGAGGAGATTCTCCGCCGCCTCCTCAATGGGCTCACTCCTCTTCCTGGGCCAAATGAGCAACGGCCAGGAGGTCATCCTCCCTTGCCCGGCTCAAGGCTGGCTCGTCGGCGGAAACCGCTCCCAAACCCGACTCCTTTTTTTCGGCCCAAAGAGCCGATCCTATTCCCAATCCCCGTCCGAAGATTGCGGCTGAGAAGACGGATTCCAGTTCCGGAGCCGCAGCCTGAATTTGCGCTTCCTGAGCGCATGAATAAACCCGTTGTGCTGCCTGAGCACGCAAGAGATTTTGATCCAGTCCCTAGTTTACTGCCGGGAGAGCAGTTTTTGATTTCTGATCCAGTTTTTAGTTTACGGCCGAGAGAGCCGCTTGATATTCCTATTCCTGCCCCTAGATTGCGGCTAGAAAAACCAGAGCCTATGATGGAGGAGGACCTGCTGCCGTGGCCTGAACCCCCTGAGCCAATAACGGAGGAGGACCTACTGTCGTGGCCTGACCCACCAGAACCCATGGCGAATGAGGACCTGCCGCCTTGGTCAGAACCTGCACCCGAGCACGCTGCGCAAGAGACTGCACCTTCGCCTGAGCGCGCAACGCAGGCTGAATTCCCGCCCTCCCTCCCATTTCAACCTTCTGCCTCACCGTCGGATGACAGCCCTGCTACTCTCACACTTCTCACCATCCAACCAGGGCGAGCCACGCAGGACTGCCATCCTCCGGCATCATCCGGCTCGGGGTGCTCCTTGACTCTTCCTCCTACCGCCGATGCCA
>JAUMHR010000070.1:9039192-9050233 GCA_032361145.1 Enteromius fasciolatus
GGAGTACAACGCGATATTCACCAAACGCTTGCTCTTAAAAGAAGGATCAGAGTCCAGTTTATTTGGACCTGCTTGCTCCTTTGAACGTCTAACTGCAAGTAAGATTAATAATTGAGGATTATATTTTCTTGCGATCGTATTTGTGTACGTGATGTTGTGTAATAACCCTGCTCGTCATGGTAACCGGCTAGCTTGCGTTTCTGTAGTTCTGTTGTTCGGCTGTGGGCCTAATGTAGTATAATACTGTGATTGATGCAGCTTGACTGTCTGTCTGTCTTATCATTAGCTCCATTTACACGAAAGGGGGGGGGATTGGGGGAGACGCAGGTATTTCCCTGCGGTTTGGTTATGCGCCAGAAAATGCTTACCTTCATGTGAGCCCCCTATTTAACGTTGAATAGGTTTGGCATAGTTATTATCGCGCTCGACGGCGGTAGACCAATCATATAGGACTGCGCCATCTGACCAATCACAGTGAGGGCTCACAGGAGGGCGGGGTTTAGAGAAACTCAGTCTTCGAACTGCTTCACAAGAGTCGTTTACGAATCATTTAGAAATGGGGTAAAAAATCTATTTTTAGAGAAAACTAAAGTGTTTTTTCACCTTGCATACATGTAAACCTGTTTTAAGACACTCATAAAACAAATATTAGCCACCTTTAAAATGGCATAATAGGGGCACTTTAATACTGTAAAATCGTTTTCATGATAAAAATATGATTAATCATGCAGCCCTACTTTTTTCCATTGAGGACAACTGATGGACTCATATGCAACCATTACAGAAGGTTCAAACACTCATTGATGGTCCAGAAAGAGAAACCATGCATTAAGAGCCAGGGAGTGAAAACCTTTGAACAGAAGCAACTTTTAATTTAGCCTAAATATCATCATTGTTTTCTCATTTAGTACTGATATTTAGAGGCTACAGAAGATCTTTCCCAGAAGACTTGCCTTGATCTTCAAACTCAAAAAGTATTCACACCTGTTAATTTATTTAATTTAGCTAATTTATTTGTATTGCCGCTTTTATTGTGTTGTGGCTTTTTTGTTTGTTTTGTAGGCCACCATATAAATCTCATCAACAACAAAAACATTACCACCACTTACTATTATTTTACAGAAATACAAAAATAACTTTTATTGGTCATTTGCATTTACCAGACAAAGTTAATAGAGAAGTAAAAGGAAATTCAGATAGAAAGGAGGAAAGGGATTTGGATTCAAACCTGGATCTACTGTTCATGGACAACAATTCAACATGCCCTGAGTGCTAACTGCCAAGCCATGTCTCTGACAAATTCTCCTTTTAATTTTCAATAAATCATACAAAGTATACCATTGTTTTCATTTCTTCACCATAACAACATTGTAGCGTTGTTATACAACACTAATTGAGTAAAACATGACAGTGTTGATGGTGCATATGCGAGTCTCTGACTCTGCCAGGCAGATGAAATCTTTCCAACCACTCCAGCCAAATCTGTGGAGAATGACTGAATCAATGTGTGCGCTCATACTGGCATGAGAAAGAATCAGTGAGTAACACTCGTACTGAGAAGCCTTAGCGTCCTCGGCCCTATTGTTTTGATGTTTCCCCTTTAAACATCAGAGAAAATGGAATTTCCTCAGTGCCCAAGTGACCTATGATTCTTTAACTCAAAGACGCCGACCACACAATCTCTGAAACACATCCCCTCTGAAGCTGGCTCTCTGACAGCAGCGTTTTGAAAAATTAAGGTCGTGTTTACACTTGGACACACCATTTTTATGCTAAATCATGACTCAGGTGTGCGTCAGTCCCCACACTGACTCAGTCGCACGGATGAGCTGTTCCTTCGGCAGGCTTGCCAAGATGACCGTTAACTTATGAATTTGCGGCTGACAGGAAGAGAAAATCAGAATTACTTACTCAATGAACAGGAAAAGAGTCAGAGAGAGGACAAATGAAGGAGCAGACAAGAGAGAAACCAGCAGGAGAGAGAGAACAGGAAGCCTTAGTCACTTTACGAGAGGAGAATATTTTCCTGGAATTATCCAGGATGGGCCAAATTATTAAAGTCGCTGTTATTTAAAGCCTCATCTACATGAAAACCTCACCCAGCAGACATTATATGGCCTTGATCCGCCATGTACATTTCTGCACTTGCCAGAACCACCTCGTCACCCCATCAAACACTCACAGCCGACAGTTCCCACAATACACCCAGGCCATTTGAACTAGATGCCAAATCCATTTTCCCATGCACTGATATCCAAAAAACATCAACCTATTCAGTTTCTTTGAGCTAACAAAACAATAAATGTGTTTCTTTCAAGTAACCATCTGTGTTGACCTACCAATTATCAAGAAAAGTCAACTGTGAGGTCAGATATTCCATGAAACGGCAGAACCTGCTCCATTAACTTTTTACGAAAGTCTGAAACGCTCTATGAACTAAGTTTGACTTCTTTTACATGAAAGTTTGGGAGAAACTTGTTCATCTACTCATGACACAAGGACATGCTTGTGGCTTTACCTCATTCCTGGGACAACTCTTCCAGCAGCATCGTTCCACCACTGGAACTCTGCCTTTGCTTCATCTTCATTAATTGATTTCCGAGTGAAAGTATTATAAATCTACATGCATGGTTCCCAAAGGTTGCAAATGTAAATTTATGCAGAAAGGCGAGATAAATGCACCCAAACAATCCATTAGTAATCATATTAATGGCCTTTCTGTAAACACCTCGATCGATTGAACCTTTGACTGAAATAAAAGACCTGAAATAATCCAATGAACAGGGAAAAAAAAAAATCAATGTAAGAGCTTGAATCAACTACCTTTTCTTAGCTTTCTTTAAGATGTTTCATCAAGGCAAAAACGACAGTAACCACTGGTAAACCATTGGTGAGATGCAGAAAGAATCTCATCATAAGAGTATCACTAACTGTTTCGGTCAAACCCATTTTTGCTGAAACCAGTTTTCCTTTCTTGGTGCTTGGACCAAATATTTTGAGTTGCCAAAACTACCAAGAGCATATTGCTTAACAACGAAAATGGTTAAACGGTATTGTTGGTGGTTAGTAAATAAGATGCAGAATCGTTTTGTGAAATACCACCCCTGAATATTGTCCTCAGGTGTAAACGTACCTCTGTTGTATTAAAAAGAACTCAGAGATGAACAATTCGGACAGTTATGGCAGTTTCTGCATTGAGTAAGAGCAAAGGGAGAAGTGTGACACTACGCTTTTGTGCAACTGAGAGCATTTTGACTTTGAACCTTGAAGTACAATGAAAACAGAATAAAAGATGAGCGCAGTCTTTAAATTGATGGTTATTAGTCATTCTTGACATTTTCAAGAAGTAGATGAGAAAAAGTAATAATAAAACAGACCACAAGCACCATTGGTGCTCAGGCCCTAGAAAGAAAAAGAGAGTACAGGTCAAAGCAGTGTTTTATGCCCACAGCAACACTAATCTCCTTCAGAAGCTTAGCATCAGATCGCACAAGATGCATCTTGACTGTCAATGATGCGAGGCAAAAAAAAATGTCTCAAGTTAAAGCAAAAAGAAGTGCGTAGGTGCAATATCTAAAGGATTACTAAAAACTCAGAAAGACGAGCACAAAAATGCTGAAAACAGTTTTAATAAGTAGAAGTAAGAGTTGTCACGGTCTTGTTTTCCTCTAGAGTGTTTGGCAGACTGGATTCAGGCAAAAACACTCACTGAAACCGCTGCTTTGATGTAGAATGTTCCTGCTTTCACAAACAAGTTTCAAAAGCTTGTCTAAGTTAGCTCGAAGTCATGTGTAATTACCGGAGAAATAAATGAGCCTGGAAGCAGTTGTGATAAAGCATGTATATGTCTGTTAGTCATCCTCTATGCAAATCAAAACTGTTCTACCTATTCAAACCCATTTTCTTATTACGTTTAGGTTTACCTGTGAAATGTTCTCAGAGGACACGCTAATGAGTTCACTGTTCAAACTACATAATATAAACAGCTTGCCTACTTTGTGTTGGATGATGTACTATTTCTTCAGGTAAGAAACAGAACTGAATAACACTTTAGTTTGTTGCTCTCCTGGCGTGCAGATCTGGCTGTAATGTTTGTAGTTGTGGTTAACCCCTCAAGTCAGTCTTTGATTAATGAAAGCAGAACTATTATGTAAAAGTGATTCATGAAGCCTTTCATAACATGACGTACGCACAGGCCAAGGATCTATGAACATTGATTTCTTCCATTACCCAGGCTTTAACAGACGGGTTATGCGTGAATCATAAAATACACGAATAGCGCATAATTAAAGAGCATGACGAATCAGTTAAACAAGCAGAATCTACAACAGTATCAAACTTGAGGACAGTGGAGCACCCCTGGTATACAACAATTGTTGATTTGATTCCATATTTTGTTTGTGGCATATTTTTCAACTTAAAATTTCAAATAAAAATCTCAAATATTTCAAATTATTAAAATGTGTTTGTGTGTTCCTCTCCATGATAACCCAACTGTTTGTCCCCTGAATTTGACAAAGAGGGGAAAATGTTATTTTTAGTAAGTCATAATAATTACATACAATTTTCCTAATTATGCTAAAATGGTTGAAATTGCAATAATTGTGACTTTTATGGCATAATTCCCCCCCCTCTCCCTCTTTACTTAATTCTGAAGTGCCACACATTACATGGCAGAAAGGAGAAAATTGGTGGAATGGGGTTCTTTTCAAGATTTTCATCAATTTAATGAGGCTACTTCTTGATTATGATATCCGGCATGCTTTTTAACTCTGTCCAAAAAGTCGAAAAACAAACAAACAAACTCATATAAGGAGTATATAAGCCAGAATATTTATGTATAATTTGCATATTTAATGCAATTTTAATAACATTCAACTAAAAATTATTTATATATTGTCCTCGATGACCTTAATAAATATGTATGTACACACAAACACCCACAGCACACTAAATGAGCTGACAAAAGAGACTGAAGATAGAGATGTGATGTGTAACTGATATGGATGGATGGATAAATGAGTTACAGCTACTGCCACATCAAGACGGGACAGCATGGAAACAGACAGTGATGGAAGACAGAAGGTGACCAGAATGTGATATGAAGTAAAACTGATTACTCAGGAGGACAAATTACAGCATTCAAAATATGTGAGCTATAGAGGAAAAAAATGAGAGCGAGAAAGAAAGAGCAAAGTATAGGGTGTGTCAAAAGACAATTTAATAGATGACCGTCTGATGTTAGTTCCAAATGAGAAGACATTTCCACTCGCTATGCCATCCGTGTCTCTTTCAATCCTTCTATCATTACCCACCACACGCTAGTCAGCGATTACCTGGCTGTTTACACACATATGAGTGTGTGGAGACAAAACGGTTTAAGAGATGCAAGAAAAAAAATTCTTTGTAAGCTTAAACACACACACAAAGACA
Source organism: Enteromius fasciolatus (assembly GCA_032361145.1). Taxonomy (NCBI): domain Eukaryota; kingdom Metazoa; phylum Chordata; class Actinopteri; order Cypriniformes; family Cyprinidae; genus Enteromius; species Enteromius fasciolatus. Next base: position 9,044,626 of record JAUMHR010000070.1, read on the forward strand.
CACACGGTGTCAACAATGAGGTGAAAAGCAAAGAAAAGCAATTTATAGTTCTTTGTATTCAAGTCAAGTCAAGCCAAACCTACCTGGGATAATGACCCAGCGGAGAGTTTTGGGGTGATTTCAAGACAAACAAACTCATAATAAAACCCTCACTGCCCAGATCAATGCTTTCGACCCCCTCAGAGATGTTTGCGAAGTGTCTGTTTGCTTACACACACACATACACACGCAGACATTCCTCTGTACCCCTGTTTGCATTTGGTCCCCTCCCTGGGTGACACAGCACAATTCAGTGCACTTTTCATTGTGTCTTTATTCACAAGTCTCCCAAACCCATTTTAAAGAGAGAGAGGGGAGAAAAAGAAGACAGAAACTGGGGGATGGTGAATTTTCAGCTTCGTGGTGCATTCATTAGCATCCCTTCATTGCTTTTGCGCATACACTGCATTTTCTTTTGCCGGTGCAGAAAACACAAAACCTCTGTTGAAACACCCATAAAATGCAATATTTAGAATAGTTTTACAAGAATGAAAAGTAGATAATCTGACATGGTCTGATCCCATAGCTCTATTACTATGGTCACCATGGTAATGTTCATTTGCTGCTTCAGAAAATTAACTCTCCTTTTTAATGCAAAAGTCCACTTTCAAATTATTTGTATGGTTGGTAATTTAGGTGCTTTGAAAGCAGTTTAAAGTTGCTCTCTTGACACTGGTCCATCCTCAGGGTTTTGCGGTGGTCTGAGGTCAGCTCTGCCACAGAAGGGTCACAACAACCCAACTAGACCTTAAGTCAAAACTTTACAAGGTGCAATTGTGTACACATTTGTGAGATGCGATTTGTCTGTAAACACATTTTTTGTTGGAAAAGAGTAAGCATGAAGATTCACCCCTAGCCTAACAGACAGTGGGGTGTTATACACAAAGTATAAATGATTTGGTATAAACTCAATTTAGCCAAAAATTTGCCAAAATATAAAATGCTACCAAATAAGCATGGCTTTGGACCCATTTAATCCTACTAGGAGCATAAAATGTACCCGTTGAGCTGATGAACTTACAGTTCACAATTCATGTAACAATGTAGGTGCACTTTATTTTTTAGTTTCATTCATACATTTAGTGATGTCACCTCACTAGAGCAATTTTAATCCAATTTGTTTCTCTGTAAGATAATATCTAAATAAAAAGGAGCCTAAACGGTTTAATTTCTCCATCCAATAAGAAAAAACATGTGCTCAATTTTGTGATTAAATCGGTTAATGTGGTAAACCGCTATTTACAAGCTGTAAATAAGTTCAAACGCCAACAGCAATGGTAAATCAGTGCATATAAGGTCTGATAAGCAGTTTGCATGAATCTTACAGTTTTAACACCAGGGCTCGTCAGTCGCGTGTTTCTGAGACTGCTCTGCAATCGCAGATTAAAGCAAGATTGCGGTAGCCCATAAATACTAACTGACGCGCAATGCCGGGGCCACAGGTGGGTAAACATACCACCAGAATGACCCACAGCAGTTTTCAAGCCATTTCACAGTATTTGTTCTAATAAATGTTCCCATTAAACCCTGGTCCCAGGTATCATAACCATAAGCAGCAACCATTTAAATTCGACGAGCGGGTGTGAATAACAACTTCGCAAACAAACAGCAGCAGACCGAGCGCATTCCCGATACTATAGCACTGTGGCAGACGTCCAAGCTCCTCACATACACACACACCGAGACTCTTGGCCGCCATGCACGAGACAGAGACGGTTAAGTTTACTCGCGCGACGACTTAACACATTTGAGCACAGTCTAAATCAACTAGAGTTTAATGGAAAGCTAAACGCGCTCCCTCGCGGCGGTCGAAACAACACCGACAATCGCAATCGACAGTGCATTTACTAAAAACGACATAGTAAAAAGTAACATCTGACAGCTTGCTGACCCGCAACAAGTTACGCTTGTATGTAATTGTCTTTTATTTTCTTGTCACTTACCTAGAAAGCTGCCAGAACGCGAAAACGTCTCCAAATGTGTCGCCTGATCTTCTTTTTAATCCTACCAGTTGTTCACTTTGGCAGGTTGTTGTTGTTGTAGTAAGTATAGTCTTGCAGTCTTATGACTTTGTGCTTAAAGCCACAAAAGCACCAATAAAGAAAGAAAAAGCAGAAAGTTTCTGAAAAGAGGCAAGCTGTAAGTCCCACGCTCGAAAAGGTTTGTAAGCAGGAATGTTTTCTAAGATCCGACTTCTCTACGAGCGCAAATGACACTGGCGTCCTTATTTATTTCTCAATCAGTGCTTCTCTCTCCGCGCGCTCATAAGCGCTTAGCTTTTAGACCTCTTTCTCTTCCCCTCAGGGCTCGCAAACTCGACCAGGTGCTCATTTACATAACTGCACTAGCTGTGTCCAATGGCAGCCCTCAATCAGGTGCCTCTTTGAATATTTCATGAGGCAATTGACCAATCCGGAACGAGTAAAGCAAGGAACCCGTGACCTGGCAGCGCCGCTGTAAATGATACTCAGCGCTTACCTCCGAGAGGCTTAAAAAGTGTTACAGGAACGGAGAGATTTGGGGAATATGAAATTTAATATTGCTGGTAAGGAAACAACAGGATTTACCTTGTTAACCCTTTCCGGTGTCCACCGTAAATCTTGTATTCGCTACATAATAACTAAACACTGTGGCATTGTGGCTTTTTCCCCACAGAGTTTGATGGGAGCGTCAGCAAACAAGCCTTTGTAGTGTTAAAAGATGGCATTATTACAGAGTAAAACTACGGCAATATACCATTATGTCCCGAGGCAAGACAGTAAAGACAGTGTGTTAACAGACTAAAACCTGAGCTCAGAGGCAATAAGGAGGAAAGTAAAAGAAACGTACTATAAAGTTGTGTTATGCTGTGCTAGATTCTGAGATGTACAAAGAAAGGAGAATGCACGGGTGTGGTGCTTTAATGTAAGTGAAAAGCAATATTAAAAAGGTAAAACAGACAGGTAGAGAAGGGTGGGTGAGTGAAAAAAGCTATTCCACAGCTATGTGTTGCTACTTGCCCATTCTCTGGGAGTAGATGGGAATTGGAAACTTGTTGGCAGTCATTCAGTAACACTGAGGTAAATAGTGGACTGAGAGAAACAGCAGTCTACCTAGCAAGTCAATATTGTTTCTCAAAGCCTATTGACCGCAGGCATCGTGTATGAGCATGAGCATGTGTGTAGGGATTGCTTTTTATGGCACGGAAAGAATTTGCACAGAGAAGTGAAGCATATTTGAGAAAAAACGAGAGAGATATCATTTAACATCAGGTTTGAAACTGTAACAAAGGTGTGTTTAAGGAGAATGTATTTAAAGAGGGGGAAAAAAAGACTTGAAGCAGTTCCAGTTCAAACTTTTTGAAAGCAGGTTGTTCATTTGTCCTCTTCGTGCTCAATGAACAATTGTGCATGACCTGGTTTGACTTTGAATATGATTAACTCTAACTCGCACACAGTTTTAATGGCTAAAGATTCTGACCCAAATCCTTTGTTTTTTTCTTTTTCTCAAAGTTTGCTTTATATTACAAAAAAAGTAAAGTAAGCACATACATAGGGGTATATATCTAGTTTCTAAATGCATGTTATTGATCTTAATGTGAACAATTCATCTGTGCATGTTCATTTTTTACATATGTTTAATCGAAATGTCAACTGTACCTTACAGTGAAAATGACAGACATCTCTCTGGTGACTTACAGAGAACTTCTAAAATCATTTAGTTCACAAACTGGATGTACATCAACTCTGGTTTCATTGCAACTTTAAAGTTGGTGTGAAATGGAAATTCACTCATCTTTTCAAATTGAATATTAAAGATTTTATTTTTAACACTTCATGCAGGTTAATTTTTCCCTTTTTGTAATTTTTAACCAAAATGCATCAGTTCATTGAAATGTCAGACTTCTCTTTGGTGACATATGCCAGACTTTTACAATAATTTAGTCTGTTTAAACTCCACCCCTGTCTTACGCTTGACAAGCTCTAGCCCAGCTCTAATTCAAGTCAAGTCAAAGTTTATTTCTAAGGCACATTTGAAAGCAACAGAGTTGCACCAAAGTGCTGTACAGATTTGACAACATAGAAGCACGAATCCAATAAAAGATAAGAAAATAAGATAAGAACAATTTGACATCAAGGTCTTAAAATAACCTTAATTGAAAGCTAGTGAAAAAAGATAAGATTTAAGAATCGATTTAAAACTAGCTAGCATTTTAGTTAAACATACATCCCAATTTAAAGAAATGATCAGTTTCCATTACATCATGACTTTAAATTACGTACTGGTTCAGTGGTTGCACTTCTGTAGTTAAAAATTTGGGAGACATTTCAATGTTGAATTTTATGTTCCAAGTGATTCAACTAATCTTCATGTTTTATAATGAAAATCAATACCGTGAAGGGCATTTCACCACAGTGCAATAAAGCTGAGTGTACGTCCTTGAACAGAGCTCAGATTACCAGGGTGCCACAAGAAAAGACAGGAACTATAACTTTTCGACTGTGTTAGAAAATTGAATGCCTCCTCCAAAGGCATGTGATACAACCCGATTACTTCTTCCACCCCTTCCCCTTTCTTCCCACTTCCCTCGCTCTGTTTTTCCCTCCCTACCCCCCCGCCCTAGCTTTGTGCGTTACCCTGGCAACCTGTGATCCCCTGTAATGTTGCTATGACCTTTGCACATTGTTTCTTTGGTTTCCACTACTTGCACTGGCTTTGTCTCAATCTCTCCTTCGTTCTCTTCCTGAAGATAAGGCCTCCTGTGTTTCAGTTACTTTTTTTTCTTCAAGAGATCTCTTCCACAGCTAAATTTCCATTCTTGTGTCTGTCTCTCTCTCTCTCTTTTGATTCAGCTAAGCATGAAAAGCAGGCCTGATCCTGTGTGGAATTCACTGTGAAGGATGGAGAGGGAAAAGAGAAGTGTGGCCGAAAGGAAAAGGAGGTAAATCTAATCTAAGTGGAAAGTGAAGCTGGTTAGATTGAAAAAGAGAAAGACAGGGAAGCAAGACGCACTTGAAAGTACTTGATAGCTAGAGCTTTACCCCTGAGAAGCCAGTAATGCGTGACATTTTAATACATTTTAATGAAATGGAAAAATGGATATGTGATGCATGTGGAATCAGTGAACAAGAGCAGAGTTTCACAAAATGTGAAAAATGAATTCAATTAATAGACTATTTAAAATTATAGAGCCGAAATATGAAGCACAAGAGGTTTAAGGCCTAAAGCATTCAGAAATGTATGATACATGAATAGATCACAAATAAATCCTCTGAATTCTACAAGATTATTTACTATAATGGGAACTTTAAATACAATTAAACAGGCTTCAAGTGTCATTTTGGCACACTTCTTTGTTTCTACCCGAATACTTATAATTGTGTCATTGCAACAGATACTTACAGTGGCTATATGTACAGTAGGTACAGAAAGTATTCAGATCCCTTACATTTTTCACCCTTTGTTAGATTGCAGCCAATTTTTTTCCTCATTAATGTACACACAGCACCCCGAATGACAGAAAAACACAGAATTGTTGACATTTTTGCAGATTTATTAAAAAAGAAAAACTGAAATATCACATGGTCCT
>JAUMHR010000070.1:9059302-9070455 GCA_032361145.1 Enteromius fasciolatus
TATATTTGCAAAGTGATCATAGTATGTTGTGGACCCATATAAATATAGTGTTAGAAGTTATTAAGCTAATGACTGGTAGTTGGAAAGTTACTTACAGTTAGTAAAATCAGAATGTTTATTTTTTTACCAATACATGATTATGTAAGTAAACAAACCAGCTTCAGGTCAAAAAATAAACTGACAGCCTGCCAAAACATCTGTTACAGTCTACTTCCTTGCATTTATTAGAAGTTTTATCAGCACTGTTTCTTGTAATTGTAACATACAATATTTCTGTTTTTCAGAATTGGGACTTAATATTGCTCAGGACAAATGCAACATTATTTTTTAACAATTGTAACGTTACTTTTACTTTACAATTTTCACAACTGTAAATTACGTTTACTTTACATCGCTCATTATGACTTCAAATCTTGCAATTGCGACAATATTTTTTTTGTAAACGTGGCTGCTTTTCTCAATTGTGACCTTATACTGGTCAATCTGACTTTATTAAAAATAAATCTACAGTTGCACAATATAATTGTGACATCTTTGAATTTTTACTGTATTTATTTGCAAACATGACTAGGGACTTGAGAAACATGGCACGTAATGCATGAAAAAACCCCCGCAATTTTATTGATATCAAAATTCTTATTTATATATTTTTTAGTACAGGTTTCCGTACGATGACTCTTTTGTCGATTGTATGTATTCAGTTGTAGAACATAAAAGCCTCTTCAGTCAAGTTAACAAACCTTATCCTCAAACAGAAAATGCCAATAACTGCTTCAAAATTCCATTCTCGTGTCTGTAAAATAATTAATCGCGTGGTCAAATATCACTGGAACCATAAATGTTGCTGAGCTACAAGACCAGTGACATTCCTAGGATTGCTGTGCCACTGTTATCAGTTCCTTCTGCATTCCTAAGGTAGGTGATATAGAGCCTGTGAAGACAACAACACCAAATGCCACCTCTGCATTTTCTTCAGATACTGAAGCGCACAACTCCACATTTATCATTCAGGATTATATAGAAGCTGCATTTTACAGTGGAATCAAGCAGACATCCTTTCATGTGACGAATGGTATGGCTAACAGAATCTGCCCAAATCACCAGACGTCTAAACAAGCAAATTAACACCAATCAGATTAGAGCTACAGCATGTGTCTGGTTTCTGATTAACCCCTGCGCGACCTATTGTGCAGTTACCATTATTCGTGCCGATAAAAACACAGTTAATGCCAAACCCTTGATTATTACTGGTTTAATAGGACTAATTCATTCAGTCTTTGTGGATTAGACTGGTTATGTACGTCATGTGAAAAGCTGGCTGCTCTACACTAATGCAACACATATGGACAGCACAAGCATGACCAATGACTCCTGTTAAAGACCACAGAATTTCATTTGGATAATTTATGAGGTCACGGTTGAGTGAAATATGAGACTAACGCGGAGCTGTCGGCGGTTACAAACCGGCAAATAGTTTTAAACAATCTACAGGAAATTAGTGAGTTGTGTTTTACCGTTGTATTATTTGTGCTGGTTATTATGAGCAAATTATGCTTGTGAGGCACTGTAACGTTTCCAAGTCACACCCGAAACCACAAGCACGTTTAATAGTTTTCCCCGTTTAATTAGAAATGGATTATAATGTAATCCACATGAAGGATTTTACATGACTTGTTTTTGATTGTGGTGCACTAATCAAATTAGATAGGAATGCTTCATTGTCTTCTTAATGCTGCAGTGTTTGCTGGCAGGAAATGATGATTGGTAAAGTTGATGTGAGGCAGTGCTGCATGATCTCATTGCCAAAGGTTATATTTCCTAAGTGTGTCGCTGTAAAGCTCATAATTAGTACCAGTCAGAAGTGTGCACACACCTACTCATGATTACTATGATTACTATTTTCCATATTTTACAATAACAGTAATTAAGACTGAAAAAACACTGATTGGAAGCATCGGAATTATGCAATGAGCAAAACCGTTAACAAATCTTGAATTTAGCTTCTTAAAAGTGGCTACTTTTTCCCTTGATAACAGCTTTTTAGAAACAGCGCCCTCTCAAATGAGGTAACCGCTTACTTTTCCAAAAATTTAAAGGCTGGTTCATGAGGGACATATTTTTGTTCTCCTTTGAACGTGGTAAAGTAACACATTTGATCACTATGTTGTGTTTTCAAAGTGATTTTTAACTATTTAAAGCCTGACAACTCATAGTTTTTGATTTTATCATAGTTTTACACAAAATAAGCATGTGTATGTTTTTGGGTATCGTATCTGATACATCAGGCTTTTTATGGCTCACACACACTCTAAAAAATGCTGGGTTAAATGTTGAGAATCAATATGGAGCACGCACTAGTAAACCACAAAAATACCTTGTTTATAATGAGGCCCAAACTGAGCAGAAATATGGCATTAGGTGCAGTTGCTGGCATTTCTATGGCCAGACATTTAAATTAAATTCTGACAGCTTGTAAATCAATGGGATCTTTATAACAGCATAGCAGACTACTTACTGTACATACATGCAAATGTTGCATATAATCTTGTTTTATATTGCAAATATTGTTTTTTAATCAAACGTCTTTAGTTTGTATTGTTGGGGAAAATATAATGCAGTGCAATATAGTGAGGATTGAAAGAAGTACAAATAAACATTGCTTTAATAGCCTGACTTTAACATGATTTTTCTAGAAAACAAGTGGTATGGATAATCAAGGATTTCACAGCAAAAAGACCTCACCCTGACGTTTTTAGAATTGCACCAAAATGCTTTCGGCTTAGATTGTGTACAACACAGCTTTTTTAGCAGTTGTGCTCATGCTGGTAATTTAGAGGCTTCAGGCATTTATAATGTATATGTAATACAGAGGGCTTTACAAGGTTAAAGTATGCAAAAAATGTTAATAAAAACATTATATATTTAAAATTTGATCTCAAACTCTTTTCCAGTCAAATACTTTTTTGTGCTCTTTTAACTCTAATTCTTACGTACATTATGCATGCCTACATCAGTGGTTCCCAACCACGTTCCTGGAGGCCCCCCAAATGGCACGTGTTGCCTCTCTCCTTGTCTCTTGGAGTCTCTACTAATGAACTGATGAGCTGAACCAGGTGTGTTTGATTAAGGAGACAGTGTTGGAGAGCCTCCAGGATCCTCCTGGCCTACACTATACATTCAATGACAATATATCTTCATTTACATTCTGACATGCTGTTTGTGAAGACATTAATAGCTGTGTGCTCTTGTGCAAAAATAAGGACGGCAAAGAGTCAGGGGAACATTTTTATTGCAGAGGGCTGTTTCTGTCAGTATAATAACATTTTAATAAAGAATGAATGACCCACACACTATCACACCCACACAAACAGAGACACGCCCACATGAAATCCCTAAGTAAGGGCATGCAGGACTGGAGGCTGAAAAGCAGGAAACCAGCACCCTTGAATCGGTATCTCTGCACATCATCACTGTTACCTGAGTCCTAAAGTGCACAAACTTGAGCTCTTCAAAACCAACACTCTCTCTAATAAATGCACTTTTTAGTCCAAAACAACACGACTCCATCATTTTCAAGTGGCTAGTGTTAGTGTGCATTTACAACAATCCCACTTCTAGAACTGGAACACTAATATCAGTCTGATGTCTCTGTAAACTTTGCATAGTCTAAAACATCACTCCCACCGCAACTCTAAACAACACCTTCACTTCATTTCCCGCATTTATAAATGTATCTGAACAAAAAAAGTCCGCTGGTCGCTGCCGCTTGCTTTAAAAAGTGCTTTAAGTGTCTTTTTATCAGAACAATCTTCTGAAGTCAACACTCTGTTTCTGGCCTCTATCACTCATCCTCAAACACGGCTGGTTCTGGCCTGCATGCAGAGGATTATGGTACTGAGATCGAGGGTGAAATACATTCGCATGGGCAACTCGCAGTTTGAGGTCAAAGCGGTGACCTTTGACCTCACCTGACCTTTGGCATCACTGCTTTGTGATTGATGATAAATCAGCGATTGTATTCGTCGATGTTTGTTTAGTGACACTGATTGTACAATAACTGGTTGTACAGGCATTCCTTCTGCCCTCTCAAAAAGGGAAAAGGCTGCATGCAGGAGGTATAAAAGTTTTCCAAACATTTCGATTAATTTCTGATGATGATAAATGAAAAGTATGGAAGGTACAGAGGCACAGAGAGGCTGAAAAAAGAACACAAAACCAGCAAACATGGGTAGTTTGTTGTCTGTACAATGGGCTGTATAAGTGTGCAACAAATAAATGCGTAGCATTTAAATACAAAACTTTATACAGTCCTTTGATTGACACGCTGCCGATTGAAAGGAGATGGTCATAAACAGATAAGTGATAAATAAAGAAACTGGAATGAACATGGATCTGATCCCTCACTCACACTCGTTCTCTCCCAGCACACTGAACATGTTGAGAGTGAGGCCCTTCCTGTCAGACTTCACGGTATCATCTTCATCATCCCCATCAGCATCCTCATCATCGTCTGCGTCTCGATCGTTGTCCTCTTCCAGCTCAGAACTGGATTCACCCTCCTCGTCTTCCCTTTCTCCACACTCCTCCTCTTCTTCCTTTCTTCCCTGTAGAGTGATGATCTCGGCCAGGTCTGGGTGTGATTCCCATTCATCTGAAGAGATGGTTATTGTATTTCAATTTATTTCATATCAGGTTATTACATGGCAGATGCAAGAATACAATAAGTTATAAAAAGTTGTTTAGGGTCCATATTATAAAACAAGCCTTCCAAGTGTGCCCTATTGAAAATGACATAAACATTGGGCAAAACGAAAACATATGTTAGTCCTACAATATTCCGTGGACGTAGAAATTACACATAAAATCTGGTCTTGAGTGGTGGGTGACATGAACAATGACCTCTGACCTTTACTCTGAGCGTATCCAGGTGGTCGCAGACATAGGCACAGCCGTCCATCGATGGCTAAACGCAGGAGACTGTTGGCTGCTCGGTAGACATCGTTACGAGCTGCCTTAGCAGTTTTATATCCTCTCCTCTCGGCCCAGGCTTAAAAAAAAAGAGAGAATAACAGATGTGACTATTAATAAACCAATAACAACAACTTCAGCTCTCAAAGTTTCTCCCTCCAGTTGAATGTTAAATAACAGGACAGGCACCTTCACACACGTCCCATGCTGTCCAGTCCTGTGTTTTGGGGTCCTGTGGGGTTTCTGTGCCGTAGTCAGGATGTTTCAACTTTAACACAGGCAAAAAGTTGGTCCGTTCACACAAATATCCTACTGAACTGTAAGGCTCCTGCAGCTGGGACACTGGATATATACCAGCTAGGATCTGTTTGAGAAGATAAAGAACACACGCAATTAAACATCAACAAAACACAAACAAAGCTTCAGAATGATACAGTATCGTGCTGGTTTTACCTGTAGTTGCTTGTCCACTCGAGAAGGGAAGACTAGCCCAGGACAATCACACAGTTTAACAGTGGGAGTGAGGTAGTACGTTTGGAAATATTTAGTGTGACCTGGGGTTCGAGACACGCTCACAACCTTCCTGCCGACCAGACTGTTCAGCACTGAAGATTTACCTACATTAGGAAAACCTGGAGAAAGTGCAAAAAGACTCCATATGAATTTCAAACTCATGAACAAATTTAAATGTCAAGGATCGATGTTTCAGCACATTGAGGAGAAGACACCTGTAACTGATATTGAATTAAAAACATGAAATGGACATTGTGATAATCTTTTTTTCCCCTGTTTCGCTTCCTGAATGGAAAAACCGTAGCGCATGATTTGATTTTGTTCATTGTTGTTATTTGCTTAATGCAATTTTGTTATTTGAGTGACAGGTTGCTATGAGGGAGAGCCTCGTGCCAATGCATGTCATGAGAAAACAGATGTTTTTAAATAATGATGTTCACAATTAAGTCTTTCATATAATAAACACAGCAATATTCCTTACAAATAGTGTCAGTTTTGAGTTTATAGTGACTTTAATCTCAGGCTTTTACCTATGCAGCCCAATGTTAGTACTCCGTCTTTATAAAGTTCTTGTGTAGGGCTGTTCATTTCCATGGCAACGTCACTGTGATGCTCCATCAACACAGATTCAGATCCATCTTCAGCCTGATCCCCCTCTGTTCCCACGGCAACAGCATCCCTCTGGATCTTCTTCTCCCAGCTACTCAAATCCACTATAAACAACAACAACCATCATCATCATTTAATACTCCCCTGTGTTCTCCAGTGCTGATGTTTTATTGTCTGGGAGGAAGTTGTCTAACCTCTTCCTGCTGTGATCTCCTGACACGCTCTCATGATGTGAAACGGTCCTCCAGCCTGATTCCATCCTGCTTTCTTCTTCATCCTCTTCTTCTGTAGAACTGCAGAGAGTACAGATGAAGGTGACACTTTTATTCTGGTCTATTTTGTCCGTTATATAACAGATAAAGCACCGACAGTGGAAAGACTCTCACGTGTGCTGTAGGGTTGTCCTGGGTGCGAGGTGAAGCAGACACAGTGCAGGTGTGGGAACTGTTTAGTCAGGTAGTGTTTCCATGCTAACACCAGCGGCGCGGGACACAAGTCCGCCTTGTTGAGCACCAGGATGAGGTGCTTCTTTAACTCACCAGTGATGTAGTGATACAGAGCAGGAGGAAACTGCAGCACCTGCAGAGAGAGTGAGAATGTTTACTTATACTAAATGGTAATGAAGTTACGTCTTCCACACCATCCTTCTTTTGCTCAACATTTTTTAATGCAATACAAAAAGTGCTGAGAGTAAATGTAATATAATCTCTGGCCCCACCTAGTGGAGATTTTATTACTTCAGTTTGCATAATCTGACACTCCCACATATAGAGGAATGCCTATGCAATTTTGATGATCTTTTGAAAACTGCTAAAACTTTTAACAGGCGTTACAGTCGCACACTCACTGGGTGTCTGATATCCACTATGAGGAGAATGACATCAGACATCTCCATTACTCTCCACAGCTGCCTCCATGTCTGAGGAAGAAAGGGAGTCAGTCAGTAGTAGAAAAGTACATAGTTTTTACTTGAGAGAGCATTATTAAGGCTATCTGAATTTCACTAATGAACCCTTAATCTGTTATTCACATTCTTTCGGATTAGCCAACTTGCTTGAAGTCTTTTGGTCCACTTTTTTGTCTTTTTATAGTTTTTGGCTCAGGCGTTTTATGGTCTCCTTTTGTTCTAATAATCCAAAACCCATCTAAAATTTGTAGACTGTTAAAAAACAATGAATCCAACACTCTCCTCAGCTAAGGGGTTGAAACATTTAGATGGACGTTTATGAGTTCTTAGAAAAAAAGCTTGTTTGTTTTAAAATTATTTGCACAATAGCGGGGTGTTTCTGTTGTTTGCAGGCTATTCAAAACACACATCCACTTTTAATAAACTAAATACGCATACTAATTAGCGTTATGCATTCTAACTGTTGAAAAAGTGTTGCTCCTGTTGCACTAAGCAAACAACAGTCACACAGCTTGAGAAAAGCAGCGGCTCATAAAGCAGTGAATTTGAACACTTAACAGTGTTTGCCTCCAGCACATTCTGGCCAAACAGATGCTCATGTGCAATAAAAAAAAGCTATTTCATTACAGCCATTGACTCAGCAGCAATCAAATTCTGGTTGCTGATAAAAATGAGTTGTGTTTTTGGAACAAAACATACCTCGAGATTGTGCTCGAAGTGGCTGAGGGTACTGGGTGGGTTTTTGGAGTGAAGAGCCTCCAGATACTCCAGAAATGACTTCTCCTCTTTCCGCAGCAACTCCTCACGCCGCATGTTGTAACGCCATGAGGGCCGCCGTGGGAAATCCAGGCCTGTTATTAGACAAAATTAAACTGAAATGAAGTAAGACTTAACAACATGGACCAAAACCAATATCACAGTAAAAAAAAATCTAAATATAGGTAGGTAACATGTATTTTTATAATACACTACCATTCAAATGTTTGAGGTAAGTATGATCATTATTATAATTTGTAAATAAAACCTTTTATTAGAGGCTGTGTTTTGTTAGAGAGAGATGGCTGCCCACTTCTCCGGGTGTGTGTTCATGGTGTGTGTGTGTGTGTGTGTGTGTGTGTGTGTTCAATACTCACTGCTGTTTGTGCATTTGGATGGGTAAAATGCAAAGCACAAATTGCGAGTATGGGAATCATACTCATACTATTTGTGCAAGATTTAAAAAGTCCTAAAATGATTCATGACTTTTAGAAAAACATTAAGCAATATTAAACTGTTTTCAACATTCTGTTTTCAAATTTTAGAAAGAAAGCACAGAATCAGCATATTAGACGGCTGCTGAAAATTCAGCTTTTGCCTTCACAGTACGTTTTAAAAATATCATAAAATGGGAAAAAAATGGTTATTTTAAATTGGAATCATATTTCCCCAAAATACAAATTTCTCTGTATTTTAATCAAAGGATTAAGGATACAAGCCATACTTAAGAATCAACCCCAAAGTTTTGAACTGTGTGCATTTCAGTGTTTTTGTTGTAAACTGTACAAGATTACAGGATTCTAATATAGCAGATACACCACCTATTCTCATTTACAGCATGGACGTAAACAGACGCAGAATTTTTCTGGCTCATCTATTTGACAAAAGTCGCACTATGCACTAATTGTGAAGGTGACATTTCAGCTAGTTTTGTGAAAACAATATCCTCAAAGTTTATTATCATAACACTCTGTCACCACTTTAAGTTGCATAAATACCTTTCTCTTCTGGGTAGATCTGGGTCATATCAATTTCTAGTTCCTTTTCTGCCACCGGCTTCAGGATCTTCTCCCTCGCTATTTTCTTCCTCTTCTCCACTTCCTCCTTGCTCTCCTTCTCAAAGTGCAGACGGAATCTTAAAACAAGCCATTAAAAGATTAACAAACAGGACGATACATGCCCGTGCTAAAATACCTCATGTTGAATTTATAAGACAAGGCTAGACTGACTGTTTCACCTGTCCTAGCTCACCTGTTGGGGTCATATCTGCTGTCTCTGGTGCCAGGCTGATGGTTGATCCTCTTGATGTCTGTCGTCTCGCTGTCTGATGTATCCGACTGTCTGTCTCTGCTAGGTCCTCTCTCTACACTGGCATTTCGGCTACTGTGACTCGAACCGGTTTCTCCTGCACACACAAACATTCAGAAACTTAAAGAGTGATTTCTATTTAAACATCCTTCACCTCTAATCCACAGTTTCTGCAGGTTTTATGAAGGTAAATTTAAGACCAAGTAAAGAAAATGTACAGATTAAATAATAAAGATACAACTTCCAATGGCTCTCCATCACTTATTTTTTCATATGACAAATAAAAATAGCTACAATCCCTTCTGATCACATTGCAATTAAGAAGTTTTTCTTTGTATTTTTGTCTTGTTTTCCAGTGCAAAATTTAATCCAAGAATCTGAAGATTCTTAAATGAAGGTGAGAAAAAAACAAATCATACCTCACTTGTAGATATTCATACATGTTTTATGCATAAATACAATAAATTTTGCTCACTTAAAAAAAATAAATAAACAGATTTATGTTAAAATCATGATCACGTTAAAATTTAGACTAAAGTAAATTTATCTTGATTTAATGATATCTCTGTTGGACAACAAATTAAAAACTGTATATATATACACACATGTGAAATTAAGGCTTCTGCTCTGATTTTATATCTTTTAGGCCTTAATTTGTGGTTTTCGAAAACAATGACGCATTTTAGTCATATGATGCAGTCATGTGACCAATTAAACTGAGATGCGGAAGGCGTTATACAGCAGTTGTTTTGTTTGCTCTCAATCTTGACAGCCCTATTAAAGATTGATATCAGTTTAACATGCTCCAGCTCACTGTTAGTCAATTTAAAAACTTTGTGCTTTACCTCGACGTTTCAAAGAGCTGGAAAGTAAATAAACAGCAGTCGGAAATGACACAGATCGAATCGCCTTATGTTTCACACATGTGCAGAACAGGAACGTAAGCATTTTTGGTCGTTTCAGTGTGGAGGATCAACTCTTCAGAAACGATTGAAAATGATTTTTAAAGCGTTTTTAGACTAAAACGAGTTTTCAAATTTATCCGGATTAGTGTAGACGTAGCCTTGAAAAGCAACACTGATTGACAAACTTCACATGCTGTTGTGCAAATGGAATAGACAACAGGTGGAAATTATAGCCAATTAGCAAGACACCCCCAATAAAGGAGTGCTTCTGCAGGGGGTGACCACAGACCACTTCTCAGTTCCTATGCTTTCTGGCTGATGTTTTGGTCACTTTTGAATGCTGGCGGTGCTTTTACTCTAGTGGTAGCATGAGACGGAGTCTACAACCCTGGCTCAGGTAGTGCAGCTCATCCAGGATGGCACATCAATGTGAGCTGTGGCAAGAAGGCTTGCTGTGTCTGTCAGCGTAGTGTCCAGAGCAGGAGACAGGCCAGTACATATTAAAAGGTGTGGAGGAGGCCGTAGAAGGGCAACAACTCAGCAGCAAGACCGCTACTTCCGCCTTTGTGCAAGGAGGAACAGGAGGAGCACTGCAAGAGCCCTGCAAAATGACCTCCAGCAGGCCACAAATGTGCATGTGTCTACTCAAACGGTCAGAAAACGACTCCATGAGGGTGGTGTGAGGGCCCGATGTCCACAGTGTGCATGCAGCCCAACACCGTGCAGGACGTTTGGCATTTGCCAGAGAACACCAAGATTGGCAAATTCGCCACTGGGGCACTGTGCTCTTCACAGATGAAAGCAGGTTCACACTGAGCACGTGTGACATACGTGACAGAGTCTAGAGATGCTGTGGAGAACGTTCTGCTGCCTGCAACATCCTCCAGCATCACCGGTTTGGCATTTGACCAGTAATGGTGTGCACAGCCTCCATGGGCTCGCCAGAGGTAGCCTGACTGCCATTAAGTACTGAGATGAGATCCTCAGACCCCTTTTGAGACCATATGCCAGTGCAGTTGGCTTTGGGTTCCTACTAATGCAAGACAATGCTAGATCTTATGTGGCTGGAGTGTGGCAGCAGTTCCTGCAAGACGAAGGCATTGATGCTATGGACTGGCGCACCTGTTCCTCAGGCCTGAATCCAATTGATCATATCTGGGACATCATGTCTCGCTCCATCCACCAAC
>JAUMHR010000070.1:9073533-9084215 GCA_032361145.1 Enteromius fasciolatus
ATATCTACATCTCTCTTTAAGGTCAACTTATTTTTTCACATTTTAGAAAATTTTCAAACAAGGATTTGTCAAACCAACATTCAAAGGTTTAAAAATGTCACTTCACTTGAATAGCACTTTCTTGTATAGAAACTCAATTCTGCACCCTAAAGCTAAGACTTAATTCTACTTCAAGACCTGAACTGGAATATCAAAGCCGTTCTAAATTTAACTCTGAACTGTGCACACCCTTTACTCAGTCGCCATTTACTTCACTTCATGGAAAACAGAACACAGGTTTTGAAAGACGTTATTCTTTAAAGAAAAGTTTAAAATGAATGTTCTAAAAAGTAACACTTTTGAAACTGACTTTATTTATTTAAATAAAGAATATGTCACCTGCAGGTTAGACAGCTGAGTGAAAGACTTCTCACAACCAGGATGTGAACATTTGTATGGCCTGTCTCCTGTGTGGATCCTGAACAGGCACAAAATATCAAGAGATAAGAAATAACAGAAAGCTCCACTGAATAATGAAGCAGGTGCGAAAACAAATCTAAAAAAAGAACAGAAGACATAAAAGAAAAACACATCCTGTGTGGTACCTGTGGTGCTGCTGTAAGTGACTGAGCTGTCTGAAGGTCTTCTGGCAGTAGCTGCAGGTGTAAGGTTTGATTCCTGTGTGTATTCGTATATGCTGAGCAAGGTAGCTTGTGTTGGCAAACGATTTCGTGCAGTGAGGACACTTGTGAGGTTTGGATTCTGTGTGGTTCCTGCAAAAAAGGAAAGACCAACATGCTTGACCAGGGGCTCCTTCAATAATTTACACGCACTACACAAATATTTGACATGACAATATTCTGCATTTCTATGCTCACTCTGCTGACCTTTCTTAGATGGTCCCTATCAGTACCGCCAACAACTGTCAAAAGTCTGCAGTGTGTTTCAAAGACATTTGGAAGTGGTGTGGTAGGTGTTTGAATGAGGTCAGAGAAAGGGCAGATCCATTTCTCAAAAAAACATTTGCACTAAATCCTCACAGGAACTCCGTGGGCAGCAGAGCCCAATCCCACGTCCAAGTGTGATCAGGAGTGGACGAAACCTTTATGTGACCTCGATTTCAGAGCGGGGCAGAACCTCATAAAACTTCTACACAGTTATGGGACGATAATGTAGAGTCAAAGAGAACTGGGCCTTCACTGACAGCTGCAATTTCAGTTCAATCCGTCAGTCGGTGTGTGTGTGTGTGTGTGGGGTGTAAAAGTTTAAATAGTCTGCAGTAATAAAAAGTGTGCCAGAGGAGAAATAACTGAAACAAATAGAGAAAGAAATGAAAGGGAAATACAGAAGAAAATTATATTTCTTTCATTCTTTGAAACCCGAGAACTTTTCCTGGCAAGTTTTAGTTTCTTCTAACAATTTTTCCCTCCATCAGTGAAACATTTAATGTGTAATCTGCCCACTACACATGGTGACATCAGCTGCGCCATTATAAAGACTGTGGTATATAATTACACAGTCCATTACACATAAACTTACATTTAAACAAACTATCATCAAAGTTTGTTGCTATAGCAACAAGCTAGAGAGGATGAGGCCCTGTTGTCAACCTTTCCAACGTGACCGCAGAATGTCTCAGAGGGCGGACACCCAGAACACGTGTTTGCGTTCAAAAACTGCTAGATGGAGCACAACGGAAAGCAAAATGTGGAGGTCAAAAGAAGCACTTTAACCACGCAGGCTTTTTGTCGGTTATTCATGAAATAAGTGGGCTGAAAACACTGTCAGAAAATAATGCGTCAGAAAAACATTTCCAAGTAAGATTTGTCAAAGCACTTTTTTCATGTTACATATTCTAAATGTAAAAAGACACGAGGTTCTAAATTCTAATATGTTATTAACATTATCATCATCATCAATTTTTCTTGTGGTCCACAATACTTATCCAAGAATTTTAATGTTTATTCATATCATTTTCTAAAGACCAGGATCCAATTACCTCCAGGACAGGTGGCTGCAAATAACTGTAAAAAATATTATGCGCTAAGGACGCAGAGTCAGAATCCTGACTCAAGAATCTTTTCTGACCTTTCCTTCCCTTATTCTCACTTCGTTTTCTGGCAGTTCTGATTTGTTCTATAATAATAAAGGTGCAAATGGCAAAAAAAAAAATCTTTAAAAAGTTTTCTCCTAATGTTCTTGTATCTTTTTTCTGGACTGCATTTATTTAGCCACAGAATGTTTTTACGAGCACATCAAATCAGCAACCTTTCAAGCATGCGAGTCACGTTCAGGAGCAGCAGCTCTTAAAGTAATAGCACCCAAATAACCTATTAACCTAGCTGTTGTAGTGTCTGTGAAAAACAAAAACCGAAAAAAGGAAATAAAATGTTTTTGTAGCTTTCAGGATTCATCAATATTTAGTGTTCATGTAGTTCATTCAGTTCACTGTAGAACTCAGTGTTCGCTACCTATCCAAAAATTCTATATTTCCTACTTGCTGAAGGGCATAGATATTTATTATATCTTATTATTAAATGATATCTATAATAAACGTCAAGATTGATAGCTCTCAATTGCACTGTAACGTTGAAAGGCTAGAGTCAATGTTTAAATATTAGGAAAAAAATAATTTGATAAAAGGCATCAGTAGTATTGGTATTATTATAATTATCCCATTAAACAAACAAAAATAGGCTGTACTGTTTTTATTTCTACATTTCAAAATAAAACTATATTTAAAAATGTAGGTGTTTGGTGTGATTTACCACAATTAATTTCAGTGTAATTAATCAATTGACCTGGACTCACTTATAATTATTGATTTAAATTAGTTTGTTTGATACTGAACTCTAATATTAGCTATTTCTCATATAAGAAAATAAATATAATTTCAAGATCTGCCAGAAGTTTAATAATGCTACATCCATACACTGCATAATCCTGGACAAAGGTTTAGCAAATCTCAAAATATTCATTATGTATATTATACCTTATATTGTTGTGATGCTGCATAGCAAGTACGTGACGCATTTAGAAATTTTCCTAAAACGTAAAACCAGCGTGTTCTTGTCTTAGGAAAACTTTGATCCACTTCAAATACTGACTAGTGTATGTTCATATATCATTGGTCAAATATGAAAATAAATATGGATCAGCCAGAGCTGCAATACTGCTGCATCAATATGTTACACAATACTGGACAAAAGTGAAGAGAAGCACCTAATGCTCTTTTTAACGTGTTTGATGCAGTATGATATCAATGTGTATCATGACACGAGGACGTTTGAACTAAGGTCCATCACACACACTCTCCATCACCCGCCTGCTTTGCCACAGACACCCACACACAAACACACACACTCTTGAGGTGCGGTGCTGAGTACCGTGTGTGCTGCTGTAAGTGACTGAGCTGTCTGAAAGCCTTCTGGCAGTAGGAGCAGGTGTAGGGCTTGGCACCGCTGTGGATGCGGATGTGCTGGGCCAGGTAGCTGGTGTTAGCGAAGGATTTGGAGCAGTGCGGACACTGGTGAGCTTTCACCTCCGTGTGCGACTTGGAGTGCAGCTGCATGTCTGATTTATTGCAGAACGTCAAACCACACATCCGGCACCTACAGAAAGAAAAACACACACACACACACACACACACCAAGGGGAGGACAGAGGGATGAGAGAAAAGGAAAACACGGGAGACGTACAAATGGAAACAGGACAAAGAGAAAAGGAAAGTTACAAGTCTGGTCCATCAATAGTGAAAGGAGAAACATGAGACGTGACAAACAGGCGAGAAAGAGACAACGCAAGCAGGAGGGTGAGAGACGAAGAGGTCAACAGAGAACGATCCAAAAGGAAATGGTAGACTCTAGGCTCCAGAAAAGAAAAACGAGAGGGAGAAGCCAGAAAAGCAAGTGCAGATGGGCAATGAATGAGCAACAAAGAGGGTGACAGGAGTGTGTGTGTGTGTGTGTAGTTGTGTGTAGCTGGAGCTGCACATGCTGCTGATAAAGATAACACACTTTCTACTGAAGCACAGCAGACAAACACGCAAATATGCTCATTGCGAAGCCAGGAGTGTGCGTGTGCGTGTGTGTCGGCCGGGAGGGCCATGCATTGCTGCAGTATGAAAATGAAGTGGCTTAGAGTCCCTGCCTCTGTCTTCGCCTCTTCTAATAGATCGTAAGAACACACACTGAGTGCATGCTGAGCCAATGTCCTTATGGAAAGCCCTACCTGTATGTTTTTCCACCCTCTTTCCCAGCATGCACTTCTTCTGGAGACAGGCTGTAAGGGTTGGCAGAATGATGCTGCAGAGAAATGGAAAATCGGTCAAAAAATTGTTGCTAATATCATAAGATTTCTTTGCATATACATTACCATTCAAAAGTTTTTTTAGTCATCAACTGTGACAGAAAGACACAATGTTACAAAACTTTTTTATCCAAGGAAAAAGGAAACCAAAAGCTAACCAATGAGGACAACAGAAACCAACAAAAGAGCATTAATATGTAAGCGCTATTACAGGTATCGTTTATTCTTCTGTTTTTTTAATAATAAAAAGAAAACAAGCAGATAGAACGGAAAAAGAGTGCAGAACAATAGTGTTAGAGGGTAGTGTTAGTTCTTATCTCAAACTTTTGACTAGCTGTGTATCAGGGCTAATATCAATAAGGTTTCATCTACATGTGTGGCTGCCATACCTGTCCTGAAAGACCCAAAATCAAGGGGTCTGTCCCAGTAGATGAGCCAACCAATGGGTGTGATTCTTTCTTCTTCCTGCCTCGTTTTGATGGTAATGGGATGATAACAGGTGAGCAGGGAACGAAATCATTTTTCTTGTCTGTCGGAGACATGCAAGAGTAAAATGCTTTAATTATGTGAACCAAGACCGATGAGACAATAAAGTGTATCTGTCCCAGTCTCAGTAATATTGCACACAAAACTAGAGGGCAATAATACCAAGCAACAGACAGAGATGTTTGTGATCTCAGTTTAAATGGGGACCCATGAAGATCACTTGAAAAGCTGGGTACAAGTTTTACTTGTACAATAAAGCATCTATCCTACAGATCAAGATCACTTTGCAAGAACGAAAACAAAAAACTGGGAGACATGGACTAGCACAAAATATAAAACGTAATAATTACTGTAAATATCAGGACACAATACTGCGAGGAAAAGAAAAGATGTCAGAGCAGGTTGTGCCTGGGCAAAAGATGAAAGTCATAGCTGCTCCTTCTTGGGAACCCATCTGGCATCATTTTGATTGTACAATCAAAACGAAAAGAAGGAAATGCTAAACCGCATTTAAATAGCAATATTGTGGTAAAAACCATGTAGATGTGAAATTAGGTGCATTACCAGTCTGGACTGTTATCATTGTGGTGGATGGATGTCCAGGAATACGGGACTGAGCAGATGACACTGGAGACACCAGAGTGACCAAACCCGCTAGAAAGAGCGAGGCAGTGATGGAAGATTTATGAAAGTGCAAATAAACTAACTAGAGAAAGCCCTCTAATCATTAGCGACCAAAAATAAGCACACGCATAGTACCTGCCGTCATGATGCCGGTAGGCGGTACCGGCAACACTGTGATGCTGTGTAAGGACTGAGACGATTGTGCATGCTCCTGTTTAAGTGTCCTTGGTGTCGTTGTATCCATTGCACCCCCAGCAACCGCCACCACTGCTGTGGTGGGATAGTGGGCATGGCCATGCGAGTAGGTGGTGCCTTTGTCCTGACCAAGTTGCTCTTTTACCTTATTGAGAAATATAGTATTCTCAATCTAAAAGACAAAAACATTCGGTTAGGCAAAAAATAGCTTTTGGAATGTTCTACGCTATGATGTAAAAGTGTGGATAAGAACCGCCTCCGCAGATGATGATCTACACCTGCTTCTACATCACGATCCGTTTAGCCCTGCCCACCGATTCATACGTGCATTTTTAACCACAAATGTGCAAATCTACGCAGAACCAAACAATAACAATGCTCTGAAGACAAGATTCTGGACCAGGCCAAGTTGTGGAAAAACTGTTTGCATTTCCTTCTGATATTTTTGATAACAAAAGGCACGATTAAAAGGCGATACTGTGGCGATTGTATTGAATCTGACAGCAATGTCAAAACACAAGTGTGAGTAACTGTTTTTCTTACATCGTCACTACTGCTTATAGATAATTTCATATGTAATTTGTTATTTTATGCGTTTCTGACCTAAATCACAGCAACTTCCATCTACGAGGAATGCACACTGTCAAACATACACAACTATTAGCCAATCATAGCAGTGGCATTTACTTCTGAGTCTACAATCGTCTACAAAGCGTTCTATTAATGCGGGTTATGCGTTTTTTATGTTTTCAGATTTTATTTATAAACAGAAAAAAAACTAACAACAACAACAAAAAAACGTATATATATATATATATATTGTTATATATTATTATATATAATAACATGTATATTTAATAAAGTCTTGCTAGAGTTTTAAACGATAGTTAATGTATGCAATGTAAAATGCAACATTAAGCATGAAAATTCATACTTTGTAATATATTAATGCCGTCACAGGCCAGCCATGAAATTCAGCCGTAAACAGTCACAATGTTTATATATACAGTATGTACGTATCAGTGTAAAACACAGTTAAATACATTTAAAATGTCTTACCTGTCCCTGTACAGGGGGCCAGAAATAGGAAGAATTAAAATGGGAATCCTCCATCACCCCTGACACAAGAAAGAAAACATTTTGATAAGCAAAAACTGCACACACTATAGGAACATACTATAACCTTTTAAAGTGAGAGGTTAAGGACCGGGACAGAGATATACATTATCCATTTAAATTAAAAAGCAAAAAAATACCTGTGGTGGATATAATTTTACAAAAGATATACAAAGAAAACAACAATAATAGATGCATACTTTACTAATAAACACTTTAATTCAATAAACACTTTTTTTCAATAACACGATTGAAACGAATAATGACTTTTATCCAGGAAGAGCTGCTGCCCATCATGTTTATTAATGGTCAACACCGCAACAAATAAATCACCCGTTTCGCATTAGCTAGTTGCTATGAACCCCTCAAACGTGACTGCAATACACTTCATACAGCACTCGGGAGTGTATGTGTTCAGGCTATTTTGTTACAGACTGGGTGTTCATATTAGCTCTCGCGTTTTTCTGGGTGTAATTTATCATTGTGTTGCAGAAAAGAGAAGGTGCTTTGCTTTATTAATTATTCAAAACGATGCACTGTAAAATCGTGTTTTTTTATTACATTAAAAGTATTCAAATATATATTTACAAATATCCCATCCCATCTAAATATCTGAATATTATTGACAGGCTGCGGCGAATCAACTGAACGATAACGAAGGCGGACCCGCAGCCCACAGCATGACGTGACCCGCGCGTCCGCACTGCTGCCTGCTAAAATAAAAAAGGAAAGGCGAAAAACGATAGAAAAAAACAGAACAAGTGGGGAAAAAAACGTCGACGCTGGGACCGAGGCGGTTTTACGCAGACTTCCGGCACATGAGTGTCGGCGATCGGGCGACAGCAGCGCCAGCGGCTCACATCAACAGCCAAAAACAAGCTTCAAAGTGAAAAATAAAGACCGATTACCAGCTCTCAAGACTTTTATTTCGCCCGCCGGGGGTTTCCTCCGATCGGGGTAGTTTGCGAAGTCTTTCCGAACCCACCCGATTGAAGAATTTCAATGATTTTTTTTCCTCCCTTGTGTTTTTTTTTCTATTTTTTTTCTTTTCTTACGGAGTTAGCCGAACTGTCTACACAGCACTTCCTCCCGAGCGGCGCGAATAGTGCCCGTGCGCCCTGACGTCATTTCCGCCCAGTAAGGTCAAACATGTCCAGGAAAGTATTTTTAGGATGTAAATTATATTTTTTATTTGAAATATACTATATTACCGTATGAAACTTAACAATTTATTGTTTTTCATATTGTTAAGGAAAACGTTGCACACATGCCCAAGTTCCAGATTTTTTTTAGTATTCTAGTCCTTTAGATGTAATGAATTATTTTAAAATTAAATAATGGAAACGCTCAAGTCTATGCTACACAACATAGCTGTGTTGTTACATATTTACCTATAATACCTATATCTGTTTTTATTTAATTTGCTTATTGTGACTGATTATGCTTTATTCATTATGTTTGCTATATGACTTGTATTTCTATTTGCATAAACCGTCAAATGTGAGAGCCGTCTGAACCATTGTTATATATACATTTAGGCCCGGTTTCACAGCTTAAGCCAGGACTAGGTATTAGTTAAATTAAGATATTTAAGCTACTTTTACAAAAATGTCTTAAAAGAAAATATTACAGGTGTGCATCTTAACACAGAACAATGACACTGACATGATTTAAGATATCTCAGAGCAAGATAGTTTCATCTGAGACAGCTCAAACATGCAATTTAGTCTGGGACTAGCTTAAGCCTTGTCTGTGAAACTGGGGGTTAAAGTTTAATAAAAAGATTAGAGATGCAAACGAAAACGCTCTCTTAAATCCACGCGATGTCGCCAGAGAGACTCACAGACAAGTTTTCTTCAGATGAGGTCACTCTTCGTTGATTTCCGGCTGCTGGGGTTTGGGTACACGTCTACTTTACAGTATCCGTGAGTGTAGTCTTGAGTAGAGCAACAACCAATCCGTTAACCCTTTTCTACAATATTAACCGTGGATGCATTTCAAATAAAAGCATGCACGTCTAAAAACAAAGAGCTGAGTGACCAGAAGAAGAGTCAGTCTGAATTTTATCGGCACTGAGTTTGTGTTTACACTGAAGTCAGATGGGGGAGGTGAGGAAACTCCAAAAGAAGTTAAGGCAAATTGAAAACTTAGAGATCAAAATTTCCCTCACTCCCGAGGAGAAAGTAAAGGTACAGAATTACCATGTTCTTATTCACTCGATGGCATTTTTGTGTCACTCAGAACAGACCGTGTATATTCAGTTCAGATCACACGTAAAGAGTTCACTCAGGGATAGACTGAATAGAAACACACAATTTTAAGAATAACTAATGTATTCAGTTAAACCATAATTTTGTCTTTTATGATTATCACACATCACTCTTTGTAGGTCTCAAAGAAGGCGGAGCTTCGCTCCAGATTGGCTGAGCTTCTGCTGCAGCATTCTGGCCCCCAGCAAACTCAAGGGATTGTGGGAAAGGAGGAGGATAACATGAAAAGACAAGTGTAAGTGCAACTCTAGACCTCTGCTCATGGCTAGTCTTCCGCTCTCTGGCGTCTAGGCCGTACTGATTCGTCATATTTCTTTAAAAACTCCCACACCCAGGCTTTCTGTGTCATGCATTGTTTTAATAATAATATACTTGTTATAACAAGACGAGCAGTGTTTGGACAGGCGTGAGAATAATTCACAGTGATATTTTTTTGCGCTTGTTGATGTTTGTTCTTCATGATAGTGAGGAGGTCACAGAGCAACTTGCTGTTGCTTGTCGTCCTGCGCTGAAGATTGCGCGAGAGGAGAGGCGAGAGACTGAAAGAAGCGATGGAAGCCAGACAGATGGCAGACGAGAAACGCATCTCCCCGTCAGCCCCAGTGCTGAAGAACAAGAAGGTCAAATTAGTGCACTAATCACACACACAATTACAGTTACCCGCACAGATGTTGATTACAAGCCTGCTTGTCTTTCACAGGAAGTTCTGCCTTATGGCTGTCTCATGCGATGATATAACAGATGGTTAGTTTATCAGCATTCATGGGAAAGGAAAAAACATGACCTCAGTTTATATGAAAATGTTTGTTTTTCTTCATACGCCGCAGATGCCGAGTTCAAATCTCGCAAACAAACTTGGGAAAAGGCTAAGTTTCGTCTCAGAACTCTGGAGGGTCATAGTGACATCATCACCTGTGCGGTTGCCGTCGACAATCTTGTGATTTCTGGCAGGTACCGCAAAAAGTAAACAGTTTATGACTCTAACTGACTGTGAAATTGCTAACGTATCCGTTAACACCTCTCTCTCTCTCTTCCTACTGTTTCTTCCAATTTAAGTCGAGATACAACTGTTAAAGTGTGGCACGTTCCCACGGCAACGGAGCAGCGCAATTTGGGAGGTCACAGCGGTGGAGTCACCTGTCTCAGTGCACCACCTCCAGAGTACTGCAGGAGATTGGGTACACACACACAGACTCACACTCTCTCAAGCCCGGGAAAGTAAAGAATAATTGATCCTGTAGACGGGGCCAGCCGGCTGATACAGATGTACCCGCAATTGTTCACTCGTCCTTTATGCTCTCTCTCTTTTCTCTCACCTCTTTTGTTCCGGCTACTTATGCCCTCCTTCCCATCTGTCCCTTTTGCTCTCCATCACTTCTTGTCGTGCTGTTTTGACAGTGCATTTGTTTTTCGCATCCTTTGTCCTTCGTTCTCAATTTTCTTGTGTCCTGCAGTCACACTTTTCCCCCCTTGTTCTCTGTCTTCAACTTTTACTCTCTCGATCTGTTTTTCCTCAGCACGTGTGTTCGACTTGGCTGACAAGGAAAGATTTGTTCTAAGTGGTTCCACAGACTGTTGTGTGAGAATTTGGGCTTTGAGCTCGGGTGAGTCTTTCACACTCTTACACACACACACACACACACACACAAATGTGTGGCCTCAGCAATCACTTTCAGATGAAGGTTGTGCAGCTTAAGAATTATG
>JAUMHR010000070.1:9093618-9115220 GCA_032361145.1 Enteromius fasciolatus
ATTAGATTTAATTAAATGTATTAGACTTTTTATGCAAATATTTTATTCATTTATTTTATTTTAAGTGAACCATGATGAAAGGAGCTTTATTTTCTAGAATGCAATTTTATTTAAAAATTGGATTTAATATTTAATGTATATGCATATTTATACAATAAATAATTATTAATTATAATAATTTATAATATTAAATGTTTCATTGCCATTTATTTATTTATATATATACACACACACATATATTACATTTATTTAAATATATTAGAATTATTATGCAAATATTTTATTTACTTATTTCAAATGAACCATATTGAAAGCATTATTTTTTTAGAATGCAATTTTATTTAAATATCTTTTTTTAATTGTATTTGATATTTAATGTATATGCATATTTATACAAATAATTTATGTTATTGCATTTGAGATATATATAAATTTGAATGGCTGTTCTGCACATTCCAATTCAAAGTAGAATTTAACATCAAGTGGGTTTAATTCTAATGTCTGTTCAGAGTCCCCTCACTTTGTCTAATTATACTTCTCCTGTGCTATTTCTTTCTTCAGTGGACCCACAGTTTTATGTGACAGTGACGATCTCATCTCTGCTGATTCTCTCTGCGGTCATCATCTCTGCTAAACTCTGGTGAGACGTTTCACCACTCCTCTGCCTGCATGGTTTTGTCATACATCTCCTGAGACAGCTTGCTTCCTTGTGACTGAACAGTCAGTGTGTCATAATAGGTTCACACCACAGATTTCCACAAACTTTCAGTCGAGGGTTCTTCTGTTCAGTAAGAGTTCCCTGCTGAACTGTTAAAAATGCCATCTATGGATACTCTGACTCTGCAGACACTAACAGTGTGGATACCTTACAGTGTTTTATTGTGCTGGTTTAATTAGAAATGTAGCCCAGAGCGTTGAGGGCCATCAGGCACAGGAATGCATTTATATTTACTCGGACGGCAGCATTCGATCGCATAGATGATCATTAAAATGATATAGAGAGCTGAGGAACGGCCCATATCATCCTGAGAGTAACTATAAACACAGGGGTGACAGGTTATGAGTGTGATTTAATACTACCTGCCTTAGTTTATGCTAGAACGTTCCCTTCGCTGAATTCACTTTCATCGCAATATTTCAAACTCTTCAGCCGACACACACTCATGGCATTTCATAACTATTTTGACAAACCGGTGGCTAATTTGTATGAATTTGTACAATCTCATATGTAAATTTTTCTATGATCTGTTTATACTCAAATGATGTTTTTTTATGTGCACACTAGAGTATGCGTTATTTTCATTGCCATCAACATAGTATGCATTCATACATACCATATCATTATCGAAAAGATAAAACAGCAACTATAGACAGCCATGATGACAAGTACATGTGTGAGGGGGTTAATAGATACCTGCAACTATAACTGAAGACATTTTTTATTTTCTGGAGAGAAGTAGGGCAGACATTGGAAACTTTCCATCTCGGCACAACTCAAAGTGTATTCTACTGACCATTAGTTTGGATAGAGATGTTCATCACTTGCACATGTGCCATTAAACTGTAGTCAACAATTGAAGTGGATCATAAAAGTTCATCAAAGTTGTCCTAAGACAAGAATAGAATTTGTTTTTGATTTTAGGACAACTTTGATGAAAGGTTTTGATTCACTTATAATGTTGACTACTGTATATCAGTGAACTGTGTCGGTGAAAATTACGTACAGACAGTACACGGGCCAGCAGGCAGCTCCCTCAGTCGCATTTGGGCCACTTGCCCCCATCAGGCCCTTAGAAATATGAAGTATACTGTTGACTTCAGGGGTGGACCATTCAATCTTACGTCCTAAAAGTAAAGTAATGTTTCTGTACAAATCACAAATTCATATAGGCCCACGAAAGCGCCAACTTGTAAAATAGTTATGTTGTATCATAACATTCGGATTGCTTTAAGCAATCACATCGTTTTTATGCTGCGGCAAAAGCAATGGTGCAGATACCACAAATCAGACATTATGGGAATGTTTGTGAGCTTGTTTGTAAGATCGATAGAGAGGTTTAAAACTGTCACATCGCGAACTCTCGACAGGTTTATGTTAATGGAGGCCGCCGCTCACGTACAAGATCAGACCGACGCTCATCTGAGCGAGCCGAGGGCGATTTTATTGCACAGGCAAGCTACATCTCCGCAATTAATCTCTGTATTTCACACACTTGCCTTGACAGACACCCTCTCACTCATTTAACAACCTCCAGCCCTCCGTCCGTCATCCCCTCAGAGCAGGGGTGGAGTAAACTCGCTCCTGAGTCACGGAAGATAAGTGCGGGTCGGTGTAGGGTATTAATATTAAACGGGACGTCACACCGTGTCTGCGACGCTTTGTCTTCCTCATGGTTGCTGGACAAATATGATTTTAACTGAATATTTCAGCGGCGTCTTCTCTTTCGCGCGCTTTAATTTCCCCTTCTCTGTTTTTTGTCTTTCGCCGAAGGCGGTCTATTAAATTAAGCCAGCGAGTGAATGAACTTCCCGTCAGTGTCACTGAAGTGTTTGTCGTCTTTCCCGATATACTGTTTAATCTCTTTGTTCATGCCTGTTTCTCACCTTCTTCAGTGTCTATACTCTCGATTTGTTCCCTGGCTGTCGTCCTAATCTCTCACTCTCTCTCTCTCTCTCTCATTCAGTTACGACCGCAGTCTCTCCCAGCGCCCTCCGCCTCTCTCCCTCGCCATCCCTCGCTCCATAGCTCAGGAGGACAGCAGGCAGACTCTGCACAGCACTCCATCCTTCCCCGACAGAGAGAGGTAGCGTGCTTGTGCCTGTGGGACAGGGTGCCAAGACTGGTTTAAGTTCTTTGTGTGCGCGTGTGTGTGAAAACCAAGAAGCCAGAGATAACAAGACTGCTAAGCCCTGTCAAAGGGAACTGCATAAATAAAAGAACATGTTCCCAACAAATAAATAAACACAACTAGGGGCTATAGCCTACTAAATGACAGATTTGTTCATTTAAAATCATGCCAGAGTGTCTGTGGGTCCTTATTAAAAAGCAAAACTTTAAAAAGCATTCTAAACATCACTTAAATATTGTTTATTTGTGGAAGGAAAGACTACTGTCAGTAAAACAACTGTATTATTTTAGCGCTGGACAACGATTTATCGTGATTAATCTCATGCAACATAAATATTTTTGTGTACGTAATATATTTGTGTGAACTGTGTGTATTTATGTGTGTATATATATATATATATATATAACACATATATGCAATTAATCGTTGTCAAGCACTAATTGATATGAATTGAAGATTAAATTATTATTACATAAAATCAATGATTAAATGTTAGGGGTACTCTTTCATGGCGTGAAAAGCTACGTGGAAAATGTACAGTAGTGGCCTAACTACTTGAACTTGATACATTGTGGTAAGCAGGCTATATAAATATATGATTAAATATTAATTAATTTATTTCTTCATATAGACTCATTTAATTTATATATATATATATATATATATTTATTTATCATTTATTTGTGTTTATAATGGTTAGATTTATGTAAATATAAAAATACAATTGTATCATATTTATTAAACAAATATTTTTTTTTTTCATTAATAGAACTATTATTCTTTCAACTTATTTAGTGATGTAAAATGTACTTGTTTTTTTATTTTTATTTTAGTGATTATTTTTTATTCAGCTGAATGCGTTGATGAGGTTTAAACCTCATTATTAATGATTAAAATATTATATTTGGTCTTTGTTCTGCTACAAAATTCATCAGACTCTTGTGAAAAATGTGTTCAATTAATTAAATCGGTATCTATTTAAATTTGAAAAATGCAGATACCGCGTATGTATGGCTGATTCTATGCGTGCACATCAGTATGTAGTGCTGTTAGATCAATGGTATGCCTAGCAATACAAAACAGCCAGTAAGGCGTTGTTGTGATGGGGTTTTTTTCTCAATTGTTGTGAATATTTTAACAGGAGAGATGCAGAGAGCAAAAGAAAGCGTGCCATCCATGAAATCAGACCCCTTCCTGCTGCTCTGTGCATTTCAGAATTAATCTCACAGTCGATATTAGAGTGAGACTCTTATTAATTTAATTTGCCGTCTCTTTCTTCATCTCTCTACTCCACGCTGCAGGATACCAGTGGTCAATCTTTGAAGAGCTGACTGTTCCGAGCATGATAATCAAACCCCGCGGGCACGACACAGACTTTGGTGAGAACATGTGGGCAGGCCATGCGAATGTACATAACATGTAGATAGACACATGGATGAACACATCTGTTTGGACACTCTGATGGAGACTGTGAGGTTTTGTGGTCCAGTGGCTCTTTGTTTCTGGCTGTACCTCTTTCTTCCAGTGCCGTTTGTACAGTATTACACTCATTAGCTCAACGCAGCCATTCACAAGGGCTCCGGGAATGCTATGTCCTCTACCATAAAAACAATCATTAGCTTCTGATCCTGGAATAAGCTGTGATGTATGTAGTCATTAATTTAGTAACCGGCGTGACATGCTTGCAGTAG
Organism: Enteromius fasciolatus; assembly: GCA_032361145.1. Taxonomy (NCBI): domain Eukaryota; kingdom Metazoa; phylum Chordata; class Actinopteri; order Cypriniformes; family Cyprinidae; genus Enteromius; species Enteromius fasciolatus. The sequence continues at coordinate 9,098,159 of JAUMHR010000070.1, forward strand.
CCTCTCTCACATGCATACAAAGGTTACAGCTGCCTACCGCTGCCTTTATCGCACATTGTGTAGCATTTATTTGAGCTTAACAAATGACTGCAGTTATTTTGAAGAGTTAAATATAATTCCCATCATTTGTTTATAGTGTTTTGTTTCATATGGCTCCATGGCAACAGCGGACTGCAACGACGTCGGCTGATATCTGGAAACACCTCTGCAGTGTTATCTTATAATTTAACACCAATTATCAGATGGACGTTTTCGTAAATCTGACTCAACATCTGTTGAGGTGTTCGTGAAACCTACGTAATTCTATTCCGAGTGTGTTGTTATGCTTCTTATTAGCTTTATACTTCTAAATCATGGCCATTTAGCTCTTCTCGGGGGCCTTTTTTGGTTAGCGGAGAGCTAGCATTAACTACATGTGACTGGTGTGTGTGTGTGTTGTTTTCATGTTGAGTTTAAGGAAAGCACAATTAAGGACAAGTATGAAGACATACTAAGAAGTAAGCTTTGTTGCTTCCATGGCATATTTCGTTTGAAAGGCAATTAAAAAAAAAACACGCCACAAAAGTTTGTTTGATGTATCGCTATGCTAACAACCCATGGCTAGCGAGGCAGCTTGGGGTTTCTTGTTTATGAAACACAACTATCAGGAGGGTTTGTGTTTTTAGATCTCGTTTTAAAATCTGTCCTGAAGTCAGTGTTGCTACCAATTTTACTTCCGTATTTTGACTAATTTGATAATGGGAGTGGATAGGAAAAGTTTTCAGCTAAGAATTTTCAACTTCCTTAACTAAGAATTAAGGAAGGACGCTGTAAAGGACGAGTGTGAAAAATTGGCTTTCTTTTGCAAAGTCGGACTAATTGCAAATGGGTAAAATCAGTGTGTGGATAGCTAATTGGCTAATCAGTGGTTAACGTTGTCCAATAAATAGCGCAACAGCGTCCACCCACTTTATCAGCAGGCTTAATTTTAAAGTATTTTTCCCATAGGGATTTAAAATAAAGGCCCGGTTTCACAAACGAGGCTTAGCTTAAGCCAGGACTAAGCATTAGTTTAATTAAGATATTTAAGCAACTTTTACAAAAATGCCTTATAAAAAAATATTACAGGTGAGCATCTTAACACAGAACAATGACACTGACATGTTTTAAGATATGTCAGAGCAAGATATCTTCATCTGAGGCAGCTCAAACATGCAATTTAGTCTGGGACTAGCTTAAGCCTTGTCTGTGAAACTGGGGGAAAGTCTTTCAAAGTAAAAACCATGAAACTTAAAACACAAGGTGACTCACGACATTGTTTTATTTGAAAATCAGACGAAAGTGCAAGCCTGTACTTCCATTAGCATTGTGAATGAATATCCACAGATACGAGAGATATAAAACCACCGATTTAAAGATGTTGATTATATATAGAAGTGATATATTTCATGTTTTTTTGCAAGAAATACAGATATTTAAGTCATTTGAGAGTTTAGGGAGACTGACTCTAATTCAGTTTTGGCAGTGCTTCATGGTAATGTGCAGGTGGTGAAGTGTTCATCTGGCACTGTTTGCTTATCACGATTCTCTGATTATTGGAGATTTCTGTGTAAGAATCGTGAGTAATTTAGATTTTCACCAAAAACAAGCCTCAATAATGCAAGGTTGAGTGCCTCAACAGAAATCTATAACAACCTCGTAGCTCACAGTAGCTCTGTCCTTGATCGTATATAAAGTTAGCATTAAAAATTCAGTTCCCTTATGGAGAAATTGAATGGGATTTTTACTGACTTCACTTTCTATAGCCTGTGTGTTGTTTTAGAGGAAGAGCAAGTACATTTGATTTACATTTCGTTTAAAAGTCCTTGAAATAACGAGTTGTTCACAGTATGACCAAGAACATATATTAAGATGGTCAGTTTTACATATTGATACATTCTCACTTTAAACCAGACGTTATATAAGCTACTTTTTTCAAGGAAATCATAATCTTCCCCTCTCAAAAACAAAATACAGTGAGTGGAAAAAGAAACTAATGTGCCGTTATAGTTTATGGCCACATCAGATCGTAATTTTTCACATCATGCACAAGAAGCTACACCATGTGAGATATGTTTATAGAGGTTTCACATCATTTATGTAGCACTGCCTTAAATATGTGATTCAATGTACTATGAAGTCAATAAAAAAAGCCATCTCTGGTGTTTTAAAATGCATTTCTTTGGTGTGGTGTTTAAAAGGACTTCCTATATGAGTGTGACTCATGCAATCACGCACGCCAAACAGTCAGGCCAAAGGGACACTGCGAACACTCATTAGCCACCGCACGGCAACAAAACACCAGGACACAAAGATGCTTCACACGTTCACTTCAGACACACACATGCTGTACGTAAGCCACAAGAGTTCACAGCTCCCATCTGCTCAGAGCTGAGAGACTGAGAAACAGTGAACCTCAGTCACACAGACTGAAATTAACACCACTATTTATAGAGAGAAACAGGAGAGAGTGTGTGCGTAAAAAAAAAAAAGGATCACGGATTTTGAGGTGGATGGATTTCTGCAGTGAGAAAGAGAGAGGAGGCAGGGGTTAATGTTAAAGTAGATCATCGCTCTTTGCTTTTTATTCTCCTTATTTCTAAGTGGCTACCACAAGTTAATCGCTGCCATTACAGACCATTATGCAGAACACAGAGAGAAACATTGCTTTAGTCTGGCTTTATGGCTGGATAAAGGGCATTTCGCATTACACAGTGGTGGGAAAGAGCGTATGTGCTGAGGGGAAGAGGAGAGGAAACCAGGATGTTATTTCAAGGCTCCAACATTAAAGTGTGGCTAATTAATGCCATGACCTCTTAACAGACATGCCCCCATTGAGACGAAACATTTAGCAGCACTTAACATTAGAGGAAAGGAAACATGAAAGCCAGAGACTACACAGGGTGACAGATGGATATCATTTATTCATTGGCTTCATCAATTTACATCCAGTTTTAATAACAAACAAAAAAACAAACACGAAAAGGAGTATGAGTCAAATTAAATGACATTTACAGCACACACGTACATAAACACGCACACCAGCCTTGTGTAAAAGTCGTATTAGACTATGAAGGTGGATTTTGTCTGAGAAGTGGTAAAAGGTTTATCTGTCTATCCAAGCAAGCAGTCCACAATATATCTGTCTGTGAGTGGGTTAGTGAAGATTGAACTCAGGGCTTGAGATCAATTTGACTTTGACCAAATCTTTCCGCTCCCACGAAGCCTGAAAAAAAAAAACAGTGAAAGAACTTGATATTATAATGATTTTCCTTGTGGCTATAAACGGTGCATATTTTAAGGCTGAAGGATTAGTTCACCCAAAAATGAACATAGCCTGAGGATGAGGACATTTTCAGGAAATCTAAGATGTAGATGAGTTTGTTTCTTATCGGAACAGATAAGCAAAAATTGAGCATTACATCACAAGCTCGCCAATGGATCTTCTGGAGTGAATGGGTGCCATTAGAATGAGAGTCCAAAGAGCTGATAAAAACATCATAATCCCACAAGTAATCCATATGATTATGATTACATCTCATGATGCAAACATCTGTATGTTTGTAAGAAAGAAACTATCAGTAAGATGTTTTTAATCTTAAATAAGTCCTCTAACCATAATATTGCTTTTTGCAGTAAAGGATCTGGTATGGACTGGGAAAAAACCTTAATGGTAGATTTTTTTCTTATATACGTGCATCTTTTAACTTCACAATACATCATTCCAATCACTTTATTGATATGTTTTGATCAGCTGTTTGGACTCTCATTCTGACGGCACCCATTGATCACAGAAGACCAATTGCTGAGCAAGTAATGTAACGCTAAAAATCAGGTCCAAAGTAAAACAAACTCTTGAAAGTCCTGTGGGATGAGTACATTTTTAAGCAATTTTTTATTTTTGGGCGAACTATTTCTTCAAATATCTGACCCCATTTATGCTAATTTTAGATCCCTTGAAAATATAGAAATTAAATGAATTTCATTATACCCACAAATGACAACGATCTTAACGTGTAGCTTAGTCAGGACTTGTCTTTAATGTATTTTCCTAATCATATTTTAATAATTGCATAATTATTATTGGAAAATTTGCAGCAGCTTCCCACACGGATGCGGAGTAGTCCTGAAATGTTAATGACGAGTCTCCACTGAGATTCCTTTAAAGCCTTGGACTCAGATTAATCTGTGTCAGATCAGCCCTGAATAAATTAAACATCTTCTTAACTGACATTCTTCAGTGACAAAGAAAAAGCAGTGGTGATCAAAAGCCCCTCTCTTTCCAGAGCACATCCTGACATGAGATTTCCAAACCAGGACAGAGACAATTTTAAACTCACTGAGGCTTAATTAGGACTGTAAGCCTGTGGGTGATTTCTTATACATCACACTTAACTACAGGCAGGAAGCAGTACATAAGCTCATCGAAACGGCACACACAAATACTCATAAATCATATTCTATGTGCTTAATAATGCCATTAGTAAATATTAGCTCCCTGTGATGTATGATTTATATATAGAGAGACTAGTAGTTTTAATATAAACCACTGTAATGTTTTCTAGAGTTCAGATTATAGAAAGCCACCGGAAGGGATTCTGAAGCAGTAAACCTTAAAAAATGCAGTTTACATACCCTTTAACCTTTGAGCTCTTTTTTCCGGGTTGCCGAGGTTCCTGAGAGGAGGCAGGGTCTCTTGGCTCAGCTGGCTGGTCTGCATCTTGATTGGATGCTGCTCCAGCAGGGGCGGGGCCAGATGATGGGGAAGCAGAGCTCGCCTTGAGGGTTTTTTGTAGGTTTGATACCTAAATAAAGAGGTGAGAAAAAAACTTGTCATTGAATCCTGGAGCTATCGAAGTAAGGAAAAGGAACTCTTTAAACATACAATGAAAAGAGACTATGTTCAAGATACTACAGGGTGGGCCATTTATATGGATACACCTTAATAAAATGTGAATGGTTGGTGATATTAACTTCCTGTTTGTGATATTGCATATAAATGGCCCACCCTGTAGTATACTCTATATTGGTAACTATAAAAAAAAAAAAAAAAACTTAAAACGACATTCGTTTTTTGCATACTGATCTTATTTTGAGTAAAAATGTCTTAAAGGGCCATGACATTAAAACAAAAAATCAACTTCTGACTAACCATTAAAACATCCTTTAAGTTTAATAGCTTTAAATGCCCCACTCATTATAAATAAAGCATTTATTTAATCAAGCTCCAAAAACGGGGAACATCAGACAGGCAAATATATTGGAATATAACAGCTGCTGGCAGAACAAGACGTTAAAGAATAGTTACACATCATAGACCCCATCTACTGGCGTTCACTTGCTTAACAGGTGACTTCTCATAAATAATTAACATTACCTTTTAATCTTAAGGAACATATTAAAATTACAAAAATAAATAAATAAATGACCCGTGCAACTTTTGGCAGTCCAATTACAAACTAAGCAAATACAATCTATTCTGAACGTAAACTTCATTTGGCATTTAAACAGCTTTTTGGGTTTGTAAATCACATACGAAATGACTTGAATATACTTCTTCAGTGATTAACATGCTTTAGATTCTAGAGTTGACATCTATTTTGATATTCTTGGGGGGGCTCAGAAAAGAAAAAAAATTCAGGGTGATGCAACCGTCCTGAAATCACAATGAAGAAGAAGAAAAAAAAAAAAAAAGAACGCTTCAAAAGATTGATTTTTATACATTTCAAAATATTTGGCACGTTTTTTTTTATTTATATAAAATATATATCCATATATAAAGGGATACTGTAGGTAGACAGAGCTTCATCACAGATCTCAAACTGTACATCACTTAGGCCGGATAAGGATTTACACACAAACCTCTGTTTCAACTTGAACTTTAACTTTGAGTTGGCTTTCTCTGTATTGATTGGCTCTTGACACCTGCTCTTCGATGCCACACAGAACTGCTTCACAGCCTGCACACCTGAGAGAGACAAACAGAATTTTTCATACCACACCAGCCAGGCATTTTCCTTTTTACATCGGCAACAGAATTCACACAAGCTCAAACACAAGCTTACCACTCCTGCAGTGTGTTGGCAATGTTGGGTAATTCGTTGGGGCCCAGGTCTCGACCTATACTGCAATCTACCTCGACCTGCTGGTTCCTCTGGTCCAGCTTCCCATGGATAATGTCACTGTAAACGGCCTCGATCAGCAGGTCTTCCAGCTCACGCACATTCTTCAGCTCTAACTGCTGGAGCAGTAGTGAATACGGCAGACACTATCCAGAGAAAGAGGAGTTTGTTTGTTTTTTTAGCTTCGTTTCTTATGAATTGTATGCTCTGGGGTAAGATAAAGCTTCTGATTTGTTCTCGTGATATTACAAAGGCTTGATAAGCGAATATTGGTTTCGTCAATCATGCAGTCAATAACACTAATAGCCCACATTGTTAACAGCTGTGTGCTGATCATACCGGAACTCATTAAAAACAGGGCTAACAAACCCTCAGTGGAGAACGGATGAATCACTACCTTTAGATTGGAGGCCAGGCTGATGATTGACAGGTGACGGAGTTTGTTCTTCTGGGCGGGTGTGAGTTCAGGAAGTGAGGCTGCCCTCTCTAAATGGCAGACATACATTAAATTAACATACATTATAACCATCCGCACAGCCGGGAGGAAAACAACTGATTACATTAAAGCTCTGGTAAAATCTGCAACTGAACATGGGCCAGAGACTCGCGCTTCCCCCTCACAGGAGTTAACTTATTTAGCAAGGCAAAGGGCAGCGTATACAGTCTCATTCTGAGTCAGAACAGGGAATGAACCTGCCGCCTCAGGGGGCCAATATCTGGTCAGATCATTTGTTGTCATGGTTACCTTTATAGTCGCAGTAGGTTCCATACGCAAAAAGATTGAGAAGCTGGTATACGGGAGCGTGGGGACCCGTCTCCAGCTAGCGAGAGGGAAAGAGAAGTGCAGACAATGATTGATATGACACAGTGTTGAAGTATTTTGTGTTGAGCAGGTAAACACTTTAGCTGGGCTCTGTAGGAGTGGCGGTGCGGTACACGAGTACTCTGGGATCTCTGTGCAATATGTGGAGAAACATGCATGTCATGCATCGATGAAGACTTCTTATTACATAACTCCTAACAAATATCAGTATAATAATAATATATGTTATGTTCAAAAGTCTGGATCCCGTACTTTTTGCTCATCGAAAGACAAAAATACTTTTATTCAGCAAAGACACTTTAAAATGTTCGAAATGACTTTTTATATATAAAGCAACAATAGATTCTATTTTAAATAATTGCTTTTCTGGTCAATTTATCGTGAAATAAATGTAGCATTGATAATAAGAAGAAATGTATTCAAGTAGTAAAAATTGCCATCAACGGGATAAATTATAGTTAAAAATGTCTTAAAATAGAAACCAGTTATTTTACATTGTACTAATATTTTAGCATTTTTTATTTTGATCAAAAAATATTTATAATATTTATTTAGAAAAAATATGCTTTCAGACTTTAGATTGATCAAATGCATGTGTAAGTGCATGTTTTTGTATATCCCATTCATATTAAATTTGTATATGCTCTTGAAAGGGAATTTTAATGAGATGTATTAAAAATGTATTTTGGTTTTAGGCTACATGGCGAAACACTACAAGAAAGAAAACTACATAAGCACTGTGCTTGGACAGATGATTAATCGCCTTGACATTAAATATACCACTCAAGGGCTGCCATTTAAAATAATTACATTTGACACAGAACAAATGTGAAGTCATCAGGTCAAACTGAAATAGATTTTGCAGCACAAAAACTCACCTCGCGGACGTTGGGCAGTTCTAGTATGTCTGAGAAAACATAGAGGCCTGGGGTTTCCAGCAGAGAGCCGATGGCCTGAGCCAGAGCTGAACCTGAGAGAGACAACAGCTGATCCACCTCCATCTGACAAAAAGAAAGAGTTTAAACAACCCAGATCCCAGCTTCTGAAAACATAAGGTGGGTACTGAAAGCTAAGGAAGTTTCATAGATAGGAGAGGACTTATGAAATGCAAGAGCTGTTCTTATTAAATCTGTACTTGCAAGCCTCAATAACTCAAGTACAATAAACAGGTTTGATTAGGCTTGTTAAATTGCTGTTGATCCACAGCAATATGCTTTCGACGACGCTTTGATGCAGGAATTTAATATGATAGGTGGCTTGTGTTAAAAATAACTACACTACCAGGGAAGTTATGCATGAGGCACTTTCATGATGATTAAAACAAGGCTGCCAAGTGCAGTAGAAGATTATAGCTCTGAGACAGCCAGGAAGAGAAGTATTTCAATGCACTTGACACAATTAGATTATTTAGGAGACTACAAATGATAACTAACGCATGCATGTAACGTTAGATTAACAACACACCTGACAACAAGCAATGCTTTATTAGCGAACAAACGGGATCATTTTGCTCCTCGACAAACTTACTAAGTTTTAGTACATGAATTCACATTCTAACCGTACGTTTACTTTATTAACTGGAATCTAAATGCATCCAGTGTCAGCTCGTGCTCAGTGTTCAGCACCCGGTAAGAAGGACATCAACACACCAGCAGCTAGGCCTTGCCGTGAGTAAACTAAGGTCTTACGTAAACACGCATCGTTACATACTTTGCCGAGTACGCTTAAATGGTTAATATTAACATGCGACCACATTTCGCGTGGTGAAACGTGCAGAAAAAACGATACATTTACCTTACTTCATAAAGACTGAGGTTGTTTGTGTCAACTGTGGTGCCACTGCTACTTCCGCTAGCAAGCGTGCTGCGACATGAAAACGTGCTCTCTGATTGGCGGAGCGATTGAAGGGTGGGCGTGGCCACATATTGATTGTGAGAGTGAGCGGATACACATCGCCACCGTGTGGTTATGATAATTATAGCGTCTTAGCTAAATTATAGCGAAGGCTTAGTGACTCAAAGCCAGTGATTACAAAGTTTGGAAAGGAATTTAGGCTATATTAACGCTACATTTGTTAAAACCAATATGCAGTATTTTTTTATATCAAACATTTTTGTATGATTATTGATCTTTACCTGAATGCAGTCAGCTGTGTCCAGAAGTGAAATGTATCTGTAGAGGAGTTGTGTGAACAAACAGAATACCTTAAAATGTTGCCAAGCTATTTTTTAAACTCTTATGTAATGTCATGATGTTGTGTTGTATTGTTTCTTTATATTTATTTTATTCTTCTTGTACCATTTTTAAACCAACCTAAATGGTTTAGTCTTTGCTGGCTTGAGCTGGCTTCCCTGACTGACCAGCTGAAGAGTGCCTGATATCTTTCTAAAACCAGCTAACAGACCAAGCAGCATATGCTGGTTTTGAAACTGGGATGTCAGTTTAAGCTAATCCTTTGCTGGTTTATGCTGGTCCCTTTGCTGGTCTTAAGGTGGTCAGATCAGCAAAGGAACAGCAAATCAGCAGCATAAACCAGCAAAGGACTAGCTTAAACTGTCATCCCAATTTCAAAACTTACCTAACCAGCATATGCTGTTTTATTTTATCAGGGGGACCAGGTTAGAAGACCAGTTGAGACCAGCATCTTGTTTAAGATATTATCTTTTCCCATGGTTATTGCAAAAAGTGCCTTGATAATTTCACAGTTTGATTGCATAATACTTCAAATCTTTCATGTTTTTGTTTTTTTTCCTTTGGTGCCTGAGGCAAAAAGGTGTTGATGAGAGGTAAAAACATTATTATGCAGTGTTTAAGAGTCCCAAATCTCAAGTCAAATCAAAGACACACAAACTAACTCGAACCTGAACATTTCAGTTCCACTGTTTATTAAAAAGAATGAAGGCAATAGAAAAATAGACTAGCATTTATATACATTTTCTCTTCAAATCAAATGTTAATGGTGATAGGATCCATCTCGCAGATTCGTTTGTAATTGAATTCACAGGGCACGTCAAACCATGTTTTGGAGCGTGAGTCCAACACTGCGCAGTCTTCTCCATGAATCCCACCTGACTGGTGGTTATTGGGCTCTTTTTCCAATTCATTCCAGAACCTACAGAGAGCAGCAGAACAATCAGGAAAACATGATATTAATACCGCCTCAGAGAAATCAATTTGCATTTAAATAACCTCCAATGCCTTCACTGCCACTGAGACGTTTTTAGACAAATTCCTACTTTGGTTTTACTTGTCCAAATTCTGGGTTTTCAGGTTTATTATTTCTTACATTTAGTCATTTAGCAGATGCTTTTAACCAAAGCTATTTACAAAAGAAACAAGAAAAATGGAAGCAATCAAGATTAACAAAGGAGCAACTGTATGAAAACATACATATGCAAATATTGATTTTTAAGCACCAAATATGAGGGGACATAAAATATAAATGTAGCTATAGACTATATTTTTATGTACAGCTCTATACAAGTTTCCCAAGACCAGTCATGAGGGTTCCTTTGTTAGGATATGACAATATTTGGCCGAGATACAACTATTTGAAAATCTGGAATTTGAGAATGGAACAAAATCTAAATCTAAAGAAAACTGCTTTTAAATTTGTTAAAATAAAGTCCTTAGCAATCAATTTTGAGGTATTAATGGTAAGAAAATGGCTAAATTGGACCTAAACCTGACAAAAAAAACTTCCTTTGGGGACCTCCTTTGTAAAATAGTAAAAAAAAATTGTGAAAATGCAGAAAGGGTAGGGTTTAGACATAGGACAATAAAGTATTTGTACAGTATAAAAAACATTAAGCCTATGAAATTTCCCCATTTAGATATGTAAATGTGTGTGTGTGTGTGTGTGTGTGTGTGCATACGTTGTATTAACCACTGTATTGTCCACCCATTTCCACACTCCCTCAGTCTCAGTGTCTGATAAACCAATCCAGAAATGATAGTCAAATCCACCACGATTGCGTGCGACACTCTCAAGTGTGTGCTGTAAAAAAAATGAAAAATATATCAGCCATACTGAAAAACATAATTTTAAAGTGAACGTGAGTGCATTCACAAACTCTGCACACGCTTACGTGTTGTTGGTGGCTGTGCAGTATAGTCAGATGGGCGCCCATAGAAGCGCAGCTGTCTTTGCTGTGCTCCCAGTCAAGTTTATCATCACTGAAGTAATAGCACCTCCCTTCTAAATGCAGCCAGTTTTCTGGGCACGGCCTACATTTGATCACTGCAAAAGAAAGGGCAGGAGAAAGAAACAATAAGAAAGTTTGTCTGACCCTTGGGGGTATCAAATGTTATTCAAAAATAAGCTGTACATACACAAATATTTTTGTTTCCTCACCCTGTTTTGAACAATTCTGTCCAAGGGTTGTGTATTCAGAGCAAAGGCGGGAGAAACGCTCTTGCATGGCGGTGAGTTTGAGAGTTAGAGACGCAGACTCAGACTCCTCATTCTTGACTGGCTTTACAGCAACCGATGATCTGCGACTGTTTACCACTGCAGAGAGACAGAGGTTTATATATCAATGTATCAACCCAGCAGCCGTGCAAAGACTTTAGACACCATCATGTTTTTAGGTCTATAAGTCACTACCAGCAAATCAGCTATTCATTATCGTTGCCTCTCAGAGAAATGTAGATTTTACATTTGGAATTATGTCTGCATGTATTATCCTGATGTTGTATACAAAACATTTAACTGGGCAAAAAATTCTATTCTATTCTATTCTATTCTATTCTATTCTATTCTATTCTATTCTATACATGTGTAGGGATCTGCAATATGTTGTACAATATCACTTATTTGGCTATATTATAAAATGTTTTTTATATGTGTTGTCAGTATTGTTTCTACATATTTTCTATATTTTTACTTACACAAATTTAAAACACTACTAATTTAATAACTCTGTTAAATGTATAATCAACAGCACCAATTTTATACTTTTTTCCGATGCCAAATCTGAATGTAAATAACATGATTTTATAATGTTATTTAATTGTTTTAATGTTTTGATTGGGAATTATTAATATTTGTATATCATTTCAATACTTGTTTATTAAATGTAAAATTTTAATATGAGTATATCTCTTTCTTGTAAACGTTTAATACCCATGCATCCCTAACTCTATTCTATTCAAAATTTATAGTACAATATGTCTTATTTTCTTTGTATGATAATATTTTATTTATCTGTATCTGTCTGTATTGTTTATACTTATTTTCTATATTTACAGTTTATTTCTATATTTTGTTAGATTTTAGAATTAATTTTCTCTGTATTTATGAGTGATTTAATTGTTGAATTACTTTAATTTTACTTGTCTATATTTGTACATAATTTCAGTATCTAGATAAAATATTAAAGAATTTTAAGATATGAATATCAGTATCTTCCAAAACGGTAATATCCATATTCTATTCTATTCTATTACAAAATATGTCACAAATCCAGTCTGTGGTTTTCTGCCCGATTACCTTTCACACCACACAGACTGTTGCACACCACCCTGGACTTCATTTTCTATACTCTATTGCACACATTGGTTTTACCTTCAATTAATTACACACTCTCACCTGATTACACAGCTGCATCCATTCAAACATATGCTTTACATAAGCCTTAAACTTTCTCTGATTCACTGCCGACTATCACTTCCGTGATAGCTATAATATGGAGCATTTCCGTGTATCCATAATTGGTTTACCTTGCCGGCTTTCCTGTTTCTGGACCCTTTCCATGTACTTTAGATTAACCCTTTGCCTGCTGTTTCTGACTCTGTTTCAACCTCGTTAGTAGCCCTAACCCTATTGCTTGTGTCTCTGGATTACCCCTCTCGTCTAGCCCTCCTGGATTCTGTTCTCTGTCATCTGACTCAGACCCGGCTTCGATTATTCTCTTGTCTCGCCTTCACAATACCTGTCCGCCAATGTTTTTGACCCTGTCTGTGTTTTCTTGAGTATGTCTCTTAACAAAAGTCTGCAAATGGATCCGCACACCTCTGGTCTCGTTGGTTCTGTTACAATATCAGTACCATATTGGACACTGGCCATGTATGCTCATTTCCAATATTATACATTAACATTACATAAAAACTTTAAATGTATTATTTAGCAAGCTTAATAATTGTAAACATGAATTTAATAACACATTTAATAATTTAAAAATCACATTTAAATAGCAGTTTGCAAATTTAATATATACGTTTTCATACTTTACATTACATTAGACATCAAAACATTGTGAAATCCAAATTTAAAATGTGATTTTCGTTTTTAGTGCTTCATTTTTTTTAAACTTATTTAGAGAAAATAGAATTGTAATATTTGCTTGTCAGTATTGTCCAGCATTTTGATATTCGTGCATCTCTAGTATAGTCTCTTCTGTTAGTTATGAAACCTTCAGTAGTAGACATTCAGACGTGTGCTTACGTGCATTTTGTGTGTTTACTTACAGAGAATGCCAAGTACTATGTTTGCACAAACTGAGGCCAACAGAGCAACAAGCAGTACAAGAGAAGCCTGTCCCCTCAAACACTTCGCCCCTTTGTGAACACCTGATGAAACACAAAATCATTTAGGTTAGTTGATTATTACTCTGACATTTCTCTACATTCATCTTCCACTCCCCCTCAAGTTCACACACACACACACACACACACACATTACCTTGTTTGCCCTGCGATGTAAGTATAGGTCTGTTTCCACTATGAGAGATATCCTCTGTGAACTCTTGTAAACTGGTGTAATTTTCAATATCTTCCATCTTTAAACAAAAAGTTCAGTCAGTTTTTCTCCTTTATTTAACAACAGAGCTTCTGTCTCACAAGAGCAAAGTATTTATCTTCTAGTCTTGTCCTTCGGATCACCAATAAAGAAATAACAGTCCATGAAAAAGAGAGCAATTTAAAAGAAAGCTTCCCTGGAGAAAATTAAGAAGAGAAACAAGTTCTTCTCGAGTGTTTCTACTCAGACTTGTACGAACTGCTCCTTTTCACGGCTCACTGAGCTCTAACTTTTATCCCCTGTTATCTCCCTCCCCCCTGTGATCATGTGCACATTTCAGGGCTGCTAGAGGGTAAACACTGACAGGATGAATTAGAGGAGAGCTGGTTATGCAATACTAAACTTTTTACCATGCTCAGAACAACCCATTTTTTCAATGAGTCAGTAGATCATTCCAGCCAATAAAAAGAACAGTTAGTTCATGATAGTAATATTATTGGTTTTTTTCACCCTGCATGTATTCCTGTAAAATATTTTCGAACATGTTGTGAAATCCTTCAGTACACCAAAACCTCAAAACAAGTGTTGCAAGAGTCTGCATTAATAGCACCCTAATTAATAGCAAGTGAAACAAATAATTAGACTTTTAATTCACTTTTCTGGAAAATCTGACATGTAATTATTGAAGTAATTACAGCCATTCCTTTCACAGAAGGAGACGGGAGCATGCTTAATATAAACAATAAAGTGCAACTAATTGTAACCGTATAAATCTGCACGTAGGAAAAAAGCTAAAATTTTAAAAGGGTGGGGAAACAAGCGCTTATCTTTTATTGTCATTCCATTAGTCAGAAAAGCTAAAGTACATACAAACAAATACAACAACATAAATAAATAAACCAAAACAATGAAGTGGTAAGGGCTGAATACTGCTTATATCACTGAAAGAGTTATCAGATTCTGTTGTGCAACTCCCAGAGACTGATGTGATATCAAACTGTGTCAAAAAACAAGCCAAAAGCATGATGCAGCACTGTCACCAAATCATGATGCAGGCTCTTGATCAACCCATGACTCAGAATTGATGTTATTTCATCTGGCTTGGTTTCATACGACACTGCTGTTTGTCATTAAAGACCTCCAGAGCTCTGTACTGTGAAAGGGAATTTATAGTCGCCTTTCTATCTCCGTCTTCCAAAATTCAATTCAAAGTTTACATTTTCCCACACCTCCACTTCCCGGTTGTGCTCGAGTCTTTCCTCAGATAGGAGTCACTTTCTTATCACTTAGAGATAGGAGCGCAAAAAGAGATTTTATGAGACAAAAAACAGACTGAACTGGAATGAGTTTACCACAAATACACATTCATTTAGATGAATTAGTTCAACAGAATCACTTTTTGTTTGTGGCTGTATTCCTTCTTTCACAGAAAACCAATTTTCATTGCGCTGCTGTGGATAAAGAGCTTTTCTGTGCATTTCAATAATTACAGTACTACTGGAGATCTACTGGGACAAACTATTTGTGATTTTCTCATTTGTTGTTTCTTAGAAAAGTGTCTGCTAACTGAATAAGTGTAAATGTGAATTTAATTGGCTTTAATTGCAGTAGATTACACTGACCTCTCTCCATATTTGTAAAGTATATGCTGTTTCCTGATATATACCAAAAGGACAAATGAAGTTGCTTTTATATGACCTGTAGAAAGCACTCAGCTAAAGTCATTCTCAGTTCAGACTGCAGACTTGTCTCTGTCTCTTGCAGCTGTCCGTTTATCATAAAAAGGTTAGTCTGCGTGGCCTCTAAATTCCTTTTCTACGTCTCCAGCTGTTTCTTCACTTCCTCTTCCTGCTTTCTCAAAAACAGCTGCATCTCCCCGAAATCCACAAGAGATCTGTTTTTGAAAGCAGCACTATTACTATTACTAAAACTGGTTTTACCTTAATCTAAGCTATACGTTTTCAGTGCTTTGTGCCATATAATAATCTTAGTTGTCTTTGGCAAAAAAAATCTTTGTTGTCTTTGGCAATCCAGTCCATCCTTTAGCACGTTCTTTAAGATAAAAAGACTCCAGCAGACATCCGTAGACGTCGTTAAATGTTGGATGATCTCAATTCTACAAGCTTTGAAACGTTTTGGAAAAACACTTGATTCCTCCTCATCAGTTTTAAAAATGTGTTACTGTTTTCTTAAATCTATCTAACCCTAAAAATATCCTAAAATACCCAAACTATTAGTACTGATATTACTATATAGATTGTTCTCAAATGATTTCATGTACAAAACTGTGTGAGAAAATATTATGCTGGGTTTTAATTTTTTTCTATTTATATTTTTCTGTACCCCCAGGACCACTTTGTGGTCCCTGGACTTGAAACCCCATGTCGAGCAGGAGTTTCCAATCCTGTTCCTGGAGATCTACCTTCCTTCAGAGTTCAGCTCCAACCCCGATCGAACACAACTGAACCAACTAATTTAGATCTGAAGGAGCACTTGATAATTACAGACGGTGTGTTTTGATCAGTGTTGGAACCGAACTCTGCAGGAAGGTAGATCTCCAGGAAGAGGGTTGGGCATCACTGGACTAGAGGTTTACTATACACAAAGACCAGGGATCATCAAACTTGATCCTGGAGGGCTGGTGTCCTGCAGAGTTTAGCTCCAACTTGTCTTAACACAACGGCCTGGAAGATTCAGGTATACATTGTAAGACCTTGATTAGCTGCTTCAGGTGTGTTTGATTATGATTGGAGCCAAACTCTGCAGGGATACCGGCCCTCCAGGACCAAGCTTGGTGACCCCTGACTTAGATGTTGTCAGATTTATATTAGTGATGTAAGGTCTTAAATGAATCGTTCTGTTGAGCCGGTTCTCAGGAAGTAACCGTTTGAACCGGTTCACAAATCGGACTGAATCAAACCTTAGTAGTTCCAGGTGGATGATGCAGGATGCCAAGCCGAAGTGATATGTTACCAGCTTCTGCCAACAGTGAAGATAAACAATGACGTATTTGCTAGTGATTTTAGAATGAGTATCAATAGTAGCACTTGCCTGAGCCTCATAAATATCCATTAAGTAAAGCTTAAACACACCCCTCTGAGTCTGCAACATAGCCTACAGGTTGTAGATGTTTTAGTTTTAGTTTCGTTTTTGATTTGGCTAGCAGTTCTGAAAACATGAATGTTCCTTTCTTTTAATGCAGTGTAGTCTGGACTTTCTGGGCCGGTTTCCCGGATAGGAATTAGATTAAGCCAGGACTAGACCTTTGCTAATTTAGGTCTGGCATAAATGCATTATCTGTGAGCATTTTAAGACCAAGCAATGGCAATGATGTATTTTAAGATATCTCAGTGCAAGCCT
>JAUMHR010000070.1:9124724-9137329 GCA_032361145.1 Enteromius fasciolatus
TAGTTCGTTTCCAAAACAATGCATCGTACTATGGTGGTTTATCAGCGAGTTGCATCGTTGTTCGGGAAACGCACCCCTGGACAGCAAGCCAAACATGATAATTTGAGGAAGTGTGAACTCGTGAAACAGGTGAGGTTTGTGGGAGGAGTCAACAGATGAGTCAGAAAACAAGAAAAGAAGAAACTTCCCTAATTAAATGAATACATGGAACTGCTGCAAACAAAGTTTAAATAAAATGTAACATAAGACCTAAA
The DNA here is from genome assembly GCA_032361145.1 of Enteromius fasciolatus. Taxonomy (NCBI): domain Eukaryota; kingdom Metazoa; phylum Chordata; class Actinopteri; order Cypriniformes; family Cyprinidae; genus Enteromius; species Enteromius fasciolatus. Next base: position 9,124,979 of record JAUMHR010000070.1, read on the forward strand.
CTAGAATAGTAAAATTACCTTTTTTCACAATATGACTTCTGGTAATTTTAGTTTGTTCATCTTTAATTTTTTAAAAACAACAATATATACAATTTTTTCTACAAACCGTTCATATAGACTATAGTAGAAAAAGACCAAAAAGGTGTAGCACAAATCATTAAAACAGCTCATCTTTTTTCAGCTTCCTGTAATCATGATGACAGTTTTACCCAATTTTCATGTGTGAGATGTGTGCCTGAAACTTGCTATAGAAGAAAGCAGAACTGCTAATAGAATGCAATCCAATCACGTTTATAGGCAAGAGAAGCTATAAGGAACATAAATATTACTTAGAGGAACAGAAATCCATGTTTTGACAGTTTTTTTTTTTTTATTTTGGGTGATTCCTACTTGTTTTCTTGAATCAATCCAAAATCACTGTACTTTGGTTCAGTATATCACCTTTCCTTAGTCTGTTACAGATATTTTGCTCAATAAGGTTGAAAAGGTACAGCGGGAAAGATACGTTTTTTATTAAATCCATTTTTGCTTGTAAGTCATTGTACATTGTTGATTCAGGGTTAGATAATTAAATAATTAAAAACACGTAAACACGTGACGCACTTCTCCAATACACACTACAACAGTGTCAGCAAAATGCAGCTGTATCGTGACGATTGTGACTAAACAATCAGTTAGTCAGATGAGTGGAAGTTAAAAACTACAAGAAGGACTGTCTGGAGAAAATGACTGAGAAGTGCTATATGTGTTTGTTGGGACTGATATTTCTCTCTCCACTTCTCACAGGTAAAGAAATGTTAGATCAATCTGAACAACTTTTAAAAACATTTAAAGAATATATATTATTTTTAATGATCTTACTCTGGCACAGAGTCTGGCTAAGACTTTTTGAACATTTATTGGACATCTATTCTTGCTGATGTTTATGCTGTAATCTCATGTCCTGTTTGAAACACAATTTTATTATAGAATACACTGACAATTTTCAGCAGACGCAGATTGGCATCGTGAAACGATCGTGGCCAATCAGATATTGCTCCGATTTTTTCATGATGTCAGTCTTTTGTCTGTGACAGCCAAAAATCATAGCGTGTTTCTGGCTAACGTTCTATTCTCAGTCTCAGATGTCTGAAGCAATTTGTTCATGTCAAGGGGTAGTTTAAATCAAAAATTTAATTATTGTCATCATTTACTCACCCTCGTGATCCTTCAAACTTAAAAAAGACTTAAAAATATATATTACTTTTGAATGATCAATGCATTCTTGATTATCAATCTATAAACAGTAAAATCTAATCAATTAGGCCTATATGTGCTGTGCTTCAGGTATGAATGTGTTTAGCAGTTCTGGAGAAAATGTCATAAGCATCAGTCAAGTTATCTTTGTTTCAGGTATCAGTGGAGTGGATAACACTTATGTGTTCAGCACTTCTGGTGAAAATGCTTCTCTGCCCTGTAATAATGCTCTTTCTGACCGCACATCAACTACATGGATCTATAGCAGACAATCAGAGTCAGTTGAACTGATTGCTGAAGGGGAAAAGAAGACAGACATCGAGAGACTGAGTCTCGGCTCTAACTGCTCTCTGAACATCAAGAAAGTCACAAAAGAAGATTGTGGATTTTATACCTGCCGACAATATGTGAATGGAAAAACACAAGGAGCTGATGCACGTGTTTATCTGCATGTTCTTCATGGTCAGTGTTTCTGTGAATTACATGAATAAAATCTGTGAAGGAAGAAGAGAAAACCACAATTCTCTCATCAAAAAAATTCTGCGTAATGTAAAACCTTTTTAATTTTTTAAAATTTCTTTCTTAATTTCTTTTTCAGTCTCTTCATCCTCATCTCAGTCAGAGATCAGTCGAGGCAGCTCTCTGACTCTCTTCTGTCAGTTGTATTATTATGGAGACTCTTGTGATACTTTGGTCCATGCTGATGGAGTTCAGCTGATCTGGGTGAATCAGACTGGTGTGAATCTACAGACAGACTCCAGATATCAGATATCATTCTCCTCAGAACACTGTAACAGCTCTCTGACTACAACACTCCTGAATGAAGATCACAACAGAGAGTGGAGATGTCAGGTTACTCAGAGAAATGAAGTGAAGACCTCAGCCACATATACTGTCAAGTATACAAGTAAACAGTTAGATTATTTCACTTATTGATCATCAAGAATTAAAATATGATCATATAAAAATGAATCTTTTACAGCTTCATTTGAGACGACTCCTGTCACCAGCTCAAAGACAGCCCCATCTACAAATACACCAGTTACCTCGACACAACCAGGTACATAACCTACCCTTGAATGTTTATTAATTAATGTACTGCATTTAAATATATTTTTATATCAATCTTTATTATTTTATTGGAAAACAGTAGCTCCAGATCGGAAAAAGAATTCAATAACTTAAAGTTGTTCATGCATTTAAGTCTTATTTCTACAATATGGTTAATCTACACCAAAAGTGTCAACCACACACATCCTATCTAGCAGAAAACAAATTGAGAAGCAAACAATACCTAGACCAACATCTTCAGATAAACTAGACATGTATAACTGTCATTATCATTCCAGTGAGATTTTTAAGAATTGCTATGTAAGTGCACAACTCATTTTGCATTTGTAGAGTATGGTTGATCACAAACTTTTTTCACTATAACATGTAAATTACCAAAATGTATACATGAAACCACTTTGTGAAAAGTTACTCTTTAATCATACATCATTTCAAAGTATTCATGGCTGTTTTATGGGTATTTAGTACACATACTAGGTATTCTCTGTTAATAAGTGAGTGGATGGCTTACACCTCATATAAAACAACATATGAAGGGGCAAGTGTTTCCAGTTGTAATAAACTCTGATAGAAGAGTCATTCTAAACATAACTGTGCTATTAAAAGTGCATTTTCTTATTTACCTTGTCAGTACTTGAAATGACAGCAATGTACAACAAACGTTCTGCTGTTGTTTTCATCTGAATGTGTCTCTCTATAGTCTTTCTCTCAGTGATTGGGATTGGTGCTGCTGCATTAGCTGTTCTCCTTACTGCTGTTATTCTTTGGTTGATCTGTAAAAAAAGAGCTGGTGAGTTTTTAAATTGAACTCAGATTTTATGACAACAGACCAAACAGTCCAAAACATTCAAAGTTTTTACAGACAAACAAGTCAGTTTCTGTTTTATCATATGATTTTAATTGGGAAAGAATCTGACAGCCAGTTCCCAACCCTGAGTGCTCCCCCTGGTGAATATAAGGAGGAGCTGGGATACTAAGATTGAGATACGAAAGAAAGGAGATCTGATTATTTATAGGGCGAGGCTAGATATCTGATAGGAAGATGAAATAAGTGGAAGATTGGAAAGGTGGAGATCGGTAATGACTACGCGCATTCCTCCCAAAATTGGTTTTATAAACTACATTAGAGTATTAGCTCAGATGTTGACTCAACAAAGTTCTGTATGCCTAAAGTGGACTGTTTCTGTCCATACAGAGGAAGTCAGTCATAATCAAACCTGTTCTTTTGTGTTGTACAGAAGAATAGGTCATACATATTTAAAATAGCATAAGTGAATGATGACAGAATTTGTAGTTTTTAAGGAAATAAGGCAAACATGATTTTATAATTCTATCATTTATACATTCTAGTGAATCAATTGTCAATTTGTTTTTATCATTAATATATTTCATGAGGCATCGTTGTTTTTTTAGATAAAAGAAGAGGGGCTAATGACTATGTGGTAAGTATCATACCAAAGTCCCTGTTATGGACTGTTTTTATTTACATTTTATTTAATGTAAAGTAAATGTGACGTCAGTCATATTTTTACTGTTTCACTTTTACATCAAGAAAAGGTGGATTAGTGACAATTTCTGTAGTCCATATTGTTCTTGGTAATGTACATTACACTGTTTGTTACACGGCTACTCACCAACACCAAAGTTACAATGTAGGCCTTGAACACTGTAATGATGCATTAGAAGCTTTAATAAGTCAGACACAAGTGGAAAGTTGCATTTGTCATTATTATATTGCTTTCAAATATATGTAAAAATAAAAAATTAAATCTGGAGTTTCCTAACCCTCTTAAATGTGCTACTATTCTTTTAAACAGCATTGATTCAGGAGATGCAGTTACTAATTCAAAAGATGTGTCCATTAGAAAAAAAATATACTTATAGCCTTTACAATATAAAGGACTTATAGACAACTGTATTATAGAGTTTTTGTAGACTGATTTTTATTTTTATTTTTTTCAGAAAGCCTGGCTTTTTAATTTAATTGAGCGCTATTTCATGATATTCTCTGTACACAACAGCTCAGTATTAAGCAGTTTACATTTCAGCCCCAATATTTCCAGCAACATTGTTTTTAACGTTCAGTCATGATATAATGGTACACTGTGCAGCAGTGGTTTCGTTTGTCAATCAATTTTTTTATGGTTCAAGTTTTGCATTGTTTTTTAGGAGCAGAAAGATGAAGTGACTTATGCTGAGGTTGCCACATACTGCAAAGTCCAAGCCACTCAGGAGAAAGTGAGTAACACGTCTTTGTTCTATCACAATCTAAATCTATCAACCTTCTCTCAGCATGATATTATTCTGCACAGCAAATACATTTTGTTTTCCCCTCTCTGCCTCTCTTTCTAAATTCTTCCAAGTTTGTTTCTTTAATTAAGATGTAACATCATGTTATGATAACAGTGAGTTAAAATGGAGCTTGTTTAACAGTATCTGTGATTTTCATTCAGGTTAATGTTGATAAAGTGACTTATGCTGTCATCATCAACGGCTAGGCCTCAGGAAAACTGCAGTCAACTTTATGCCTCTGTGAGCAAGAATCATCACAAATAACTAAACAAGACCTCATTATATAATTACCTGAGAAATGTGAACAAATTATCGAGATTTTAAATTTTTTACATTTATAATCAAAACCTAAGTTTTGCACAGATTTATCGGTTGGACTTTGGTAAGTTTGGGATGCTTATTTCAGAGTAGCAATCTGCTTTTAAATGAACAATGTTAATCTTTGATCATTTCATTGAAATACTTTGACTGCACAAAAGTTCACTTTCAGTAACTGTTATTAAAAGTTATGCTCTTTTACATTCAACATCCTCTTTTGTAACAATCACAGAGATGTTTGAAAGTGTTCGGCTTGACAGACTGTCAGACTGCAATTAAAGAATTTGTCAAATTCTGCTGAACGTACGATTGCATTGTATAACAGTCTAAATAGTTTTATCGTTTTAGTTACAGAGGTGTTGGATTCAATTCAGTCCTGTGAAACATTTGGTAGAAATGAAAAAAATTTTGGTTAAACAGATGTTTGGAGTTATGTTTGCACAAAGTTGAGAGAACTGTAAAGCTGATATGAAGAAATTGTGCTATTACAGATAAATTAGGTTCAGTTAAGAATAAGGTTTTTGTGATTTATTCGTAAAAAGTAATCAGTTTTGTTTGTTCTTGTGACTCAAAAATATAAATGTCCAAAAACTTTAAATAAGATACAAATGAAATAATATAATCAGATATCAAAAGAAAAACAGACACCTGATGTGTCGAAAAGCCTTTAACAGGCAGTTTATTCTTGAAAGAGATGTTCATTATTTCACAGAATATTCTACAATGCATTTACAAGTAGGGAAAAAAATGAAAATTTTCGCTGAAAATACGTGCCTCTTCATACATTTCAGCAAAAGTGCACCTACATACAAGACCAGTAGAAATGAACACTAGAGGCAGTAAAACTCCCACAACTTTTATTCTATATAATTAGCATTATAATTAGATGCAGAATCTTATGTTGTGACTTCAAAACATTTTTAACATCCCTCACAACTTGAAAACATATATACAGCTTGAAAATGTACGACTTGAAAACGCACATATACTATGTATGAGTTTTCTAGTTTAGTAGGATTACTTGGTAACTTTGCATCCAAAATAAACGTTTTTGTTTACATAATATATGTACATATACTGTGTAAAGAAACACACAAGTACAGTATATATTTTGAAAATATTTACATTTATACATATATTCTTATTTTATATAAACATATTTAATATATAAACATCAAATATTTTCTTAATATACATGCATGTGTTTGTAATTATAAACATAATAAATATACACAGTATACATGCATATATTATGAAAAAAAAAGTTTTACTTCCCAGTAGGAAGACGCGGAATGAGGCGGAGAAGGGATGCATGACGAGATGTGGAAGGGAAGGAAACGGGCTTATTTAAGGGGAAGGCTTATGGATGTGATTGGACTAGACGGAATAAGATTGATTAGGAAATGAGGTTCCAGTCGCGGCCAATCATGCGTACGCGCTCCTCCCATAATTTGTTTATCAACAGCACATATATACGTGTTTTCATGTTGTAAATTCTAGAAAGAATATCTGGAGAAAAAAAGATGAGAGTTACTTCTTTGTTCTATAAAATATAATGAACATTACTGCACTGAAATCCTTTTGTGCATGTATTTTTGAGAACGAATAAGTCAAAGTTAAACATTTGCTTTGATTACGAGTGTGACCGGAAAATAAAGAATAAACCATTTGTTGTCAAAACTGCATCACTGTGTTAAGTGTCCTGTTCATTAACGGACAAAAAGATATGGTGGAAGGCTTCTGTCACTTTGTAATTATTATTAGCATTTTTTATTTTTTGGGGTACGTACTAGTGCCTCTGGAAATGAGTTTCTCTCTCAGTCTGGAAGGTGTGTGAGCTGAGCGGAATATCTGAGCACCGCATTAAGCTATAAATATATAAAGAAAAAAAACTGTAAATGTAAAGAAAAGTTGTTGAATACAATGGCATGAAGCACCTTACTAAAAGGAAGAAGAGGAACTGCGGGCGGAATGATTCGGTTTAAAGTTCTCAGATCATCACTTCTATGTATGTGGGTTGAACCAGTGTGAGCAAACTAAGGCAGGGTCTCGCACAGAACAATCACACGGCTTGAAAGAGTTCTGAAAACCCTCTGGAAAACATGCAACATATGCATTATGTAACATGTTACCCTTACTGTGTTATATTACTAATGGCACAGTAAGAGTAATGCATCCATTCATGAACAGTATAAAAAAAAAAAAAAAAAGAAATAATAGGAAATTAAACAAATCATTAATATTGCATATTAAACAGATTTACACAGTCTTTGGAACTGAACACGAGACACTAGGATACATTTGAAAATACTGTATTAGATTAATTCTGATGATTGCAGAGGTTTTAAATATTTGCATTGTTTAAATTCTCTCTCAACATATAATGCTGTATTAATACACATATTCATTTAAAAGTGAATTCTGTTTTTTCAGATGTTTCATCAGTAAGGAGCAAGTTCAGTTACTTCTGATTCTATTGGAATTGAAGACACAAAACCCTTTGGGTTTCTCCATTGAAGATAAAATTATTTAAAACAGAAATCCAACTGATAAACCTTTAGGCCAACATTACTGTGAACGGACCAAATATTTAATATAAAAGTGCTGTTCCTTTATTAATCTCATAAATACATAATTCTCTGCAGATGCGAACATTTGTCACGTATCGGCTCATAAAATGATTTGTATAATGAACTGTTTGCTGTAATGATTATTTGTGAGGGGTGGTGGTGTTGACAGAGGTGGAAAGCCCACCCTGCGGTTCATTTTCTGTTCCTCTGATGGCAGCGTAAATCACCGTGTGATTAGAATCATTCTGAAAGAACATCAAAGATCTTGTCAGTCTCGACAAGTTATCTTGTTGTTATTACTTCTTGTTGTTAAAGCTTCATTTATTTGCAAATTCAGAGTTACACAGCAGCAGCCACAGATCAGAGAAGGTGTGTGTGTTTTCTCTGAACAGGGCTGTTATTGGGCAGTGACGGAAGATCGAGTGAATGCAATGGTGCTGTATCTATCTACTGTACTCACATAGTCCATTTGTACTTGGTTTTTACTAGAAGCGGTAACCTCAGAATAGGTCACTTCATCTCTCTGTTCCTAAACATCAGTAAAACCTTAAAAACACATCTGACAGTACAGTAAATTGCATTAGTGTATATATATCACAATATCCTGTTAACTCACACTGGTGTCTGGCATAATAGGAATGGACATATCGATGGTTTCATAGGTCCCTTTATGTTCATTCCTATCTTTGACCTTCTGATAAAAAGCTGTTATTAGTAATTGCATGAATTATACACTTTACTGAACTTAAAAGACTAAGTAATCACATTCAAATAACTGGCATTACTGAACTTACCACAGAGCTGTCAGTCCCTCGTTTATTACCTATAAAATGTAATGATATAACAGACACGCAAAACACAGAATGTCTCCAATGCTTATTACATTCTAATACATTTGGTTGCCCCGATGATGGAAAAGATGTTTTATTTCTCCTCTAACTCTTACTTCTTACTGATGTTGTTGGCAGGAATAAAGTACTGTTTTATAACTTCATAGTTTGATGTAATCCATATGTTTCTATGATTTATACAATCTAAAAATGACCGCTGATCGCTAATGATAAAGCGAGATGTGTATTTATTATTATACAAAGGAGAAAATATAAACATTTACCAGCTCTATGTTTACAGATCACCCAGAGAACAACAACAAGGGCAGCAGCTGACGCAGCAGCCCCAGCAGAGATCATGATCACTAAAGGAGAGGGGACAGCCAGACATAGTCACGTGCAGGAACATCTGTAATCAGTGTTTCCATCTTGGGATTTTTTTCTTTTCTTTGTTGCCTGTTTTGGGTTACCTTATAAATTGTAACCCTACCCCTGACTTGTGACTTTTTCTTTCTCCCTGTGGTTAATTGCTCTTGAGCTTTTTGAAATTACATTTTGCTATCGTTTTAAATGTACTTTGCAAATGCATTCAATCTCAAACCTATCTATACACAGAAATATCAAAAAAAGATAATCGTCGTATTTGTCAGTTAACTATATATGATATTATATATCACAATATGCTTTATTTTAGTTTAGTTTAGTTTTAGACCTGAATGTTGTATTAAATGTAAAAAAAGTGATAATTGAAAATGATTTAACAACAACAACAAAATAATTAAATAATTCTAAAGTCAAGAAATAAGGAGAAGGCTAATTAAGTCATTCTTCAATGCACAATTGAATTATAAAACTACAAAAGTTAACAAAATGTTACATTTAGAAAGCAATATTTTTGCTATAATGTTATTATTACAATACTGTAAAAATAAATTTAATTAAATTAAAAAATAAAAAATAAAACAATGTTTCTTATGATACAATAAATATTACTGCATTATAATATTTGATGTCCCTAAATACTAGGCATTTATAACACCATATAAGCCATTAAAAAAATGTCAAAACTGTATTATAGACTGTGCCATTGGTTTAATTATCATAACTATCATGTACCTTTATGATAAAATTCTGCCTGGTCCGTAGTTGAGGTATCTGTGCAGGATGAAAGATAGTTCAGATGAAAATATAATAACATTAATCATATTTAAATTTTTCATCATCACATTACAGGATATTTTAAAATGGTGTTTAAAAAGATAGTATCCTCACCTGAATACTTGACAGTATATGTGGCTGAGGTCTTCGATTCATTTCTCTGAGTAACCTGACATCTCCACTCTCTGTTGTGATCTTCATTCAGGAGTGTTGTAGTCAGAGAGCTGTTACAGTGTTCTGAGGAGAATGATATCTGATATCTGGAGTCTGTCTGTAGATTCACACCAGCCTGATTCACCCAGATCAGATCAACTCCATCAGCACGGACCAAAGTATCACAAGAGTCTTTATAATAATACAACTGACAGAAGAGAGTCACAGAGCTGCCTGGACTGATCTCTGACTGAGAGGAGAATAAAGAGACTGAAAAAGACACAACAGACTTCACTTATTTTCATTGCACATTTAAGTTCAAAAGAATTTGTTGACCACATAAACATAAAATTACCTTGAAGAAAAAGCAGATAAACACTTGCATCAGCTCCTTGTTGTTCTCCATTCACATATTGTTGGCAGCTGTATGATCCATAATCCTCTTTGGTGACTTTCATGATATTCAGAAAGCAGTTAGAGCCGAGACTCAGTCTCTCACGTCTCTCGATGTCTTTCTTCTTTTCCCCTCCAGCAATCAGTTCAACTGCTGGTGATTGTCTGCTATAGATCCATGTAGTTGATGTGCAGTCAGAAAGAGCATTATTACAGGGAAGGCGGACATTTTCACCAGAACTGCAAAACATACGAGTTTTATTTATTCCACTGATACCTGAAATTTAAGAACAGTTCAGTAGTTAATATACAGAAAACACAAACAAACTGGCATACAAAGCAAAATATTTAAAACTAAAATGTCCTTGCTCAAGGCAAACAGCACGCTATCGAGAATAAACACTTATAAGAAAAAAAGAGTTGTTGTTCAATTCACTAACATTCTCCTAAAATGAAAGGAATTGTTGAACATAGTTGGAAAACACTGATATAAAGCAACACAACTTGGAAATCACATCATGAGAAGCTGCAACATTAAACTGAGTTGATAATCTCTTTCCCATCCAAATTAATTCAACTACACAATGATTTGTAGCATGTGTTGTAGAAAAACACAGAATCTCTACCTGTGAAAAATGAACAGAGGATCATCAGTCCCAGCAGACGCATATGACACTCATCAGCCATTTGAGACAGCTCGTCTTCATTATACGATCACAACTCTTTAAACCATCTCATCCCCTCCTGGGTTTGTCAACTTCCTCTAATCTGACAAACTGAATGTTTAAACCCTGCTATTTAGCAACGCAGTGACCGTGTAGAATTGAGAAGTGTCGTTTCTCTTACAAATATTTAATTAAATTCAAATCAATCTCACTTCTAGCTTGTCTATTCACTCATTCAAGTCACTTACAGACCACAATCCGTGGGAAGTCAGAACAACTTGTGGTTTGTGCTCAGGGAGTTTCAGCCAACACGTTTCCATTACAACTCTAGTTTACATCTCTAGATTCTTGGCTTTTGTCAAATGGGACATGTTTCACTTCTTGCAGCTGCACTGAGCTTAGACAGATTTCCTTTTTTTAAATACGGCTTTCCTGTTTCCAATGTGCTGTAGTCAGTTATTCAAAAACCACAAAAGAAGTGTCCAAAAGATCACTTTGTGACTCATCATCACTAATTGTGATTTCACAATCAGTGTTATATTTGGCCGTGTGAACTAAGTGTCACAATACAGGATGACATTTTTGGTCTTTGTAAAACTTTAATTGAAATTGCGACAAAAGTACAATTTTGTCTGTTTTCATAAACTCGTTGACCAACAAAAACACATTTACACAGTAGCATACAATCACAAAACCATAAGTAAAATGAAAAAAGAAGAAAAAAAATATCCTTATTAATCAGAACTACATATATAAAAGTAAAATGGGGCATTGAGATTGATGTATTAAAAAGAAAGGACCAGGTGACTACAGAAAGGTTGCATAAACCTTTATGATAGATGGAGTGGGGGGGGTTTAAGGCGGAATTCTGTGAAGCAGGGAAATTGAAATCAAGCATACATACACTTTTTTACAACTTCAGTAAGTTCCTGAACAAATTCTTTTTTGTTCAGTGTCTGCTCAGTACTTATCAGTAGCACAGACCAGATAAGTCCAACTTCTAGGAGCTCCTCATAAGTTCACTGGCACATCTAGAATTGGAGGTATCTTCAGTGTGTGTTACAGCAGTCGTCCTCGGCATTCTGTTGATCCACAGCAGCACAGGAGCTCCTTGCCCTCCACACTGCCAACTTCATAATTATAATCCCACGTCAGCTCCGTCCCTGCTCGGATGCGCCTGTAGAAACACACAGGTTAACACAAAGACCGCAGCTACGTTTACATAAAGCACAAGCTGTAAATATTCTGACTAATAGCTCAGACTAACTAATAGAAATTTGTTAAAAATATGTTATTTAAAAAGAACAATAACTGTCACGTGAAGACCTGATTACTTTAAAATTGAGTGGGAGATTAAAAATTGTGCACATAACTATCAGTGATGTAAACACACATGAACACGATAAACAGTTTCATAAACGGCTGTAATAAAATTCTGTACTATTTAAAAAAGATAAATAAATATAAAATCTAGAATGCATAAAAAAATTTTATTTATTTATTCTTAAATAGTACAGAATTTTAATACAGCCATTTTATATATATATATATATATATATATTAGGGGTGGGCATAGATTAATTTTTTAAATCTAGATTAATCTAGATTAAAATGGCTCATTTGAATTCTGCCGAAGGCATTCAGAATATGTGTGCTACCTAAATA
>JAUMHR010000070.1:9150877-9165707 GCA_032361145.1 Enteromius fasciolatus
TTTTTTAATAATAATATGAGGCAAATACAAGTGTAACAAATTACAAACAATATCACAATTTATACGTTTAAGTTTACGTTTACAATTATGACATAACTGACTGTGAAGCGAGTCGAGCAATTCATTCAAAAGATCCGACTCAACGGAAGATCCGACTCGATGGAATGATGCTTTGACATCGACGTAGCACTGCACTGCAGGCTGCAGCAGAACCCTAACTTTACTGAAGCTGAAAAACATGGTGTTGGTTCCTCTTAAAAACACACTCACAGTCACACATTTGCTGTATAAAGCTGTAGCCGGAGTGAAGGTGTTGTCAAATGCAACAAGTTACCCGTGTGTGGTTATGATGGACATAAACTCCTGTTCGCCGCTGTCATATGCAACAGGTCACGTTAACTTAACGTCCTTTGCGTCGTAGTTTCATAACAGTGGCCGTTTTCGAAGCAGCTAAACACAAACAAATAAAACAGATATCAGCGAGTCGCTTTTCTCTTTTCCTTCTCGACGTTTGCATGTGTACGACTTGTTTTTCTTCAGAGGTGACGCAAATGCTGTGCGCCGTCCTGGGTCAGTCCAGGAGTAGACGAGAAAATTTGGTCAGGTAAAAAAAGTTTTATGCTTGGGCACATAGAGCAACGATACACACATTTATCGTTTTACTGTCACTATACATATATACGCGGACTAATAATTGCCATAATCATCGTATAAACTTCTTGTTTGTTGTATTATCGACGTCAGACGTTGCAGACGGCGCATTAAGCTAATCTAGTGTAGCTGTTGGGCTAGACACTTCAGCAAGATTATTATATATATGACAGATACGATTGATAATTGCGACCTGCAGACTGACAGTTATTTAAGAACTACATTCTCTGTGAAAATAGATAGCCGAAATGTCGCGCAAAAGACACCTGGAATATTGTTTTAAATGTTTTTGGGTTAGCTAGCATGTGAAATGACTAACATACTGTTAAAGTTGCAGATCAAACTATAAGCGCTTGCACTACTCGGTATTCCGTACATTCACAGATTAAATTGCAGCTGAGCAAAGCTACTGCATAAATGTAAAATGTCATATGCAGAAGATGTTATTGATAGAAAATGTAATTGCTAGCGTACTTCCTGTCTAACCCCTGACGTTTATTTATTGCCATTTAATGTAGCTATTAACTATATATATGTTTTGAAGCCGTCCATGTGTGTTTTTTTCTACTAAAATTAGCATTTTTTTCTGGCTGCCATGTGTAGGTTTAGTAATTTGACATTAGTTTCACATGGCTATGAATAGGTTCTTTGAAATATTAGTAAAATAACTGAACATAGTAGCTTAAGAAAAAAAATAAGACTGCATCTTGAGCAAATTATGTGCCTTATCTCGTGTTTTCCAAATGTTGAATACATATGAACACATTTTCTAGGTAATTTATTATATTTTCTATGTTATGATCTATTGATCACATCTTTGCTTTTTTTAATGTCTTGTAATGCAGGTATTTGTCACTCACATGGGAATGGGGGACATGAAGACACCAGATTTTGATGACCTGCTGGCAGCGTTCGACATTCCAGACATTGACGCCAAAGAAGCAATTCAGTCTGACACTGATGGTAATCATAATGACCGCAGCGGTGTTGTTGGAAAGGAGAGAAGTGGAAGTCCATGCCTAAGACCTCCAGAAAGCCCTGAACCTGTTCCTTTAGCTCCTCATAATGACCTGTCCATGGTCAGTGTGATTGTAAAAAACAGTGTACATTCTGATGACAAAACTGAGGGGAATGTAACTGAAGGGGACATTTCTGTTGCTGATGAGTCTCCCCAGAAAGGTTCCGGCGGAGATGGCCTGGTGCCACCAGATCCATTCATCTATAATGGACTTAAAAGTGTTTCTGCTGAGGCTACAGAACTCTCTCAACCACCAGCTCTAACCCGGATGCAGCCCAACGGGCAACGTTGGTCTCTCTCTGCTCCTAGTGTTTCTAGTGATGACCACCAGGATGGCACTTCTTCTAAACACCCTTCTAGCACTTTCTCCCCACCTCGGTCTTTACCCTTGACTGATCCTCCCATCTTGTCTTCACATTTAATTAGTTCAGATTTTCCTCCAAGAGCTGATTGTGAGGAAGCGCCACCATTAAATGGCACTTTGAGGACAGGAGTTCGTCGATGCTTATCTGAAGATGAAGATTCTGAACCAGACCTCGGTAGCCCTGCTCTTGTCATACAAGAAAGCCCGGATTCCCAGCGGTGCTCCGCTCCCAAGGTACCACGCATGCAGCGGTCTCCTTCAAGTGTGTTTCAGCCACCCTCTCCCTCATCCCCTTCCTTACCAGTTAGTAACACTCAAATCGAAGAGCCATCAGTCCAGAATCCAACACTTCTTCAAAGCGGTGACAACCCAACATCTTTGAACTCCACAAAGGATCTGCCAGTTGAAGAAAAAGACGTGGAGCACATAATCGAGGAGAGAGATTCTCCTGAAAGCCCTGAGCCAGAAATCCCTCAACCTCCGCCATCAAATCAACAAGAAGCCAATGAGCCAGAACAGAAGGTCAGAAAAGAAGAAGCCCCTCATGATCAAGTTACTGACATGAGCTTAAGTGTACAGGAGAATAGTGCTCTTCAAGAAAAAACAGGGGATGGTGAAGGTGAGGAGACACAAGGGAAATCCACCAAGACTAGTTTGATAGATTCCCCCTCTGGAGATATCACAAGCTCAAGCAAAACCTCCTCCAAGCCGCTCAAAGTCAGAATCAAGACTGTCAAAACGTCTGCTGGAAACATCACACGTACTGTATCTAAAGTGGCTCCCAAAGGAGGTACCTCTAAGGGTCCTGGTGGTTCTAAAGTTCAAGCATGGGCCCATAGGATTCAGAGATCTGGTAATGCTCCTCAAGGGCGAGCTCAGGGTTCAAAGGTGACGATGTTGCCCGTGTCCACCCTTCAGGATGCCAGCACAGCTATGTTATTTGCAGCCAGCAAGGCACAGAATCAAATGGCCAGTCTTTCCACCACTGCAGTCAAGATCACCAGAACATCAACCCTTCCCTCTGTCACTTCTTCACCCATGCCTGGGGTTCGCGGTTTGGGGCAGAAAACAATGAATGGGAATCCTGGGACTGCCAAACCAGCCTCCATTGTGAACAGCCCAGGAGCTGTGATCTCACGCAGCCAGTCTAGCCTTGTTGAGGCCTTCAACAAAATCCTAAACAGTAAGAATCCACTGCCAAGTTATCAACCAGACCTCTCCATCCCGCCTCCCCCAGAATGGGGTCTTCGAGTGCCCTCAACGGGATACCGTTGCCTTGAATGTGGGGATGCGTTCGCTCTGGAGCGTAGCCTGGCGAGGCACTACGATCGTCGCTCTATGAGGATCGAGGTGACCTGTAACCACTGCTCCAAACGCCTGGCTTTCTTTAATAAGTGCAGCCTGCTGCTCCATGCACGAGAGCACAAGGACAAGGGGCTGGTTATGCAGTGCTCACACCTCGTCATGAGTCCTGTCAGTGTGGAGCAGATGATTGGCCAGCAGGATACCGTGCCTATAGGTTTGTGTCTCTATCATCGTTAGTGTTTTTATCGAGGCAGTAAGAAAAAAAATCTCAAAACTTTCTCAAAAACTCTATATTTTTAGACATCATGAACTAACAATACTTGTGAGAGAGGGAGTAAATATTTTAGATTTACATTAATTATTTGGATCGGGTGTTTTCAAAATATGGTCCGCACAGGGATGATTGGTGGTCTGTGGAAAATTTGAGAGAAACCAAAAATGTTTTACAAAGTGTATTTTAAATGTTAAGTTAGGATCAATTTGTTTATTTAAGCTTGTTTTCATTTAATTCTTTATTTTGCTTTCTAAAAACCTGTCAGAAATCCTGACATTTGAAATTGCAGTTGGGTCAAAGACAAAAAAAAAGGGTTTTCAAGTATCAAAACAATAAGAATAATACAGCCTTGAATTGCTGTTATTGTTTTTCAGTACGTTAGTCCTGTTTAATTATAGCCGCAATCTGTAACTTTTGGCGCTCTAGCGATTAAATGGGTCATCGGGTGTATAATTCACATTACAAGTTGTTTGAACATAAATGTGTGTTGGAAGTGTGTGTACACATCTATCCTATAATGATGTGTTGTTTTTAAAATCTCCTTTCTCAAATCAGGCTGTTCTGAGATTCCTGGCAGAATGACATACTTATGTACAGAGCTTTCCCATGATGGGTAATTGACACCACTGTCTTACCTTAGCCCTGAGTCAGCTGTCATCATTCCGCCATTGTGTCACTGCATTGGGTCAGCAGAGCTCTTTACAAGAACTAGATTGGCTTGACAAAAACAGCTAATTATAACTGTGAAAAGAAGGTGTTTTTTACACTACCATTGAGAAATTTAAACAAAAAAAGTAACTTTTTATTACGACCCTAAAGAATCATATTGACTTGGGAAAATGGGCATCCATTCAGTAAACAGAACTGTGTGCGTGTTGTGAAAAAACAATGTACTTTGTACTTCTCTGTTTATTTCTATGATAGATCACACAGTTACCGGGCTACTCTGCAGCAGTACCTGTCTGAATATAAACACTTATTATAGGTGTATCATAGTAATTTAGGAAAAGCCAAAAACACAGTTTTAAAAATGAATTCATGGTGTGCTCTCTTATTATATATTTTGTACATTTTCATCACGCACACAAAAAAAGATAAAGGCTGCAGCAAAACGATTTCTGAAGAATATTGTGACCCTGAAGACTGGAGTAATTGTAAAATGAATAAAGTGCTTTTTTACATATATTATAATTATTTTATATTGTAATAATATTTTACAATATTATTCTATTTTTGATCAAATAAATGTAATATTGGTTAGAAGATATCAAAACAAAGATATCAAAAACGCCATATGTGGATGAATTTTAATTCTTAATTAGCGTTTTCTATTTTCTTTGTGCCTGAACAAATTACATTTGAAAAACGTTTAGAAATAGGCACACACAAAAAACTACTTGCTGCTGGGGCGTAGAAAGTCTCTTTGGATACAGGATTCTTTTAAAATGCATTTATTAACATGGCTTTGTAACTACAAACAAAACATTTGTGCACTATTTTCAATAATTGGTATAGATTAGTAACCCCAGTACACTGAAAATAGTAAGTATAGAGCATATTCCGAGGTCAGTAAGAGGAGGGGATAGGATAAAAAGTTTACAACAGAGAGAGCCGTTGTGGATTTATACATTGAAAGGATCACAATTTCCAGGTTTAACTGGAGAATTGGATTTTTCTCCTTTTCTGTAATTGATTACTTAGTTTGTGATTGATTTAAGACGCATCTTTTGAGATTACTTTTAATTGAAATGTAATTTATTTTCTTTTTGTCTTTCTTTCTTTTTTTTTTGATAATATTTGTTACAATTTTGAATTTAGTAGATATGTTTGTTGTTGTTTTGATACCCGTTCCGGTGACTGTCACTTGATGAGCTGATTGTTTTAATTAACTCTGAGTGTGTTTTTAAATTGACGCCCTAATGAAGGCAAGTTAGTCGCAGTGCGTAGGTGTACAAATGGGTTTTTGTTTTTTTTATTATAAAGCCATGTGAATAAAGGACTCGAGTGCCTTGGATTTATAAGTATTTTTGTTACATTTTGAAAAACAACCAAAAAAAAGCAGACATGAAGCTCATTGTTGTAGGTAACAGTAGCAGGTGTGCACAAAGGGATCGGGAGCAGTCACTGTCTCAATCCACAGGGAATCTGTGCACTGCAAAACAAAGGACTCAAGCATCGATGCAGAATAATTCAGCTGGGGCTTGTTCTTTCTGCATGCTTTTTCAAAGAACAGTCTCTGTGCTCAGTGCAATGCAATAGTACTCTTTAGGGAGCTGAACTATAAATCACAGAAGGTTTACAGTTGTGTAGATAATTGACCACGATTAACTAGATTAGTTCATTTCATTAACCCATGTGCAATTCAGAATGATTTAGCTGATATGTTATTTGTGCTTACAGTGCAATCTCTTTTACAGGTTTGCTTTCTCCAGCTGCCTCCGCTCTGTCTGCCATTAAAGAAAGTGGTATCCATCTGTCGCAATCTTTTGATAACAGGTAACAACACCCTGTCAGATCATGTTTAGGTCAGAAATGAAAAACTGAACAGAGACTGATTAAGATGCTGCCTGGTATGTTTGTGTACTCAATCTTCTCAGCTGTCCTGAGTGTTGGAGTACGTTCAAAGGGAAGGCAGAAATAGTAGCACACTTTCAAGAGGTGGAGCCCGGTGGCATTGAAACGGTAAGTGAGAACATGTGTGGGTGTCAGGACAATAGTGATCTGCCTTTTTTTTTTTTTTTTTTTTCCAGTAGTTTAGACATGGATTTGCCCTGCTAACACTTCCAAAAATGTCCTACATGCATCTGGAAAATATATTTACATTTTTTATTACAGTAATAATAGTAATATTATTTAACATCAAAAAATCTTTAATAAAATGAACAATATTATTACAAGTTGTTAAGATTGCATAAAAATTCAGGCCATCCAAAGCATAGATTAGTTGGTTTCTTCATTGAAAAGAGATTTAGAGAAATTTAGAATTTGCTTGCTCAACATATAGATCCTCTGCAGTAAATGGGTGCCATCCGAATGAGAGTCCAAAAAGCTGATAAAAACATCACGCTAATCTACACAAATCCAGACTTTCAATAGTGTCTTGTAAAGTGAAAAGCTGTGTGTTTGTACTAAATAAACCATTAATTAAGCTTCAAACCATTGCTTTCATTACGTCTGAGAAATTGCTTTCTCAGCTGAAAAAGTGGTCTTGTTTGAATCACGAGACAAATATAAACAGATTAAGCACCATTTACAAGTGAAATCAGTCCAGATCCATTCTAATAAATATTTTGGTGTATTTTGATGTGAGAGAACAAGGGTTTAAAGTCTTAATAATGCATTTGTTTATTACAAACACGCAGGTTTTCACTTCACAAGAAGTTAATTGACAGATTGGAGTCGTGTGCATTGCTTGTGGATTATTGCATTGTTTGTATCAGCTCTTTGAACTCTGAAGATCCATTTGAGGATCCAAGTGCTAAGCAAGTGAAGTAATGCTAAGTTAAAAGATTTTAAATGAAGAAATAAACTCAGATCTTGGATAGCCTGAGGGTGAGGAAACAGTCAGCAAATTGATTTTTTTTCTTTAATATTCACTAATAATATTGCATTTTGATTTTTCTCTAGTGTTGCATGCAGTGTTCCCCTCAGATGCCGATGTGGAACTCATGCAGTGCTGCGGCTCACCGGCGGTTACATCAGCAGCTCCCTCCGCTGGTGTGCCCTGAATGTGGTGTCACCTGTCAGTTTCACGACCTTAACACTCATCTAAACCAAACCTGCCTCCACTACTCACGGCGCCTTGGATATAGGTGACCACCTAGCCATACAGACTACTAATAAAACCCTTGTTTCATCTGTTGGTTTTAAAAGTGCAGTTTAATGCTCGGTCTCTATCATTTTCGTTGCAGATGTGCTTGTTGTCATTTGGTATTTGGAGGAGTGAATAGTTTGAGCGCTGTAAAGACTCACATGCAGACAGCTCACTGTGAAGTCTTCCATAAATGCCCTTCCTGCCCCATGGCTTTTAAATCTTCCTCTAGTGCTGAAGCCCACTGCACCTCCCAGCATCCTGAACTCTCCGAGACAGCAAGGCAGTCCAAGTAAGTTGCGGAAACTACAGGAAATTGCTTTTAAACTTGAATTGTAATGAATTGTAACAACAGTTAACCAAAAAATGCATCATTTGAATGTTCACGTATTTTAAGGTGCTAATACAAATTTGTAACAATATTTTTTTTATGACAGGGAGATCTATAAATGTGTGATGTGTCGGACTGTTTTTACTCAAAAAGCATTGCTCAGTGTTCATATTGACACTCACCTAGCCAAGCAGAAGATGCACGTCTTTAAATGTCCCGACTGTAACAAGCTGTTCACACAGAGAGGTTCCCTTCTTGAGCATGTTAAGGTGTGATTTCTATTAAGTTTGACAAAAAATAATCTCCGTTCAGTGATATTATGAGTGTATGACCTCAGTGTAATTTGTCTTTAGGACTCTCACAGGAACATTTACGATACAGCAGCACAGAGCAGCTTGGTGAAAATGGAGAGCTCTGATGGGGAGGAGTGGGGACGGGATGAAGACGAGGACAGAGGAAGAATGGCGAGAGAGGATGGGAACGCTGCTAACCAGAGTTGGAGCTGCTCACAGTGTCAGACGCACTACACAAACAAAGAGAACTACATCACACACATGTCTGAGCAGCATGGCAAGGTCAGAACTTCATCACACAGAGCTCACAATATAAGGCTAATTGTTCCTACCTCAGAAAAAAAGAATATATTTTTCAGTATTTCACTACATTTGCATCAAAAAAGTTATGACACGGGGTAACTTGACTAGCAGAGGACCAATCTCGTTCACAGCATCTATATGTTTTTTCTCATTGATTGGTTTGATGGAAGCGGTGCTTTATTCACGAATGTTTTATGTGATATTCCGGATTTGCAAATAAGTTTAATTCAAATCTTTGGATGGAAGTTAGCTAATGTCTCATCATGATTTTTTTCTTCTTTTCTTTTGGTCATTGAAGGAACTGAAGAAGTTTCCATGCACTCTTTGTGAAGGGTCCTTCTCTTCATCCTCAAGTTTGAGACGCCATATTCGTGTCAAGCACAAAGGCATCAAAAGAGCATTTTATTGCCAGTAAGTAAAAAGTATTCAGCAGTGTTTTTAAAATAGCACTCATTCTTTTATTTCCTCTTATCTCATTCGTTTCTTGTTATGAAGACTCTGTACAGGTGGGAAGAGGAGTTTCAGCAGTAAGCTGATTCTTGAGAAACATATTCAGGCTCAGCATGGAGGAGACAGAAGAGCAGCCACAAAGAGTCAGGTAAGAGCTCTTAGATGAACAAAACATGTCCACAGCCTCGATCATCTGACCGAGATTTTTGTTGCTTAAGTAGCTTTTGAAAATGTAATTGCAGCTCGTTTCTGCATTGATCAGATATGTGACCATGGACCGCTAACAAGGGATTTATACATCATATGAAAGCTGAATAAATATGTCTTCTATTGATTATAGTTTGTTAAGATCTAGCTGAGATATAGCCATTTGAAAATCTGCAATTTGAGCAATAGTCAAAATATTGAGAAAAGTTATGAAATTCAGTGAGAAGCAGCTCTTCAGAAGCTCGAGTCTGTTTTGTGTTGATTACGTTTTTTTCAATTGAAACAATTATGAAACGAATTCAATTTTCTCAAACGTAAAGGCAAATCTTTTACAACTGCACACCATTTACCCATACTAAAGCTCATTGAAAGTGAACAACTTGCTGTATTTTTAGCACACTAAGTCTCTCACTTTTTTTAGGCAGTTCCTCATATCACAGATGCAGCTGACAGCTCGTCTGAGCATGATGGTGGTCCTGGCACTTTGGGCAGGGCCTCAGTTGAAGCAGAAAGCCAATTGGCCGAGAGCAGCCTGATCAGGCCTGGCAGAGGAGCAGCAGCTGAGGAGCAGGAAGCCGCAGGATTCCGCTGCATGCCATGTGGTTTTATCACAGAGCTCAGAGAAGAGTTTCTCCAGCATATTGTTTGTCACCGTGACGGGGGCAGCAGCTTTCAGTGTCAGCAGTGTGGAGCGTGTTTCGCTTCCTCTTCCTCTCTCAGCAGACATCTGTTCATCAGCCATCGCGTGCGTAATTCCCCCTCCGAGCACACCGAGGGGTCTCCTGTCACCGGTTCAAATTCGGTGACCTCTGACTCCGTAGCTGCAGCAGGGTCCCCAGGGTCACCCTCGAGTGTAGGGGGGACACAGGCGGAGGACGGGGAAGGTAAGCACACCTGTAAGGTGTGTGGACGTTACTTTAGCAAATCTGCTGATCTTAATACACACTTCAGAACTCACGGCATGGCCTTCATCACCGCGTACAAAACAGACAAGCCAGCATAGAGAGACAGGAAAGAGTGAAACTCATGTCACCCCAAAATAAACAACAAAAATTAAGAAATTATGATTTCCTTTTTATGTAGCATTTCAGTTTTAATTAAACACAACAATTCTGATTACTTAAGTACTAAATATTAGCACTGTCAGATAATCGCTATTAATTGCATGCAAAATAAGTTTCTTTACATAATGTGTACACTGTGTATATATATATATATATATATAATTATACACGCACACAAATTATATATTTTGAATAGATTTCAATGTGTGTATGTGTATGTGTATATATATATATATATATATATATGTGTGTGTGT
This sequence comes from Enteromius fasciolatus, assembly GCA_032361145.1. NCBI lineage: Eukaryota > Metazoa > Chordata > Actinopteri > Cypriniformes > Cyprinidae > Enteromius > Enteromius fasciolatus. The sequence continues at coordinate 9,161,205 of JAUMHR010000070.1, forward strand.
GTTCATATAACTGATATTTTGTATATATCAGTATTTTAAATGTATAAACCTAGTTTATTTTCTTAAATATATATATATATATGTGTGTGTGTGTATTTATATATACATAATAAATATACACTGTACACACATTATGTAAACAAGAAGCTTTATATATTTGGATGCTATTAATTGCAATTAATTTAAAAAGTATGGCATTTTTATTACTGTAATGTAAAAAATAGTAATTTATACATCTTTTATTTATATAATTTATAGCCATTTATGCTGATTTAAATAAAAACTACAGCATCACAAATAACAAACCAATAATACACAACAAATTACTGTATTAAAGTAATGAATGTCTAATTACAGAAAATCTTAGATTAAGATAAAGATGGTTTTGTTGAGAAAAATTACTTAATTGCAATATTTAATTTTATTCAAGTAAACTTGGATTCCTTAATGCAAAATATAATTTCTTGTATTTTATTTTTTGGATTTTTGGGGTGTTTTTGAAAGATTCATTATAAATATATAATTGAAAGTCTGCGAATGATAAATTTGGGTTTGTCACAGACTTCGAACACTCCACATTCTCACCTAAAAACTAGAGAAATACCTTGCGTCATGTTTATAGTAACATGTAGTAACTCTGATAGGCAAGTTTTGTTAAAAACACAGTACAGCAGACAAATGATACTGTACATCAGTGATTAGGTTTGCTCAACCTAATAAGTGATTGCTACTAGCTCCTAATTGATCATATTAAGAGAGTGTCATACACACGTTTACCAGCCCTGCTAAAATCCTGTTCCTACTGATTCCATTCTACAACAGTCCGTTTTTTCGAAAGCAAAATGCAGCTGCTTGTAGATTAAATACTGTAATTACTAACCGTTTAGCACAGCCAAATGCTCCCAAATCAGGTGACTCCTTTGTGCTTGAATTATTTTCCTGTTTAATGTTTGTATTTCTTTTATTTGTGTTTCCACAGAGGCATTAAAATCAGGAAACTTGCTGAATAGTTGCTTATCTTTAGAATGAGAACAAAAAAGTGCCTTCTGCATTTAGTCTGAAATTAAGATTACTGTTAAAAGCTGCAGATGATTTGAATTGGTTTGTATGCTTGCGCTGGAATTATGTTTTATTGGTGCCTTACATATCTCGTCTACTGGTTTTCTTTTCAAAGATGATTAATATAGATTTGTTTTACTGTAACCTCCTGAATTTTTCTGGCTGTTTCATATGGATTGTGTTGAGATAAATAAAAAAAACTGTAATGCATAAATCACTACTGTGCCTTGTTATATAGTCTACTGTACTCATTTGATAAATGTATCAATATATATATATATATATATATATTTTATTCTCCATCCAAATTCAGTCCAGTAAAACCTAAAATGTTGCTACTGTATTTTTTACAGTAATCTTTTTTTTTTATGCCAAGCATTTCTTCATTTTTTTCTGGTGTACTATTTAAAATAACTCTTTTCTTATGTAATATATTTTAGAAATGTCAACAGCCATTACTCCAGTCTTCAGCAGCACACGATCATTCAGAAATCATTCTAACGTGCTGATTTGGTGCTTAAATATTTTCTTCTTATTATCAATGTTGTAAATGGTTATGCTGCTTAATATTTTAGTGAAAACTATGACTCATTTATTTCTCAGGATTCTTTGATAAATAGTTCTTAAAGCACAGCATTTATTTAAAATGGAAAACTTTTAGACCAATGCCATTACTGTCACTTTTGATTGAAATTAATACGTCCTTGCATAAATTAGTAAAAGTATTAATTTCCTTGAAAACAAAATATCACTGACTTGAATGGTAATGCACATTGCATATCTTGATATTTGCATAGCATTTGGGAGTTTGAGAGACCAAATGTTTCATTTTGCTTACGCTCTTAGAAAAGTGTAATAGCTCTTTTGAATAAGTTTCATAACCCGTTTATTTGACAACAGCAGACAAAGACAAATTCGATGGCTTGTGCATCTGACGAAAAGTTGGCATGAACTTCAAGTCATCAGAAGCTAAGGTTAAGGTTATCTTCTATACAACATGAGAGTGTGAAGGTATCAGCTTTGACTATTCAAATCTCACACTCACTCTCTGTACAGACAGATCTTTATTAACCCTTATGTTTGGTGTGGTGTGAAGTGATTTGAAACCAAACACGATCTCTAACTAATACAAACATTTAACGGTGATTAAATAACACATTATAAAACTATATCTTAGATACACTTAATGAAGTATACACTGTGTTTACTCTCTCCCATAAAATAATAGTAGATGTGCCTTTGAAAATACCTAAATAGCAGTATTATCAAATAAAGTTTCTCTCTAAAATAAATTTAATAAGTTAAAAAATGGGCTAGACCCAAATTTGATCAAACCGCCATCTCAGCATCTTGTGCTATCTTTGGTTATGGTTTATTTGCTGAGTTTAAATGTGCAATCAGTGACTTAGTATTAAATGAAATTTTGAAACAAAGCAATTCTAACATTTCTTAAATCTACATCAGCATTTGCCATCGGACACATGACATCCTGTGGCCTTTGACCCTTCTGCTCTTTAGAGAATGTATCCAAACAAGAGCAGTGCAATGGCCTGCATGAGGAGGACACATCCTGCCATGCTCTCTACAGCTGCACCTGGAGTACAAAGACAAAACATATTTGTATATGTCTTGTATACGAGAATGCAACAAAGACAAATCTGTCACATTGAGATTATTAACAATGATTTGTGGGATCACTTTTCCCGTCACTTCACCTCCTTTTAGTGGTAGTGGGGCCGATCCACCGGAGCTTGGATTGGAGATCACGGTGGAGTTTCCAGTGGTGACATCAGTACGTACAGTTTTCAGTCCCACGGCCTCATCCAGTGCAGCCTTTTGTTCGACATTCAGCCCTGAACGCTGAGCCTCTGTTACTGCCGCAGCATTGTCAGGACCCAAAGCCTTCAGCTTGCTGGCTGACAGTGCCTGATCACAAATGACAAGTTATTTTTTTCTTTGCTTAACAGAGTTTTATTGTTTATTTAGTACTGACCTGAGTAAGATATTTCACATAAAATTTGTTTAAAGATAGTCCACAACAGAAAATAATAGTTTTTTTAATATAGTTAATTTTTAAAAATAATACTCTTATTACTGTGAATTACAAAAGGTTCAAACGATCACTGAAGGAAAATCCATGTATTAAGCGCAGAGGGGTGAAAACTTTTAAACAGCATGGACATTTTTCTTATTTACTTATTTCTTAGTTTCCCAAAAGACAAAAATCTTTTTTTTTAATTTGAGGAACACAGTATTAAGAATCAAGGGAAGTTAAACTCTTTAACAGGGACATTTTTTTAATGCTTTTCTGTATTAATTAGAGATCTCTGTACAAAAAATGCTATAGTTTAGACTGACTTGAAAGAGTGCAGATCTTTTTTGGTCCTTATACCTTTTGCATTTTTGGATCTGCGCACCATATACTATTGGTTTACTGGACATTTGGATGAGTGTTTGGTGCTAGGACCTTTCCCATTTGTTTAACTTTAAACTATCCGGCCAACTTTCAGCATTGTACTCTGTTTTTTTTCTTTTTCTTCACAATTGTTTCAGTTCAGAACACATTAATTCATCATCTAGGATTGTATAGAAAACTGTTGTGTTCTTTTCTACACATTTTTTGACGGCATTTTACTCAATTACTCAAACATAAGAAATTCAGCAAAAAATAAAACATAAAAGATTGCAAACAAGAGGGTAAACTTGCAGCTAAGCGCTCCGGGGATATGAGAGGGATGGCAGATGGCTGAATGAATGGCAGGACGGATACATTTAGACTTCCCAGCTCTGCACCACTTAAACCAGCTAGAAATACATTAAATGACAAAGTTAGCTTGACATAGTCATGTGTAAATATTTAAGAGTTTATCACTTAGTGTCCTTTAGCTCACCAATGATGTTGCCCATAGTGCTGACTTGAGCTTCAGTCCATGTTTGTGAATTTCCGAAAGCAGCCACTGCCTTTTCCTTCAGACCCTCTCTAATGTTAAGAGGACAAGGAGCACGACCCACCGTTTCTACTGACTCCCTGAGAAACACACACATCACAGGGAATCACAATGACCAGGTCTGTATAAGCAGTGTTCTTGTACTGTAGGGTTAACAAACATACTTAAATTTGAGAATATAACCATGAATGTGGAAGTGATTTGTCTAACCTGAAGCTGGGGGAATTGAGCTGATTGATCTGGCCAGGTTGTAGACCACAGATAAACTGTCCCACACCCACCATGTCCAGCTGTCCTAGTCTAGACACATTGATTGCAGCCACTCTTTCAAAGACCTGCCAGACTGCTGTCCTCTGCAGAATTCAGCATTTTCAGTAATTGTTTTTGTATATTTTAAATACAAATTGGTAGACTTAATTCCCCAGTTTCACAGACAAGGCTTAAGCTAGTCCCAGACTAAATTGTATGTTTGAGCTGTTTCAGATGCAAATATCTT
>JAUMHR010000070.1:9200553-9212864 GCA_032361145.1 Enteromius fasciolatus
AATAGTTGTTTTTTTACCCAGACATTTAAATATAACATTGTAAAGCAGTAATTACAATACCGTGATACCGTGAAACCATGATATTTTTGTCAAAGGTTATCATACCGTCAGAATCTCATACCGGCCCATGCCTAGTCTGACCCACAATGTTCATAACAGCAGATAAGACCCCTCCCCCCTTCTTTTGCTGTTAGCTTTGGTTAACAGGAAAACCTGAAAGCACTGTCTGTCTCCGCTCCATTCAGAGCACAAGTTATCACCCTCCTTTCTGATTCAGAGGATACATTTACAGCTTACACTGAAATTACAACCAATGAATCCACAGGGACATTACTACTCATTAAAATATTATAAACAAGCAGATCATTTGATTCAAGAAAGATTTGGATGCTGATGTAATATCTTTGAATAACGTCCTGAAAATGTGAAAAGAAAAAAAACTACCCACATAATGGCATATAATTGGCTTTTAATCAGACCAACAAATCAAGTGCTGGTATGTCGTATGCATAACTATGACCATTTAAAATAAAATAAATGTTGCATAACTCCCCCCCCCCCCCCCTCCTCCTTATGGAAATAGGCAACGCTCAAGGAATGATCTCTAAATGCCTTTTAATGTTCATTTGACCAGGAATGTAAACTCGACACACCTCTTGGATCTTGAAATCAAGTTTCAGATATCGTAGATCAAGTATGGGGAGATTATTTGATCGTCTACTTTCCATGACACGCGTTTATCCTGTTTCATCACTGTCTAATGCTAGTAAACAAAAGATCCTCTGCCACCCATCTGACCTACGCCCACTCATAACTCGTGACTGCAGTGCTAAGCAGAACCACCTTTCTAGTTGTAATGAAACACAGGAGGAAAGGACTTCCATATTAGGACTTCTACAGCCATCTCATAGGAGACAAAGGAAACATTAGCTTGTTTTTTCATCAATGCCTGACATGACTTCAAATATCATGCATCATAACAGCAAGATCTCCCTTTTATTAAGAAAAATAAAAGGGAGACTTATTAAAGTGGTGCGCCTGGGTTAATGTAGTTGGTGACCTTAGTTCAGTAAAAGAGAGAAATCAATAAAGGTACATTAGCAGGGAAAGATATGTGGCCTTTGTGCCAGAGTCAGTTTTTGAAGAAAAGTCAGCTGGTAAAGGAAATAATTACGCAATATAAATGGTGTGTGTGTGTGATAATGCAAATGGAAAGTCCCTTCATCTGAAAGATGTTAGATGTTTATGACACACCTGGCTATGTTTTGTTAATAGTTATTGGATGCATTAAAAAAAAGAACTAAAGTGGCATATTTGACATGCTAAGGTATTATTAATTAAAGCCACGAGTAACTCGCAGACAGACCAAATGAAGACCTGTACATTGGGTTCACAGAACATCCTGAACATGTGTGCACATGTGTATATAACTGCATTCTGCTGATGTGTGAACACAGCTGATAAATGTATGGTCACCACAGAAAAACAAAAAATTGCTTCATTTCCTAAATTAATCTAAAAAGATTGGATATGGATGGTTAACAATTGTTACAGATAACAATAAATAAACAAACACCAAAAAAAAAACAAATCTTTTTTTTAGCTAGGCATATTTAATGTATGACAACATTATAAACATTGTAGTTTAACATTATTAATTTATGATTCATCTCCAGGAGCGCTGCTGGTCTTCTAATGGAGGGCTGGACTTGGACTTGGACAGTCAGCAGTTTACTAGTTTTTCCAGCGTGGTTGATGGTTATGCACTTCTCAGATGCATAACACAGAGCTGCAGACCTGAACACAAACTGTGAATAAAATCATCTATTTATTTTTCGAACGGTGGATGACTTCGCTATTTGGATGAAGAAAACTGCATGGCCTGTGCTGAAAATACGCTCCAGTTTGGTAAGACTGCATTTTATTTGACTTGACAAACATTGTTATAGCATTCAGCATCATGCTACTGCTACAGATCAGCAGATATATCATTCATTTAGGCTCATTATTTGTTAGATGCACCGTTATTGTTTTATATTTATTCAACTTTAAACTTAATTTATGTATTTTATATATTTCATATTTTAAGTTGCTCATACTGAATGGCCAAAAATATTAGAGGTTGAATTTTGAATAGGTGATTGGGTTTTTTTTGCAGGATGTTATATTTTGTGCTTTTGTTTTGTATTGGTTCATGTCAGGTAATATACATATTTGTCAAAATATTTTGAATATCATTATCTTACTCTGGTTGTCGTGTCGTGGAACCACTTTTTTAGCCTGAGTGTGAAGTGTGACTGGTTAATATGTACAAGGAAATACAAATAAAAAGCCTGGTTTTGGCAGACAAAAATTCTCATAAATCATTTTATTTCTTTTTGCCTTTAGTGATGATGAAGAGACTTCGTAAAATGCATGTTTTTTGGTCTACTTTGTAAAACGATCTGGGTCATAAAGTAAGTTAACTAGACTGCAGGGGTTTAAGTGGTTTCAAGGCAGAGCTTTTGTAGTGATGCTGAGTAATAAGATATGGATTATTACAAAAGCATAATGTGTATAATGCATGCAACCTGACACTGCATCAATAAATCGATTAGAATGGCTTTAACATTAGAACAGAAAAGGTATGATAAATGTATAAGCTTTAGCATTGACAATTGGAAGAGACCCACGTCAACATATTTTTTTGGCAATATTAGCCAAAATTAAGTTGAGTTTATAGCAGCATGATTACTAGTAATGCAGTAATCACAGACAATATGAATACAAAAGTTTTTATGCATTCTTGTGTTGAACCGTAAGCTGAAAAGTGTCTTACTATAAGTTTTGTTTCAGAATATTACAGTAACTTAGATCTTAAAAAAATAAACAGGGGAAACACTTGAAAGAACTGTATAGTTTTTTATTCAAAGGAAAGAATCAAAAGAAAGAAGTCTTTACAAAGAGTATAGTGAGTTCATGTAATACAACTGCTATGCAAATATAATTGAACAACATCTATGACGTATGAAGCTTTAAAGAAACATTTGTTAAATCTAGCAGTGCCACTTCCTTTACCACAAAGTAAAATAGACACTATGAATATAAATCAAATGCTACAGTACAGGGAGGAAAGAACTTTATCAGCAGATAGCATAGCACATGCTCACTACTTTGTAACGTAGATTAATGTATATCATGTAGTTATTGGAGAGTGGATTTGACTAGTAATATATTAGATGTGTGTACTCACTGGCACAGCATTTCATTTTTTTTTGCTTCCACAGCAGCAATTTACAGGAAATACTTGCCCTGGCCTGGACACATTTTTACGTTTATGTTCACAAATTTTATGCTCCCTATAGTGCCATGCAATCCACCAAGTTCATTCCCACAGACTGACTGGACCAGTGATATATATATATATATATATATATCAGTAATACAAATAATATTATTAATTGTATATTATAAATCAAATATATGAAGTTTTATATATTATATATATATACACAATATGATTTTAATCATAATTTTTTATAGATATATAAACATAGACTTACTGTGCTGTTTGCTTAACAGACAGAAGTATTTATGATAAAATAATTACAATTGTTTTTATTTGTGCTCTTCAAAAGAACACACAAAGTGTAAAATATACATAGTATTTCATATTTAAATATAACGTTCTGTAAAATGAAATATCATTATTTGATCAGTTTCAGAGTCATGATTATAATTAAAGAGACAAACACCAAACAATGAAAGCTATAAAGCCCCAGACATGCTAAATGTGTCCTGCACAAACACAGAGCTAAAGCTATATAACAGAGAGATAAATCAGACATTGAGGGAAGTCCACTTCAGGACTGAAAAAAAATAAATAAAATAATTCTCTATATATTATATATGCTATAATTAATATAATTTATGGAGGTAAAGTATTATTCACTTAAATACTACTAATTAATTTCTTTATAAAGCAATATAAAAGAAAAGAAGGCATTTCCTAACAAATGGCTGAAGACTGAAGAACACCCAGCTGCAACAGTGAAACTACTTCTGTGGTTAAAAAAAAAGAAGATAAGTGAACTGCTTGAAATGTACTGGCGGTATTGTTTCCTGAACAGGGTTTAAGACTAGTCCTAGACTAAAATAAATGTTAAAGCTGTCTAAACAGAAAAAGCTTGCACTGACATACAGACGCGAACAAAATTGTTGGTCAATGAAAGAAAAACTCACAATGGTCACAAAAAATACTTTAATCTGACAAAAGTAGTAATTAAAAGTAGTATGTTCCATGAGTTTATTTTTTTAATAATTCTGTTGAAGCATGGTAGAAAAGCAATGTCTTACTTTCATTTGTTAATATTTATGGAATTTTTTTAATTACTACTTTTGTCAGATTAAAGTAATTTTTGTGACCATTGTGAGTTTTTCTTTCATTGACCGAAAGGTACCAACAATTTTGTCCACAATTTAGTAGCTTGTAAAAACTACTTACTGTAAGCGTCCTAATTTAACAAAGGACTAGTGCTGACTTAATCTAATCCCTATCCAAGAAACCATAATGTGGTATTTTTCAGAAAATCCAAAAATATAGATTGTAATTGTTAAACATCATACCACATCATGGTACAGAATATAATTCTACAGTACATACCTGAATCAAACAACCTCTTCAGTAGCACGCGGGCGACAAAGACCACATCCTGACCTACAAGCACAGAATTATTAGACAAATATTATACAAACCCTTTTTTTTTTTTTCATTTTTCATGCCGGTACTATGCCAATAATAAAACACTGTAAATGAGTAAATAAAAAATTTTTATTGGGCCTTACCATTTTTTTTTCTTATAAAGCATGATGACAGTCGAGATCAACAGAATCCCAAACACACACCCAATGCATACAGCAATGTTCAAGTCAGCCAAACCCACTGGAAAACAAACATACATAAAAACAGAAAAAGTATGAGAAACACATTCTGTACTCTAATGCACATCTGGTAAACACATGTGGCAACAATCATTAAATTGCAAAGAGCAAAGCAGAGTAGTCATTTCTCAACCATTGGTGAGCTACAATTATAGAACATGTTTTATTCATCAAAAGACAATGACGGAAAAATATTACATTTGTTTTGATATGAAAAAATTTGTTCTCCCTGAAAACTATGTTTTGAGCATTTATTTTTCTATTGTTTGGTGTATTGTTAACTGACTGCAAGTGAGAAATACAAGTGAAGTTCAGCATAAGCTGTTGACTTTACCTTCAGGACGTGTAGGTGAAGTCATACTAACTTCAGGAAGTGTAGTTGAAGTGATATCACCTGCAAAACAATGTTTTACACTTTATCGCACACACTAGGGCAAAATAAGATATTTAGTCATTCATAGTAAGTCACTTGATACTAATTTGCTAAATTGGATGTACTGAAGATTAAACACTTAATTTTTTTGTTACAAGTAAAAACGTGTTTACAAAGGTTAGGTTGTCGGTCAAATCATGAGATAGTAGCAATTCAGTTACTTACAAGAGCATGGTTCTTTTTTGTTGATCTGCAAAACAAATAAAAAGTCCATAATGAAAGCAAACGGGTGCAGAACAATATTAGTTAAGTTATACTATTAAATTAATTTGATGGGCATAAAACCTGAAACACATAAACAGTATAACACTTACGTTGGCAGAGGGACAGATGAGCAGGCACTCTAGTTTTTCAGGGCAGGTCTTCGAGATGGCTATATTTGCTGTTGCATTAAGAAGAGGGAGCACGCACTCTGTATTTCCATCAGCAGAAGCAATTCCTGTCACAGTTCCCTAATCAAAAAAGGCAGAGAAAAGGAATAAAGAATGGTGGGATGGTAGAGTTAAGAATAAGCATTCATTTAGATTTTCAATGAAGCTATGCACAATGTATTGTTTATTACGCCATGTCTCAGTTTGACATTTATTCGCTGGAATTACGTATGTATTAATAGACTGTAAAAGCCCAACAAATAGAGCAACTCATCAGTCAGTAGCTGGGAAAAAAAAGACTTTTACAGTGGCAAGAATAAGTTCATGATCTTATTTAAAGGCTGGGGCACCTAAGCAACCTATACTTTCAGCATGACCTCCTTATCTCACTTCTGTTATCTTGTGAAGAAATCATGAAGCAGAGGTTTATTAATTTTACATTTACTGTTTTTGAAACATTTACATTTTCCAGCCAGCCTTGTAAATAATCAACACAACTGTTTTTATTCAATTGTGACTTTGTTTGTTAATGCAGAATTCACATCCTTATTCTTGACTTAAAATATTTACATTGATGATCCATTGGGTCTCACAGTCATGGACACCCTTTTTAAGGTCATATGTCATGTTGAAGTAAATCTGTCCATCATTTTTTCTCTCTCCTCTGCATCGCAGCACCTCAGATGCTGTTTCTGGCAGATCCATGCATAACAGCATGGCCACAACTGAAACGGATATGCACAAAACAATTAGTATACTAGGTTCATTTGAACAGCTGCAAATGTAAAATGCATAAAAGCTTGAATAAAGTATGACAACGTATGAACTGAGAAAATGCCTTCGTAGAAGATTTTTATTGGGCAAGCTATGAATTAATCAATTATAATTCATGTTAATCCAGTCATTTATATATCAAGTTATTCTTCCATTATAATGCTAAATACCTGTATGGGAGTCAAAGGCCTGCATGGAGAAATAGAGCAGACCCTCAGAAATGAGAAACGGCTTTTACCATAACACGTTTGGGGGTCCCTATTGTATACATAAATATAGAATGCCTTAAAGAAGAGACTGTAAAAAGTCTATATAAATAAATTCTATCATCTGAAATCAGATCCCAAGACTTCAGCGTTGTTCTTCATTGAAAAAGAGGCAGAAGCCAGCACACCTTCGGGGGTTTTGGATTGAATAGTAATACATTCAGAATGAATTCTCACACTTCTATAAAAACTGAGAACAGCCAAACCCTCCCGGAGATAGTCTTACACACCTTTTTTGATGTCTCAATTTTGATATGTACAAGACAGACACAATGACACACAGTAGATGACTATGGTTAAGAGCTAAATTACAGCCCAAGTGTTTACACCACAATGGATCTTTTATAAAGATAAACAGTAAGTTGAGCCTTGTCAACAGCAACTTGTTAGTTGTATTTAAACATCATTTAATACAAGATCAAGAGAAATTTGAACAAACATAGCAGTGACTAATATTTATTTTCTACTCAAAGCACACTTACTTTCCTTTTCCTTTTATAAGTAATTAATGTTAACTAGAATAAAAAATAAATTTTTACAGATTTCCCTTATATATATTCTGAAGTTAACAAAGGGTTAATTTCAGATGAGTAACTGTTAAGTACATAGAGTATTACAGGGTTTACACAGCCAAACCAGACTGCAGGCCACATAATCCCCAGGGCCATTAATACTCATTAAGATTTAAAAAGAGAGATAATTTGACTGAAGAGGTTTGCTGATCTGTAGGCTTAATGATTTCCAAAGAGTAACCGACATAATTGTGTGTAAGTGGCTTGTAATCAAAACAATACTGAGTACTGTTAATGTGTGGCCAGGCACACACAGGTAGGGCTCAACCTGTGCCCTTTTCCCCCTAGACTCCAAATTGCCCTTTTTGGTGGTGGTGTTTTTTTTTCCCATCACAAATTAATGCCATCAATCCCTTTGCGTCTGTTCATCTCTTTTCCATAAACAAACATCTAGCCCCTGGAATGTAAATTTACAAGGGTAACCCTGCCGGAGAGAAAAAAACCTCCCAGAATGCGACTTTTTGGTCTAGTTTTGAGTAGCAATTGGGCAGGTTTTGTTGTGAAAACCTGGCAACCCTGCACAGCAGCTGAACAAAGAAAAGTCTTGCAACAGTAAATATATTGTTGTGAAATGTGTTCACTGTTTTCTTTATGCAAGAAACACAATGTCTATAAAGGCTCGTATTTAAGGACTGAGACAGGTGAGAACCGAGAGAAAGGGCACTTGAGTGATCCTCGTCACCTAAGATGACACATATCAGTTAGCTAGGTAAAATATGTTTCTAAAAATGGCTTCTTTGATTTATGATTGCTGATACAATTTAGTTTCTTAACATGTAATCACATAATATTGCCGGATGGTTAATGTTTACGCTGTTAATAGGCACGTATTCGCTAGCTATCTAATCTAGCTACTGGAAAGCACGTAGTTTTATAAGAAGATGATATATCAGTGATATGCTTTTCTAATAACTTTCCTTATACGGCAAACCTTTTATCTGGTCTCCTTCATTGTTAATAAACAAAATCCCTCTTTTACACCCATTTAAGAACTTGTGCCTCAAGAACCATAACCTGCTCTAATGCAACACAGAGATAAGGACTTCCACAAACGTCCTTTCTCTAATACTTGAAAAATTCAAATACGATGCATGCAACACAATAGGGACATTTTTAAACAGACCTGCAGGGCTTGCGCACAGCTTAAATCTTTCTGTCTCCGCTCCGCTGAAATCCACTGATTCTGTGATTTCCCGCCGCTTTTGGATTTTGATTTCCCTGACTTGCGTGTGTTTTGAGATGTCACAAGGCTCATTAATTGGACAATAATATAGGTTTAAAACCAAGTCAGTGGGCAGTAGTAATTTTTCAAGATCCTAAACATGTTGCAAGGAATGATCCAGAAAAGTTAGCCGATTTTTTGATTTTATTGTCCTTTTAAATGTCCATTATCTTTTGAGTCTAATTCTTATATTTAATCAGTGCATTAGAAAAATAAGACATTTTGGCTAAAGCGCAAATCAATGTTAATAAGCGAGTAATTGCGATTGAACAGAGTCATTCAGTTTATTCAGCCAGGAACAGGTTTATTCATTGCAGAGAAATGGCGCGTTCGTGTCAAATTGATTATATGAATTGGTATAAATATATATTAAGGCGTATAAAAAAGTTTAGAAATAAATCAATGGTGGATACGGCCCTGGCTAATAACTTGTAGGCTATAGATTGTTTTAATGTCTAATCAAAAGATTGTTCCCGATCAGATCTATACAGGACAACATTTCCTGTTGTTGAAACACTTTCTAGAAAAACAAACAATCAATATGCCTTCACAAAAAAGAAGAAAGAGTCAGAGAGAGCAGTTCAACATGGCAAACATGAATTCGCTCCAGTAAACCAGCAGGGACATTATCATATTTAGTAGGCTACTTTGTCACTATTTAATTTTTGCTATTAAGTATATTTCCCATTATAATAACTTGTTAGTTCATACTGTTACCCACTTTCTGATGGTAAAATGTATTGGCAGCCACCCTAAATGAGAACAAGCGTCCTATCCCTTTCTCTGACATTTGTTTTTAAACAGTTAGCCTAATTAAAATATGCATTTGGCACATGAAAATATACACTAATAGTGCTAACAGTTCTGTGCAATTTAGTTATCCTTGCTCACACAACAATCTAACGAGTTGTAGCCTATTTAACTTTATCTAAAAAAATTAAAATAAATTATGTGTTCGTCTTTAGTTCAAATCAAACTTTAATCCCCTAAATGTAGCTAGTAGTGTGTTAATTAAATAAGCCCGCTGTAGTCTGCAAAGCTACAAAATGTTAATATTTCACCAGGTTAGCACATAGGCCTATTTCCTGAAGGGAAGGGGAATTCCCCAAACAGATTCTGTAAAAAACTATTCTGGGTGACCACATGATTTAACTTTTTCCTCGGAGTAAAAAGGAAAGTAAGATATGATACTGTCGCTTTATTGCAAGCGTGATTTGTATTTCACAGTATGAACGTGACATAACAGCTGTGTGGACACACGCCGTCGATTTATTTCACTATCAATCGATGACATAAATCATGTCAAAGCGCCGACAGCGATACTTTGTAGCTCACGCAGAACTGCCGATGAAAGGTTGGTAGGCTACAGAGATGTAAAAACATACAAATAAATAGATAAAATAGTGGTAATGGAAAGAACTTACCGAGAAAAGCGGCCCTTGTTGTCATCTTCACTGCTTGCTGCAAGATGAATGATGAAAGATCGGGAAGTGAAAGCGCATTGTATCTGATGACGTAACGCAACCTGACTCTGCGCACACTGACTATAGGCCAAATGATCAATATCATAATATTAATAATATGCTAATAATAATTATTATTATATTAAAGGCTATTATATTTTGTTTCCTGTCAGAGTCAAGTACTAGCCCTTAATAATCTGCGGATGGGAGACGTTTATTAATGTCTTTTTATCTTATGTTGCAGGGTTTTGTAGTCATCCAAAAATTTAACAATTTTAAAAGTTTACATTCCAAAACAACACATGCTTTCAGGCTGTTGAGTCCAGAATTCTTGTTTAGACTTTTTTCTTTTCTTAAATCAAAAAAATGATTAATTGATCATGAAATTCTGAAATGATGATGAATTTCATGAGCAGAAAATTAACATCTTACTATAGTATAGTATAGTAATATAGTAATGCCTTATTGGCATTCTGGCAAATTTATTAGCTCTAGTGCTTCACAGAACCTTACACCACAGTGCTTTTTAATTTCAATTATGGGCATTATTTTATTAGCATAAACTGCACCTCTAATCTAGCCTAAATAAATAAATAAAAATAACCTCACAGATTTTTTTTGTTTGTGTTGTGTATACTATGTACCTGTTGTTTTTTATTATAAAACATTGAACAGGGATCAGTAATCAATGATCCATGTTCAGTGTCCTAATTCTAGTTCCAAATTCAAGCAATTCACTTATATTTAGTGCATGTCAAAAACTTGTCATAAATAAATAATTGTTATGCTCCCTGTGTGTTTCCAGGGACCTGTTTCATAAAACAAGCAAATTCACCAGCTTCTGGTTACTGGATATGGGGAACATGGTGAGTCATTTTAAGCTTCATTTAAATCCTGTAAAAACAAGTTTAACAACTCGTGCTTATGTGGTTTGGAGAGGAGGGGTGGGAGGTTTACTGTTATTCACAGTGATTACTCAGGCATGTTTGAGGTTTTTTCTTTCTTAATATAGTTCTTAGAAATCTCTTATGATTAAACTAGAACATAATACAACATGACAAGCATATTTAGGTTTTTACCACTAGCATTTATTTTATGTTAATGATCATATCTTTATATCACATCTTTTATACTGTAAAAACAATGCAAAGGGAATAAATAAATAACTATGAAAAACAAAAACTTATTTTTTCTTTCATCTATGACAATTCTGTCATCACATGATCATGCTGTCTGACTGTCTGTTTTCTATGGAGCATAGAAGATGTTCAACGGTGTATTTTCTAGCAAACACAACATCCTATTTATACTAATGGCTGGATATATTGATATTCTTAAAGTTTCGGTCTGTAACTTTTTTGTGTTCAAATTTTACAAAATGTATATAATACCATTAATACATTTTCCAAACCGTGATTTTGGCTTGTCTTGAATCACTACACCTATAATAAGTGTTTATATTCAGAGTAGCCTGGTACCTGCGTGATTCGTCATAGACATCAACACAGAGTAGCTCAGAATAAAATGCTCTTCCATAACACGCATGCAGTTGTTTAATACCGCTAGAGCATCAAAAGTTACAGACTGCAGCTTTAATATTCTTTATATATTTGTTTTATTTTAACATTCATTAAAGAGGGTAGAACCAAGTAATGGACTGTATATTAATAGGGAGTTCTCTAAGCTGGTAATGACAAATAAATGTTTGTTAAGAGGTGTGTAGAAATGACCACTGTTCACAAAAAAATGAGATCCCTCAGACTTAACTGGTCTATTTTGCTTTGTTGCCCGTGTTGTAACTGCTTGTGCTTGCTTACTTTGCTGATTGCCTAATCCAGGGATTCCCCAAACCATCAGCAAAACCTCTTACATGCCAAATATTAACATAAAACAGCTTCTAAGATTTTATGTTAAAAAGTCAATTATATAACAACACATTTGCATGTTTAGTTTCGGTTAATGTTCACATATCATTCTCTTTTTTTCTTCTTCTTCTTTTTTTTTTATAAGTAGGCTATATTTTAATTATCATCTTGACCTTGTAAGTTATTGCCTTTCTCATGTCAACCTAATATTTATGCGAACCCCGAACCCTAATGGACAGAGCCCTAGAGTGGGCAAGAGTTCGGCGTTCGGCTCGTTCACCGTCTGCCCCCCAAAAAAGCTTGAAAGGACAGCAGCCAAATTTGAGCGCCCAAAAAATGCAATGAGAGAGGATGCTGGACGACGGAAAATAGTAGGCAAAATAGAGTGATGTAAGATGACGAAATTAAACTTTTGGTTATCAATG
>JAUMHR010000070.1:9227185-9241820 GCA_032361145.1 Enteromius fasciolatus
TGTCCCTTGAAAAGATATAATAAAATATTTACAAAAATGTGAGGGGTGTACTCACTTTTGTGAGATACTGTATATACACACACTACCAGTCAAAAGTTTGGAAACAGTAATATTTGTAATATTATAAGATCTTATGTTCATCAAGGCTGTCTTTTTTTTTTTATAAATACATGCAAATACAAAAATACAGGGGATATATTTTTACCATATAAAACATATATTTATAATTTAAAACAATGGGTTTCTATTTTAATATACTTTCAAATATAATTTATTTCTGTAATGCGAAGCTGAATTTCCATCAGTCATTACTACAGTCCAGCTGAATAAAAGTTTACATTTTTTTCCAAAAATAAAAAATAAATATTTACAGTCCCCAAACTTTTGACTGATAGTGTATATTGTTAGAAGGGATTTCTATTTAAAATAAATGCTCTTCTTTTTAATGTTTTATTCATTCAAGAATCCTAAAAAATATAACAGGTTCCAAAAAAATAATAAGCAGCAAAACCGTTTCCAGCACTGATAATAAATCAGCACGACTGCATCACAGGAATGAATTAGATTTATATTTATTTTTTATATTTATATTTAATGTAAAATAGAAAATTGTTATTTTACATTGCAATATTTTACAAAATTTTCCCTGTATTTTTGATCATTAAATGCAGCCTTGATGAATATAAGAAACATCTTCAAAAAATACTTAAAAAATCTTGGTAGTGTATGTAAATATATATATATATATATATATATATATATATATTGTGCTGATAAGTATTCAAAAACGGTAGAATTTAACTGTTGAACTCCAGGGGAGTTGAAAAAAGGTGGTGTGTTTCTTTAATCATCACAAAAACTTTTAAACATTTAATCATAAGTTTGTTTTGATGTTTTTCGAAGTCTTGTCTTTACCGTGTTATACTGAATATACTGTTATACTGGCTGAACGTGGATATTTACACATTAAAAAATGGCTTTTTATTTATTTATAAATTATATTTAGGACAGACAAACCAGGGGCAGACTCATACTTACAGTATCTGAGAGCTGAGGTTTAAGGTCCAGTTTAAGAAAGCGGAACGCAAGGACTGGAGCAATGCAGATGACGGTAGCCAGAGCAATAGTCAACCACACCACTGGCTGCCCAAGTGTGTTATGAGCACTACCTGTGGTTAATTAACACATGGCAAAAAAGTAAGTCACACATATTCATACACAATGTAATGTAGCACACATTTGGATCAAGATTAAATATAAACAAGATCTAATTTAAAAATACAATTAAAAAGCCACACTTATTTTAATGTATTATATTTTAATTATTTCATTTAGGTTAAATAATTGTTAAAAATGTATGTATGCAATTCTTTTGGTGATCTATTCATTTACAGTGTAGCCTATATGACTGTCAAAGGAATTGTATGTGTACAATACCATATAAAAGTTTGAGGTCAGTTAGATTTTTCATGTTTTCAGAAAAGATGTTATCAAATGTGGCTTTCTGTTTAAGATGGCAGCCACACAGATAGGTTGAAGTGCTGACTCACCAAGAAAATGGAACTGCTTGGGGAAGATATTAAACAGAATGCTGGAGTGCATAGCGAAGAGGATGGTGAAGTAGGTACCCAAAGAGCCCCATATAAAGAAGTGATTTATAGCCGTCCAATAACCCGTGTCCAGAGCAATCTAGAAACAAATAGCATTCGCTTTTTAAATAGCAAAAACCATTTCTTGCTACTGCTATAGAAAACCTTAAACTAAAAATAAAAAGACCGTTCATATTAATCAACAAACACTATACTTAAACCGTTTACCCCAAAAAATTAAAATTCTGTTATCACTTACTCATGATGACATGAATTGATGACAGAATTATCATTTTTGGGTGAACTGCTCCATTAAGTGCTAATGTTGGACTCACCTGGACGCTGACAACGATAACAAGGGCCGTTGCTGTAGTTACTGCAAAAGTTTGGTAGTCTGCCAGCGGGACTCCATTGCTCTGTGTGGCGTGAGAGAGAACACCGTAGGGAATGAAGAAGAGAACCACAGACGTGTAGATTCCCTGTGCGATGCAGATGAAGAACTCCCGCTTGTTAAACAGCAAGTTCAGCTGACCCGGCTCATACAGCTTTGGATACTCCAGACTCCTCTGTTCAGGAACATCCTGAGACGGAAGAAGATGGAGGTGGAAGTGAGTTTCTTATAAAAGCTAAACAAAAATGTTTCAGTATTAGGTATGTGTTTTCTTTTTCCCACCTGATCGAAGATGCCCATGGCCAACACCGGCAGAGATGTGTATACGATATTGTAAAGAGTGATGAAGTACTGGTCATAGACAGTCTAAATAAAATAAACACCCATGGTTATGATGTCACCTCATGCACAGGACACTTTTTTGAGGCTCAGAATGAACCCTACCTGCGCTGAGAATCCACAGAAGAATCCGAACCAGAAGTGCACCATAGTGAAGGCAAAGTTCTTGTAGAAGAAGTAACAGAGAAAGCGGCACATGCGCAGATAGGACCAGCGTCCATGCACCAGCAAAAGACGCTGCAGGAAGCGAAACTGGGAAAAAGAGTAATCTGATGCCAGCACGGCCTGGATCCCCTCCTGACCGCTAATGCCCACGCCAATGTGAGCCGCTGCAGAAACAGAGAAACAAACTATTTCAGATAATGCAGTTCAGTTTAATATTTCAACTTTCATATGTGAAACCGCAGATCAGTATACTCTCCCCCTCTATACCAGTGTTATAATAATTTTGTAAAGCCCAATCACATGTTGGTGGGCGAGTTATTGTAAATAGCCTCTGCCAACGAGACAGGCTATTTACACTTAGTGACACAATGTGAAAAATTATTGCATGAAACATACTGTATATCTCGAGTGAACACGTTATATTTACCACCCCTAAAATAGATCACAAAGATTTTTTCCCTTGTGTTTCCAAACACTTAACAGATGCATAACAGTCTCAGGAGTCTAGTCTGAAAGCCCCTGCTCTCGGTTATTATCTGTCTTAGTGGTATTCAGGTTCAACGGCAGATTAAGGCAGATAAACTCATGAGTAAATACCACAAAAAATAAAACCAAAGACTTGTGGGCAGTCCAAAGTGATTCAAATCAGAAAAAAAAAATCAAGATTTGTTCTTTACATTGGTACAATCAGTCTTTTGATGAGTGTCCCCTACTGAGATTGACATTTGACTCCTACACACCAGCAAAATAACCTGCACACACCCACAGCATCAAACAAACAGAAGATGGGACATTGCTTTCGACATGGGCTAGACCGTGTGTGTGCGTGTACATGTATTGAGTTGGGACAGCACAGGATGGTGTAAAGAGATTTGGACATAAACCACATCCTCCACATCTCGTCCTTATCCATGTTCACAGAAGCTTTTTGAAATATAGTTGTGACACCGTGAGAGCCCACTGGCACAGCTCTGAGATGTTTTTGCTCAGTTAAGGGAAATGAAGCAACCACATGTAACAACAACAAACTGAACGAACCCACCGAATATCAATTATTTGGTTTCTGTGGGGCAACTTTGCATAAGCTAAAAAGGGAACTAGAATTGTTTTTCTTGCTTCAAAAAGCCTT
Source organism: Enteromius fasciolatus (assembly GCA_032361145.1). Lineage (NCBI taxonomy): Eukaryota > Metazoa > Chordata > Actinopteri > Cypriniformes > Cyprinidae > Enteromius > Enteromius fasciolatus. Next base: position 9,230,799 of record JAUMHR010000070.1, read on the forward strand.
ACATTCCTCCTATGGTTACCACCAGATGTTACCACAGGAAGAGATGATGGCAGAATACTGTACATACAACAACACTTTAGCCTAAGTGAATGGCATTAAAACGGGGAAAAAACATTTGCAAATCACCTACAAAATAAGATTAAATATCTTGAGTTCCCAATTATACAAATAATAATTACAATAATACACTACAGTTCAGAAGTTTGGGGTCACAAATTGTTTATTTATTTAAAACAAAATGTATTATTCAGCTAAGATGTATTACAATTTTTTTTTATTTCAAATAATTGCTGTTTTTACTTATTATTTATCAAAGAATCCTGAAAAAAATAATCAGCTTTCACAAACATGTTAAGAAGTACAAAAACTTATAAAAACATGTCATTTTTCTTGAATAGCAAATCAGCAAATGATTTCTGAAGGATATTGTGGCTCTGAAGACTGGAATAATGATGCTGAAAATTCAGCTTTGCTATCAAAAGAATTAATTACTTTAAAATGAAATAAAATAGAAATGAGTTATTTTAAAATGTAATAACTTTTCATTATATTATCACATTATAAAAATAAGGTCTTGGTGAGCAAAAAAGACGTCTTTCATTAAAAAACATTAAAGCATGAAAGAATCTTACCAACTCCATTAAACGGCTGTGAATAATAGCTGCATAATAATAATTTTAGCTTATTATATTATGTTACATTATTTAGATTCTAATGGTGTATTATTACTGTTACCAGTAATTATTAGAGATATTATTAACTGTAACCAGTCCTATTAATTTGACCAGACAGATTTGAGAACCCCAGTGTTTGCACATAAAAAAAAAAGTTTTATTCTGCTGTTGAAGTGCATCTTTTTCTCTTACTCTTTATCATGCTGACGTCATTGGCTCCATCTCCGATGGCGAGTGTGACAGCTTTTTTATGCCGTTTAACCAGCTCCACCACCAGAGCTTTCTGAAGAGGAGTCACTCTGCAGCAGATCACTGCTCGACAAGCGCACGCCGTCTCCAAAAACTCACGCTCCATATCCGCTTCCAAAGCATGAGCCTGGCCAACAGACAGATGGAAATATTCCTTAGTATCCCAGCTGAATAATCATGCTTAATCAGGCCTAAACTTTGCTGGTCTGTGCTGGTTGGTGAGCTGGATTAAAAATTGTATGTAAAAAAATTTTTTTTTTGCTGGTCTTGACAGGTCTTTAGAGGGGTTTTGTGCTCTCAGATAAACCAGCTTGGTCAGAGCATCTTAAACCAGATCAGGGCTTTTCATCCAAACTGAAATTACTACTATTAATCTGATATTTAAAACTGGCATCATTCAGATATTTTCTGAACAAAATCAGTGTTATGGTTACCAAAAACATAAAACTACATATTCTTTCTGTAATTCAAATAGAGCTGAAATAAAATCTAAATTAAAAAAAAGAAGTAAATATTATGTGAAAAATTTGTACTTAAACATAGATTAGCGTAAGAGTCCATGTCATGTGGTTATTTTTGAGTCGATGGCTTTTGTAATCCATTTGAAAACAGATTTGTTCTATAAGGTTTGGACCCCTGTCAGGACTACTTAAAACCTAATCTTAATCCAGTTATGTCACAGGGATTATTATAATACAAATAATCTAATAAACTCTCGTATGTTTTTAATATGTTTTTTAAGTTTACTATTCGCTAATTTCCTGTTTGTTATTATTCTGCAATTTTGAGCAATATGCTTTTTTCAATTTTGCTTTTTTTGCCTTGTAATATCTGTGTTATAATAAAATCAAATTATTGTATATTTATTTAAAATGTATATTTTATTAAAACAACAATAATAATATAATAATAATAATAATAATAATAATAATAATTCAACATATTTTTAAAAAATGTTAACAAAAATTAAAAATTTTGCCTTGGAAAAGAACTGAAATGTATAAATTGAAATACTCAAATTATTAAAATAAAAACTGAAATAAAAATATAACTAAATAGAATTTTTAAAACAAATCAAAATGACAATGTTAAAGTAATCATCTAACCTAGTTAGTAGTTTTAATTGTTGGCATTTTATTTAATTTTATTTAATATCTGAATGTTAAGGGAAAAAATGTTTAAATGTCAATCTGCACATGTGATGAACATCTTTGATATCTCCTTTGAAGACAAAATATCAAAGTCTTCAAAGAATCAGTAAATAATAATAAATATTAATTCAAAATAATAGCATAAAATGTATAGCATTTAAATAATAATAATAATAAAAAAACTCAATAAACCTAATTAAACTCAACTCAAACCCTTTAACATTCATATCTAATTCCTTCTGATAACATTCACCCACCAAGCTGTGTCCGCTGATGATAAGGGCAAACTCTCCACTGATCGACTCCAATAAAGAGGGGGGCGGAGCTTGAGGAGGGGGACATTTGCCCTCATTAGGCATCCAGTTAGCAGCACTGCCACCTCCACATCCATTTCCAAAGGCACAAGCACCACCCCATCCCTGAGCTTCAGCTTCCTTCCCTCCATCTCTGGTGCGTGTGGACTCCAGCATTCGCTCTCTCGCTTTCCTAAAACACATAAGAGGATGAGAAAGTGTAAAAGCCTTTCCTGAAAGACTTACATCTCCTATGTGTTACTGTATAGACAGATCGGACAAATGTCAGCATTGTACCTCAGTTCTTCACGTACGCTTTGGACAGTGTGTCCATTAACAATAAAGATCTCCGTCATGTCATCTGTCAGCATTTTACACGAATAACCAATATTCACTGCCGTCTCTGTCACAAAAGGAGAAGACATATTAAGTTTGTCAAGTAAATGATAACAGTTGTGGCCTGTTCTTATGCAGTTCTTACCCTGTTTGTCTCCAGTGAGCACCCAGATCTTGATGTTAGCCAGTGAGAGAATAGCAATAGTCTCAGGAACCCCCTCTTGCAGCTTATCTTCTATAGCTGTGGCCCCCAACAACTACGGCAAAGATCAATAATAATAAAAAATGCAAGACTTTCAAGGCATCACGAGTTCACCTTTTACTGATAACTTAATAAATATTATCTAGTGCATAATTAGTAAAACATTAAAAAGCATGTTATCTCATATTTTAGATATGCAAATATATATATTAACTAATGACCTGTTAAGCATTATATAATGTTTGTTAATTATTTATTAATTGCTATAAATTGTTATTAGTTTTTAGTTATTGAACTTTAATTAGATAAGCTAAATTATAGTTCAAATTGAACTGAAAGGTAATGATAGAACAAAAGGAATTGGACACACCATCATGTCCTGTTCGATCTCCTCATAGGCTGCAGCCAGCCGGTCGTCTCTGCAGTCTGTGGCTTTATCAGCGCCGCGGAAGCGCTCTGACCACTTCTCCCACTGCTCCTCAGACAGATCCCGATACGCCACCGCCAGCGTCCGTAACCCGTCACCTGCATACTCCTACAGAAACACACGCATACACATATCGCTTGATGGTCTCTCAAGGCTGCATTTATTTATTTATCCATTTATTCTGAAAAAAATAAACAGTAAAATTATAACACTGTGAAACTGGGAAACATATTTTTTTTTTTACATATTTTCAAGCCAATAATACTTTATAGTAACTAATAACACTAAAATAATTGATAAATAATTAACAAACATTATATAATGCTTAACAGGTCATTAGTTAATATATATCTACATATCTAAAATATAAGATAGTGTGCTTGTTAATGTTTTACTAATTACTTTAGTTTATTAGTAAGCACTAACAAGCACAGTATCTCATGTTTCCAGCTGTATATTAATGATCTAAGCATTGTGTAATGTTTGTTAATGATATGATGAAGTGTTAACTAATATTTTCGTGGAACCTTTTTTGTGGAATTTTGTAGAATTTTTTTTTAAGACTCTTTGATGAACAGAAAAAACAGCATTTAATTAAAATACGTTGTATTTTTGTGTTGTCTTATTGCTATTTATTAGTGCAGCCTTGCTTAATGGCCTTGTTTAAATAATAATAACAACCTTGTTTATGGTTTGCTATAAAAGATGTCATCGGCTGCACTATTGCAATTTTGATACGAGTTAGCCTACTCCTAACTAATTTGTTTTCACTTTATTTATTTTAAGGTGTCTTTGTTAAAGTCTAATAATTATACATTTAAGTACTTACTATACGGTTAGGGTTAAAATTAGGGTTTGATTTATAGTTACTTGCACGTAATTATGCATAATTAAGTGTTTTTATAATAATAAGTACATGTAATATGTACACCTAAAAATAAAGTGTTAAATAAAGTATTAATTTCTTTAAAAATATATATTGTACTGTATCCAACTTCACTGCAGTAAAACTATTATAAATAATAAAATACTTTTAATATTAGAAAATATGATATTAAAATATTAGAAACTATGAAACTATATTTAAAATTAAAATGATTAAATTATTGTAATTAAAATTACTTTATGGGCATTGCCTGCCTAAACAGGATTATTTTCTATTACAAAAACAGAAACTATTGAAACCAAAAAAAAAAAAGAAAAAGAAAGAAAGTATATGTGTGAAAAGTGATATGTTTTCCCCTATATAGTGATATCTTAAAATCTTAAAAACTCTGTCTCCTCTTGCAACTGCATTTTTTTACATATAGTTTTTATTTGTATTTGACTATTTTAAACATAAATTTAATTACTAAAAATAACTATCAGAACAAATATCCCATATAACGTTTAGTTAATTAGTATTTATTAAAAAAAAAAAGATATTAGTTACTTAAAAGCTCCACTAGAGGGCGTTGTTGTTCATTTTATAAAGACAGCCGCAGACTGTGAGGGGATCTAGAACTTCGTACAAACAGTGCTAAGGTAACAGTAAACAACATCAACAAACACTTACGTTGAGATGGTCTGAAGTAATATTCATTAGATCGTGGTTGCAAGAGTGAAGTCTCTCGAAAAGCACAGTGTCTGCACCCTTACAGTAGAGACGAATACGGCCCTCTGGATTCCTCACTGAGACACACACACACACACACACACACATTAAATTACAGTGCTTGTGCCTCTGCAGTGAAGGGAGAAGCTCTTTTCTTATTATAGCTCCCATTATCTCATAGCCCTTACATTATCAGGCTTCTTTTCAGATAATGCATCTTGAATTAAGCGTATTTCTTACACGATTTAGGTATACGATTCATTTCATAAAACAAACATCTTTTTTTTAAGATATTTTGGATACTGTCATAGAGAAAAAAAACCTTAAAACTTATTAGGAGTAAAACCTGCAGAGCACTCAATAAATCTCTCACTTTTTCATGTAAACACAAATCAAATAGACACAATGACGATATGCAAACAAAAATGAAATGGCTGCTGCAATGCAAGCACCGCTTAACCGAACATAAGAGCCATAATTCAGCACTATTAGAGTGTATATGACACACACAACACTTTCTGTATTGAATTTAGCGCTAATGTTCCACTTATTTATGATGCTTTGCAGGGCAGTATTTATGCTGTATCCAGATTTCTCAATCCTCAGGGAATTTTAACTGGCTCTTTCTCGTTCACACAGTGTAAAACCATCTGGCATTACAGCCAAAATAATGTATAAAAACGGTACACTCTGGAGTTTAGACACAGTTAAGCGCACAACAAATTGTGTGCGCATGTACCAAGCCACAGTTTGGGCTCAAATCTATATCAATATGACAAAACTTTTACTTTTTAACTGATTTCATGTGGCGGCATTTTCCATTTTTGTGACACATTGTGTATTGTGCTTTTCATAAAGTTGCAGGACTGATAGTGTGTGCTTGTATTACCTATGACAGACATTCTTTTGCGGATGTTATTGAAGTCCAGGATGGCGAGGAGCGTGTACGTGACGGCTTTTCCAAGCTCTTGTGTGGTGACTGTGCCAGGTGTGCGAGAGCGAAACACAAAACCAAAGTTGCGTGCAGCTGTTACTAACGCCCCCTCATCTGGAGACTGGGCCTTATACAGCAGCTCTCCTTCAGGAAGTGAAAGACGGAGACCATAAGCAACGAGGACAACACATAACACATAATGAAATAAAATAATCACATTATAATCCAGAATTACTATATCATTTCCTTCTAACAATATTAAAGTCAACAGCTTCCTTAAGTAAACCTTATTTAAACTCCTCCATTGGATGAAATGGCTCTCTGAGTGAGGCAGATAATCGATCCAGATCCTTACCCTCGCTCTTCTCCTCACTCATGACCGTGTGGCAGAGAGACAAGACCCGGAAGAATTCATGCACTGCTGGTTCTCCCACCATCACCGCCTCTAGCAGGGACTGGTCGTAGAAGCAGAAGTCCCGGTCTGCTAAAGGGTTCCACGCACTGAAGTCCAGGGGCTGGACCCTCTGAGAATAACAGATTACCTGAGCTCATTCTGAAAAAGGGCTACTTCTTTAATTCCAGAAAGTGAATCTTGGAGGTACTGACCTTCTGCTGAGCTCCCAGAATGTTCATCACCTCACCTGTGAAACGAGAGATGGAATGAACTGACATCTGTAGCACAAACCTAATACAATATATCTATTAGAGTATGTATCTATACTCGATGTATGTCATAAATCTGCAACTATGCTGAAACATTTTTCTATATATTCTATATATAGAATATATACATATATGTAGACTGCATTGTGTGATAGAAGTGTCATGATTATCTTCTTTGAAGGCATCTTGATTAAACAGTTTATTAATTATTATTAATAATAAATATTATATAAATTATTATAAAATAACACATTACAAGTTTATCTATATAATTAGGATAATCACTGTTATTATTGTCAGTAATTAATGCATGTTATAGCTATAAAATATACAATATTATATATTATATATAGCGAATAATTATATACAATATTTATTATATTTATTTTTTTATAATGTAATGGCTGTATTATCATTAATAGTATGATTATTGTCTATTTACATTTTATTATTTATTTGAATTTCATTTAAATGTATTATTAATATTATTAGTATTCAAATATTTATTATTAATATCAAAGTTAACATTAACATTATTGCATCTGTTTTATCCTATGTGTTTTATATATATATATATTTCTATTTATTATTTTATTTTCATAAACAGCTGTGTAATAAAGTAATATACAGTCAGTTGGTCATTACTATTATATAAACCAGATCAACATGATGCAAGGCTGACATATATGATAATGGCCAGCTGATTGCACATCACACCGTGTTGCTCCTCACCATACGCGTGACCATTGATGGAGCACTTGTTAAAGGTCATGATGTTCTGGGTGAGCGTTCCTGTCTTGTCACTGAAGATGTACTCCACCTGTCCCAGCTCTTCATTCAGTGTGGTGGTCCGGGCCTCTGCTGCTGTGTTACTTCGGCTGCAGAACATCCGCCGGTCCCAGTTAATGAAATAACTGTGACCCAGACGAATCACCTCCACACTAAGAGATTCAGACCGATGGAAAGAGAAACAGACGGATGGTTATCGCAAATGCAAATGTGACCTGCTTTTCAGTACAAATACTCAAAGATCTTTGACAACATGGCAAACTCACAACAAAACACACACAAATACACAGTTTTCCTGTGGACATAGGTTATTTAGTATGCAGCCGAGACAGACAATGGCACAACAGTCTACCAGACCATTAAAGGCAAGATTTAATTTATAGAGATTTCACAAATCTGTCATAATACCGCAAAACCAGATTTTGGATATGTGTTTGTTGTGCCATGGTGCAGCTCAGCACCATGCTGCAGTTCTTCCTGTACGAGGAAGTTACACTCACTGGACCACACAGTAGAGTTAGAGCTCATCCAGAGAGCTGCTTCAGAAAGGTTCAGTCAGGAATTTAGTGGTGTTATATGGACTGTGTTATATGGGAGGTTGTTGTTATGTCAGAGAGAGAAAAAAGGGGAGTCTATGGGGTCTATCTCTTACCTGTTAGAGAAAGTCTGAGAAAACATGAAAACAACAAAATAAATTAAAATAAAATAAGCAGCACAACCCATAAAGGATGCATTAAGCATAAAATTAACTTAAGCTAGTACTTCCAAAAAAAGCATTTAATCAAAGAAGAAAAGGTTGTTTTAATTGGATTTTTTCACAAATATGAAACTTTGGTGTCTTGAAATGAAAAAGAAATGAAGCAATAGATAAACTATTAACTGACATAAAAATACCCAAACATGAAAAGTAGGTAGTCTTAAATATATAACATGTTTGCAACCCCCTTCTGATTTTGGCCTGTCACAGAGGTCTTGACATAACAGTACACAGCAAATAAAAAAAACAACTAAAATCATAAAATGTTTTTATTTTACTTTAGCGCTATTCATAAACTATTATATTTTTAATTAATTTTTCATTTTCATTAATTTGTGTCATTTTATTTATTTATTTATTTTTTTTATTTATTTTTTTAATTATTCACATTTAATTTACTGCATTTATTTTAGTTCAGTTTTAGTTTAGATTTTTTCCAGTTTTTCCAATTTTAATACTTTAACTTTGTCTATTTTCAGTTTTTTATATATTTATATTTCAGTTAACAAAATGATTTTCAATAGTTTGATTTACTGATAATAACCTTTATATAACATTATTTTAAGATAAACATTGAAATTGATCTTCAAATAAATGTAGTCAAAATTTTATTTGAATAATTTGTAATGCTTAGCAATGTTTAGCCATAAAAATTAAAATAAATAAACAAATATATACTAAAAACAAAACTCCAAAACCCGGTTTCACAAACAGGGCTTAGCTTAAGCCAGGACTAGGAATTAGTTAAATTAAGATATTTAAGTAATTTTTACAAAAATCCCTTATAAGAAAATATTACAGGTGTGCATCTTAACACAGAACAATGACACTGACATGTTTTAAGATATGTCAGAGCAAGATATCTTCATCTGAGACAGCTCAAACATGCAATTTAGTCTGGGACTAGCTTAAGCCTTGTCTTTAAAACTGGGGGCAAAAGTCCTAAATTGGAATTGTTGACAAACCTCATATAAAATACATTTAAAAAAATTAAACAGCTCATATGAATTCCACACTTTTATATGTTTTATAATTTATTCATTTTCCATATTTTTTTCTCTCCACCTTAGCAATTCCCACTGGATAATTAATTAATCTTTTCCCCTCCATTACAACATTTGTCCCTCCATATCTTGCTCTTTCTCACCTGACATAGAGGGAGATGGGCACCACTGTGTTGAGGATGATGACATAGGACCAGAAAGACAGGAAAGCAGAGAACAGGAAGTTGTCGACCGGAGGGTCCCAAGGCAGAAAACTCTGGAACAGAGCACCCACTTCTTTTTCCCAGACTGCATTTCCTATTGCCAAGATCACTCCCATACACACCAGGAATCCAAAAATCTGAGGAGGGGATGTTTCCAAAGATTAATTTGCAGAGTGCATACTGTTTATATGTTTTGGTAGTGAAATCTTCAGAAATTCAGCAGAGGTTTATAAGTGAGTGTGTTTCTCACCCACAGCACCAGTGTATTCATCAGTCTGTCTATACTGGTCCGCTTGAACTTAGTCCGTCCACTGTTCTGCATCAGTTTGGTGTCAGGACCTGAGGGGCACCATGACAATTTAAAATCAAAACTAATCACACGCATTCACATAAACACACACACCAACCTGCAAAAATAACAAGGCCATAGCAGCTCTCTGTGTTGCGCAGTACACAGCCGCGAAGCAGCATGTTCTGGTTGCTGAGGGGGTATTTGCACTCTTTCCAGTACAGAGTCCCGCAGAAACGGTCGAGCTTGTTGTTGGGAGGCTCACACACCACTTCTCCTGCACATACACAAAGCACATGTAAAATATCAAAATGGTATTATTTTATGTAATATGTGTTATGACAAACTGTTCAGCATCCTGGGTCTCGGTGCAACCTGTGAGCTTTGGAATATTTAGCTGTTTTTTAAAAACAGGAAGCGTGGGTGGTCTGTGCTGACACAGGTTTGATGGTGTGTGTGTGTGTGTGTCAGTATATTGTGTTGGGTGTTAAAGAAATGTTGCTGAGAAACTGTCCACCACATAATTTACATAATTTTACTTTGTAGTTTCATCGTACCATTTGTTTTTTCGATTCCTCCATTAAACTACCTTATAGTGAGGTCAAAGAGCTTGTGCATATATTCACTAGCCAATAATCAATTATATGCTGAAGTTATCTGCCCTGGTATGGCACTTTATCATGCATACTTAAATTAAGACATTATTTTCAGAAATTACAATTCAATTCAATTTCAGTTTGTGCTGCCTGGTACCTTCTTTGCATAATTACTTTATTTAATCTTTTAGTGCTAAAATATGTAAATAAAGAGGTTATCACTGAGTGCAATTCATACAGGAATGCCCCCACTGAAAATATGCAATTCCTTTTATTGCCTTTTTATTTTAGTTCCATAAACTTCTGCAAATCGTGCATGCTAACATATTCACTCACAAGATTGCTCAGCTGTTTCTTTTTCTTACTAGTTCACTTTCTCATTTCCACTCTGGCTAACTTTCGCATCTATTTAGAGCGTGTTTAATACCAAATCACATACCATCAAACTGGGCCAGGTTATTTGGATCACCCAGTTCTGAGGTAACAGACAGGGACTGGCGCACCTTCATGTTCGTCTCGCTGTGGCAGAAAAACAAAGACCTTGTATTGAGCTGCACTGGGAGCATGAAATCATGTTACACAGCAAATTCAAGAAATAAACACAGTCATACCCATCCAGTTCTGCAGTTTCAATGTAACAGAGGCCATGTGGTTCACTGCTCGACAATAGGAGAAGGTCAGCCTGTCACACATTTACATAAGTGTTATTATTAGCTAAAACTATAATATGTTAATAGAAAAAAGCTGTTTTAAGCTTTAGTTTAAGCTGACACACTGACCCCCGGTTTCACAGACAAGGCTTAAACTAGTCCCAGACTAAATTGCATGTTTGAGCTGTCTCAGATGAAAATATCTTGCTCT
>JAUMHR010000070.1:9242847-9255260 GCA_032361145.1 Enteromius fasciolatus
TATTCATTATGTACTCAATCTCATATATAGGCTATATAATTTATTTATTTAGATGTTATTCATTATATATAGCAAATATTGAGCCAACACTGCTTTTATGTCATGAACATTCACTATAGTATTCACTGTACTATGGATCTGTATTTTCTTGTAAATGCAATGTAAAAGGAAGTGTGCATATTAATATGAGACTCACATGCCACCGATGAGGACCTGAGACTGACGGTTATTCACCTGGTTATCACTCTTGTGACGAAACTGAAAGAAACAGAGATGTGCGTGAAACGCATGTGTCTGACTGTGTTCAGTGTGGCAGTTGTGGTGGGTTAGGTCATTGGCATGAGTGTTACCATATTTCTGTGTGTAGGGGGGCTTTGCAGTTACAGTAAGTTACAGCATGTGTGCGTGAGACTCACATAGTCATCGGTGGCATCTTTAACTGCAGTGATGCTCAGCACCAGCACTAAAGGCACAATGGTGGTGAACCAGGATAAAGAGGAAATCTGTGGAATCAACTGAGACCGAAAACATACAAAGTTACTTTTTAAAGCCATTTTATAGTACATACTAATGCACCTACTGGTGTTACTAGTTTGTGAACATGTTCAAACAATCTGTCAAAATTATTGTGTTAATAAGCTTACACATGCTTGCTAACTGTAGCCATTGGGAATGGAGGTACATTTTGAAACATTAGCATATTGCCCGTCCACTTGTAGGTTGTAACGGCCACTGGGTCATTTATGGTAATTTTTGTGAATGACAACTGCGCGGCGCATAGTGTGCGTCAGTACAAGGTGAAGAGATAACTTGCCCTACCGAAAACTTTATTTTCTGTACACTTTCTTTTATTTGGTTCTTTTCTGTTTGTGACCTGAGTGGAGTGTTTATGTACATTTTTTGCCCTTCACCTCACTCGCTCCCCATGTATGTGGACGAGTGTGTCTGCGCATGAGGCGTTTTATTAAACTGGGGAAAGAACGCCATCTTCTCGTCTCCCGTGCATTATTAGCACCACACCGTTCTCCATCTGAACTGTATGACATTTCAACTCAGCGTTACAAGGTCTATCTATGAATTAAAATGCTAATTAATTTTTTACCACTAGGTGCTGCTGTAGCGGTTTCCCCCCGGTAACGCTGTACACAAACCGGTCTATGTACACAAAGCAGCACTACACTCACAAACGCTGCTTTATCAGATATTACAGAAATCATGTGATGAAAACAAGACCAGTCTCCGAAGATTAGTTAATTGTTTAAAGCGAATCGTTGAGGGAATCGTTTGGGAGTTGCTGAACAAGGTAAAAAATAAAAAAAGCATTTTATAAGACAATGAAAGTGTTTTTTGACTTTGTATGCATGTCAACATGTTGTTGGGGACTCCCAAAACCAAAATATGAACCTTTCATTACCCATAATGGGGCAATTTAAATTAAGAATTCAACCGGAGTATAAACTATAGCCTACCTGAAGTATGAGGAGAAACAGGAAGTAGGTATTGGCAACTTCCTGAAACTGCTCAAACAGGTTGACAGGAAGGAAGGTAATGATGTTGTACTTTGAGGTCATGATGCAGTTGCTCTGTAAACAGTTAAAGAGATGATGGGGAGAGTAAATAGAGAGTAAATACTTAAAATAATCTTTAGTATATTTATGATGTACAGGTTGTATGTGCGACTTACTGCATACTGGAACTTCTCATTGTACTCTCTATCATTGGCTCGCACTCTCCTTTCCTCCTCTGTAAAGAAAACAAACACCGAGATGTAAAATTTGCCGGAAATATCTAAAATATAAAAATAATGTTGATGATAGACCACTACAAAAGAGTCTTCACTGATTTTCATAATGTCTGGAAATGCTTCCTCGGTTTCGACCAAGTGATTTGCTTTTAACTGATAAATCAAGAACTACAATTTAGTCATTATATTCTCATTTTAAAGCCCAACTATCATCAAGAAAACTGGAAAGTTACATGATTTCCTCAAAATCGCTGTTGACACACCAAAAAAAAAAAAAGGAATATTTGGAAAACATTCTTAGCATGTTAGCTGGGTCAGAAACTATTTGATTTTTCTCTCACATGAAGCTCCTAAAATGGTTAACCGTACTGAAATAGAAAATCTACAACGTCTTTTATATGTTTAGTAAGAAGACTTGCTCACTAAAATACACTAAGCATTCTGTTCTGCTGTGCTTCTTTTATTAGTCATTGCATTCACCCCAGAGAAGAAAGAAACAGGAAGTCATGCCATATATGCTTTATGTTTGCTAAGGAAAACATTTCAATCAGGCCGAGTGCACAAAGCACACTCACATATGTCGTGCAGTTGCATACAGTAACTTTCAGTTCCCTATGAGACACACACAATCAGAGGGTCGTGTCAGTGCTAAACACAAATGTGAATAAAGTCAAATAGATGTTTAGTTGCTAAGTCAAGTGCAACACAGCAAAGAATGAAATCATGGCTATTTGTAGTGTGACAGATTAATTTCTGCATTATGAGGCTGGAAACGGGACTGTGAGAGTATAGCTGTGGTTAGCTTATAGTCATAAACCTGCTGTTTTCACTTCTGTTGAAAATGAGACTTACAGTTTCAACACTGCAGCGTATCCAGCCAGACTGACACATAAGACGCAAAAACGAAGTAGTAAATAGACTAGCTTGTATCTGAGAAAAGCTTTGTTTTGGTTTTGTCGGCTGACAGAAATTGCAGAAAATGCCTGTCAGATTCACTTTGCTATGTGTCTTTCACATCCTGTACTCACAGTTGCAGCTTTTTTTATGCTGGGTAATGGCCACTTCATGTGACAGCCTGAGTGTGTGTGTGTTTGTGTTTGTGTGTATCACATCATATTATCCATGGGTGACTCGCTGCATCTTTTTGGAGGAGACACCCTGCTGAAAAGAACTCCGACCAGCATGAATTTCCGAACACTGTAGATTTTGTTGTAAGAGATCTCTCATCTCTTCCTCACCTTTAACGTAACCTTTCATTGTGGTTGTTTGCAGGAGACTTATACAGATAAAGATAAGATGGTGTGGTTTCACTCTGTGCTGCTGAAATATTGATGAGAATCTTGTACAAAAATAAAGAGACTGACCTCATTACTCCCTGCTCAGAAGTGAGGCAAAGAGGCCTGATGAATGGCCGAGAGCTGCATCTGCACCATTTACATGTGCATCAAAAGGTCAAACCCATAAACCCATGCATGCGAATAGATATAGCCAGTCTGTTTCCTCCTGCATGAGTTCTTGACACCTGCTCGGGTCCTCTGCTCAGTCACAGAGACTCTCTCTGCCTGTGGTTTCCTGTGCAAAGACAGCTTGGCTCTCTCATATTTCGCCGCTATTATGGCCGATTTATATGCACTGCCCACATAATCAACACACAGCAACACCCTGAAACAAGCACTTTAGCTGCCACAAAAAAAAAAACATCAGCAAAAAATGTCACTGGGGCAGTACCCTTTAAGTACAGAACAGAAATAAAGAACAAAGTATTTAATAAGAATATTTCATTCATTCAGATCTAGGATGTGTTATTTTAGTGTGTGCGCATATACACACACACACACACACACACACGCATGTATATATTTAGGAAAAATTTTATGCTTATATATTAAATATATTTATATATTAATATAAATATATACATGTAAATATTTCCAACATACTGTATATGCTGTGGATGTGTGTCTTTATATATAATAAATATACACAGTACACACACATACTGTATATTATGCAAACAAAAACCTTTATTTTGGAATGCGATTAATCATTTGATAGCACTAGAATGAAAGTCAGTGGTGTCTAATGTTGTTTGGACCTCAATGTTGTTCAAAAATCTTCTTTTGAGAAAAGATCAAATCAAATTATGCAGGTTTGGAATAACATAAGAGTGAAGAAATGATGACAGAATTTTTTGGGTTAACTATACTTGGGTACTATTCTTTAAATCTATAATGCACCATATAGGTTAAAGGCCATTTACACAAATTATGATAACTATTAAGTTTTATAATCTTTCTCAGAAAGTCATACCTTAACTAAAATAATAGCGAAAGAGGAACAGAGACTATCATTTTGATCACTGCTGAATGATAAAAACATTGAAATGCAATCTAATTCCAACTTTGTAAAGCCCTCAAGCATTTAAAGCTGCAAAATTAAGATTTAAAAAACCCAAAACATATTATTGAGAACAGGTGTGGAGCTAATAGTTATCTATACATCTTTTTATTTAGTACCTCTTTTTACTTGCATTTGTGACAAGTTACACAGTTATAGTGCATTTCCATTGGTAGTATGTAAATGAGTCTTCATCAGAAGTCTGCATTATTTCATTTAGAATATTTCCTGATTTATTAAAGAGTTTAACCTGATATCAAGTGATTTTTTTATAGTTTATACATATTTTATATGAGCTGGAGGTTCAGTACATTTATAAATCAGATAGTGATCTGTGGTAGCATCATACAAATATGAATAACCATGACTGACTTAGTCTTTATTTAACTCTCTTTACTTTACTATATTTTAAAAAGCTAAAACCTGTATCTGTCCTCTCTACTATCTTTACACTATCTCCTTGTCCTGTCCTATCGCTCATCGTTCCATATATGCTTTCATCTTCTCCTATCTTCCTCAAGGTCACGTCTTTCTTTCCCTTTGCTCGTGGCTATCTGTTGTACTCTCTGCCTCTCCGTTATCAGTCCTGATGGAAAACCACACTGCTGCTGCCAGAGTCTGGGAGAGCATTACCTGCCTATTGGCTGCCGATGACATAATGGCTTTGGCCGTTGGAGGGTCTGGTTCCATCCAGAGAGCACCTCAGCAAACTGGGCCATTAAGCACTTTTAACACAGCGCCCTTACTAGTACAGCCAAGGGCGAACGAGAGCCGCAGTGAAACGCTGCTTGTGTGACGTTTCTCAAAAAAAAAAAAAACAGTCATTGACAGAGAAGGAGCAGTTATTGTTGTGATTCAGCACTACTGCCAAGGACATCCGCTATGCTAGCTCACAAATCTGTGCAAATTCAAACAGACCAGCAAGTTATAGATGTGCAGTGTTGCAGAACATATGTCTTGTGTAAGCTAGTGGTGCATAGACGAACTTAACTGTAAGTCATGCCAAGCTTTGTGGTGATTGACATGATGCTCATTTTTTACCTGGATCCATTATTCATTTATTCAAAAATACATTAAATACATACATAGTTTTTCATTTCTAAATTAAATCTAAATATTCTGGCACAGACCTAAGTCTGCATTTGTTTTTGTTTTGTTTTTTCAAAAAATACAGTAAAATTGTGAAATATTATTCTGATTTAAATATTTTATTATTATTTTATTATGGTGATGGCAAAGCAGAATTTCCAGCAGCTATTACCTCATCAGTGTCGCATGATCACATGGTTCAAACAATATGCAGAAAAAAAATAGTTAGCCTATGTTAACAAAAGTCATAAAATATTATTTCAGAAAGGACCATTACAGACCCTAATGATGTGTGTCAAGGTTAATAAGTCTATTAAAAATCAGACAATTTAAAAAAATAAAAATTTGATATTTGAGAATATTTTTTTAATAATTCATGACATTTTTTAATTAATAATAATATTAATAATAAAAACCTGGAAAAACTCTTTTTTCAATGATTAAAATGAGATACATATATTTATGGTTATACCACGTGATTTTATTCTTGGAAATTATATAAATGTTTTTTTAAACCATATGAATCTAACAGGAATACAAAGAGCATAAAGCATGCACAATTTATAAACGCCTTAGTAAAGTTTTCTCTTTACCATGGACAATTTTTTTCAACGACCTTGAAGTCTGAAGAAAGAAAGATGATGTTGGAGAATGAAATAAAAGTTTAAATAACTTCAAATAACATAGATTCTTTTTGAGTTAACAATATCTTTGCCTTTTGATAAAAAAAAACCCCAATCAATTGCTATCAAAGGGAATCTTTCAGTCAGGTCACACATTTAATTAAAGTGTCAAAGCAGCACTAAAGCACCATTGAAGTTTCTGTTGTCTCCACTATTTGAAAGCATTCGTCTCGTTTAATGTCTAAAAGAGGCAAGCCACTGGCTCAAATTAGCCTTAAGTGGGTGAGCTAATTGCTACTGTACTCCAACCTTTTTGCACACACAGCAGAGGAACAACCAGAACACAGCCAAACACATGACTCCATACTCAACAGAGGCCAAATACTCACTAATGTATTCATGTAAATGCTTGCATTTGCCAAAAGAGTTATTCTCTTAATTTAACGCTTTAAATATTTACTTCTCTCCCATTCTCCTGAAGGCAGGTTTTCTGTTCTGTACATGATGAGAGAACTTGTACTGTGCTGTAATGTCAAAACATACGCTGAGCATCATGAAGCATTTCTTCACTTGATAAAAAAAGCACATGACCTCCACATGACCCTTCGCTTCATCTCAGTCTCTATGGATTGTTTTGCTTGCTTTTCCTCTCCTACTCTTGCAGTCTGCTCCCATTTCCCCATGCCTTCTTCTTTTTGCCAAGTGCATTCATCTGTCTGACTCATCTCTCTCTATCAGAAACTACTCTCCATCTCTCACCATCCTACAGTGTTCCTCCTCTCTTTTACTGCACTCTGAGTTAAGGAGTTAGGGGTTCACATAAGGACAGACTCAACACCCACTGACTGCAACTCAGAACAAATCACTCTAACACGCATTTAGTGTGACAAAAATAGACAAAAACATGTTCCATAATGGCTATTTTAGATGTGTGCGAGTGAGAAACCACAAGAAGCACTCATACTGTAAATGAATACATCATTTGAGTATTTACACCCTCATATCTACAGGATATTTTTCATTATAAATGCTCAAGACAACATCTAATATGCTCCATACAACTCTATAAAATCTAATAGCATATTATATAACTTATCTCCCACACTTATCACCCATAGACTTCTGAATTCTGACCAAATCCAATTGAAAGTAATGATAATGATGACATTGATAAATGTTGCACGTAGATATGATAGTCAAGTCAGGAAGGAAATGACAGCCAGTGTGTCAGAGTAGACTGCTTCTCAAGACATTCACTTAACACAAAAGAAATCAAACCCTGAAAAAGCCAGGAGCACCGTGTTACTGGGGTTACTTGGATAATGCCTATTCCTTACTAAGGTGAAAAGGCCACTATAACAATGAATTTCATTCTACAGCTTATCCAATAGATATTTCTAGGCCTAAAGGTCAACTTAAGGTCAGTGCCTATTAAAGTCTAATCACATCTGAAATGTTTAAAGGTTAACAACAAGTACAAATCAGACAGAAAAGGTGATTTTGTGGGACTCTTCTTGATTTGAAATGATACCTTTACACATGGCCACCTCTGTAGTCTGAGTCATTCTAGGCAGTTTTAGATGGCGCTATCTGTATAGTGACTGATAATTAGAGCATCTATGCTGTGACTGAGACTAATATGTGACAGGCATCTAAACTTATCTTGTCATAAGGAAAGTGAGACATGAATCTGAAAGATGAAGAGGTAAAAAAACAATCTCAATCATTTCCAGCATTTTGTACAGGTAAAAAAATCTCAAAAAATGTGGTACAAATGACTCAGCAATGGCTACACATATATTGAGGCCAGGAGTATACAAAAGTACATAGACCTCAAAAAAAGCACATAAAGTTGATCACCAATCAAACAGCAATGCTTGATCAGTTGCGGTCTGGCTGTACTGAAGGAGAGTGATCCAGCTCAATTCCTTTACAAACCAGAACAGCATCCAATTACTTAATTTCACCAACAAAAGGATCTAATACTTACAGTACTCCCTGTAGTGAAAGTACACTGCTTTGCAACAACAAAACATGACAGTGAAAATGTTGCAGTCTGTGTTCATTACATAAACGACATTTAAAAAGCAATTCACAGATTTTACCTACTGTGCTACGAGGCACAGGAAAAATGCAGATGAGAAAGACATTCAAAGTTGGGTAGTTAAATATCGTGAAATAGTTTTGTGGCAGATTATAAGTTTTTAACTTTCAATGTAGAAATTAGGTTATGCAAACATGTCAATAACAAGACATTCTAAAGCTTTATTATATGGACAGTTTTATGTTACTTATGTTATGTTAAAATACACTGGGGTGTAATTAACTGACAGTGATTTGTGAATGTTGACAGGGCAAAGCATGATGGATATGATCACAAGGTCATGGGACATACATGGACACACACAAAGCGGACACTGGACATTGATGTGATTTTGTGAGACAGTCATAAGGGTGAAATAATGAATGAGTAAATACACTTATGGAAGAAGACAAAGTTTTTTATTTACTTGACAGGAAAGTGTTAGAAAAAATATTAATAATCAAAAATAAATATGTTTGAAATTATTATTTGAATGTCTAAATGACCTCTATTCTAATATAAATGTTACATAGGCCTATTTTAGAAAAATATAAAAGTCATTACCAACTAGACTTCATAAGTGGCAAACAAATAACGCAAAGTAAAGGTACCTGCTCCTTTTCTTATTTTTCTGGCGTTGCCTAATCCCTCTTTCTTCCTTTTTAGAGGGAGAATGATTGGAAACCACTTCTCTGGGATGTCTTTCAGGATAGTCATGTTGTCCCGACGTCGTTTAATTTACACAGCTCTGCGCAAACAGTCGGGCATCACACCGGCGGAGCGACGGAGAGAACTTGACGCGGCAGCTGCAGACCGGCGCCGAATGACGGAGCGGTGCGTGGAAGACATCAGATTGCATACGCGGCGGTAAATTACACTTCACTCCCTCTCAGTTTTGATTTGCCGCAGTCGTCGAGGTCATTCGGAGTGATTCGATAGCACTTTCACTAATCTAGTTCTCAAATGTTTTACACTGTCTTTGCACTTCCATCTCAACTAAGTACTTTCTTCGTTCCAGAAATGTATGTTAAATGTTTTACTTGTCTTAACATTGAAGTATACTAGATGAATATGGCTTTAAACGTATAAATAAGCAAACACTAATCGACATTCAATTAAAATATCGATTTTTTGACCAGGCTGACGACGACATGTTATAATAGCACTGTCACCGGACTCTGTCAAAACACGGAGCAGCGCCACTAGAGCTACGACGTTGTTTTTATATGACATAATCAGAACGTCGCTCTATTGGTCAAAGATGTGGCCAATAGGAGCTGGCTGAGGAGGTTGCCAGGGCAACTTACACTGCAGAGCTGTAAAACATGTATGGGTTAGAACACAAGCAGCCAGCAACTGTAGTCTCATCCGGCAATTAAATATCCATACAGTAATAAGATTCAGAGGCAAAATGGCTGATCAACAGACAGTTTTATATTTTAGAGCAAGAAGGGGGTGAGAAAGGGTGGCACTGCAGAAGACATCTGGACTAGTCAGGTGTCTCTGCACGTGCTATGCCTGATGTGTATCTCAAGAGTGTGTGGAGAGAGAGGGAGTCTCGTGCCAAGGAAGGAAACTTCCCGACTGTTAAACACAATGCTCCAGCATACTCACGTGTAGCCTACATCTTTAACTTTTGATGTTGCACTGCACCAAGGTGAAAACAATTCCATAGCTGCCCAATCACACAGTTTCTATAATATATATATATATATATATATATATATACACACATGATAATATTTAAAATTCCTTTTTAAATACTAACCACACTTTTTTGTTTATATCTGACTGAACCAAATAACAGTATACAGGTAAATTAAATCAGACAGACAAGTCAAGGAGGTTGCATTTTATAGGCCTTAAGTCAGGCTAGACATCTCATTGAATTTAACGCAAGTGAAAACAAAACGGGACAGACTGGCATCAATGGCATATATATCCTAGATCAGGTACTTTGTGCTGACTCATAGCTTTTAAAACAGTTTTTTGTCAGCTGCACAATCTCTAATAAGTTATTAATAAACACTCTACTGAATGCACTGCACTTCTATAACTCACTGCCTTGTTTTCAACCCCATCAAAAATGAAATATGGTGCGACCCTGACTAAGGTCTGCTGAAGTCTGAAGAGGATACTGCATATCTTTTAATCTAATATTCATAAGCATTGTTGCTTAAGCTGAGCAACCGATGTCATAAATAAACATTTTTCCTGGTGGTGAATTTAAATTAATATGTGCAATGTGATCTGTATAGAAATGTCATAAAAGCAGTGTTTGTGAGCTTTTAATGCCCCAAAAGCAGCACAGGCAATATGCTATGGTTTCATTTTGATGTCAACATTGATTTCAGTGATTCAGAGTTGACTCTTTCTTTTAGACAATAACTTTATACACGGCGCACTTTAAAATGTAAAAAAAAAGTTAGAGAAAAGCAGACATACATATACATTTGAAAGAGTGACGACGCTTAAGTTGGTCTGGTTTTCTAAGCACACACAGCCGAATCCCACACACAGAGAAGCACCTCTCATAGAACGCACAACTACTGAAATCAATTCTTTTTCGCATTTTAATGGATAAATACACAAAAGGTTATCTCAAGGCAAGCTGTCAGTTTTGAAGAGTTTTAAAGCACCTGGTTACATCTTAAGTAAATGTAAACTGTTGGGAGAATATAGCCAATATACTGAAGTGTAGTTATTGTTGTCTGTGCCCTTATTGTTAATTAACCAGCAAAAGAAAGAGGGGAAGTGGTTTTGTTTAATTTTGACATAAAGACACGTTATGTGGAGTTAAATCAATGTGTGTATTGCATCTTAAAATCTTAATAACATTAACTAGTGCTGAGCAACAATTAATTGCATCCAAAATAAGTTTTTATGTACGTAAAATATGTGTCTATTGTGTATATTTATTATGTATATATTTAAACATGTTATGTTTATATATAAAATATATATATAAATATATGTGTAAATATTTAAATATGAATATTGTATGTGTGTGTTATTCTATAATAAATTTACACAGTACACACACATATATAAACAAAAACTTTTATATTGTATGCGATTAATCACGATTGATTGTTGCCCAGCACTAATAATACCAGGTTAATAGATGCTATGTCTGGGAATATATAAGAAACTGTATATACACTGTAAATAAACCCATTAGATTACATTTGATTAAATCTAATGTAGTTTTAGTTGACTAAAGTCTTATGATATTTAGCAGACTAAAAATAAAATAAGACTAAAACTATTGAGATGACTAAAACTAAATGGTATTTTAGTCCAAAGACAATAAATAAATAAAACTAAATCAACAACAATGTTGCCATGAGAATGAAGGTAGAGCTGAGTGTTCAGGGGACTTCTAAAATGAATATTAACAAACTTTATTTTGCTGACACACAATGGTTCAAATTAAAGTGTGTATTTTAAATTCAGAGCACAATATGGCAATTAAACTTAAAAGTGTGTGTGTGTGTGTGTTTAGGAAGAGTAGCTAATTGTTTACCTGTGGGAGGTCTCTTTCTGAACATTTCCACACCTCTGAAATTTTGCCGCTCCGTCCCATGGGAAAATCTACATAGACATGCAGAAACACACACAGCGAGAAAGAGAGAGAACCACATTGTCAACAGGATCTCAAGGGTGAAACAGGGGACATACCAACAGTTTACGCGCACTCAGGAAATTCAACGATATCTAATCCTTGACAACGACAGTATGCAGATCAGTCAGCTAAAACTAAGCCACTGCTAATGAACCTGCAGCCGTAATCTAGACTTCCTGACTTCCGTGAACCCTAGAATCTCTTTTTCTTTAATCATGCTAATATTAAGATAATTAGACTGTTTAATGTAGTTACACAGACACATTAGTTATGAAACAAACAGGAAATATCATTGTTATTGCGTAAAGTGGTCTGGGTTAGTTCTGTTCCAGAAGCACATTGATGCCTGCAGGTCTGGTTTTCAATAAATGTTTCTCTGAAGACGCCACGTGCTGTCTGTTTTCTGTCTATTATGCCTGGTACATAGGAAATATGGAGGCAGAAAGAAAGTGCATTCAACTGTTTAGAAATGTTATAGAATGTGAGGCTAAATTGCTCTTTTCTATATTAATGTGACTCTGCTTACTATGGAGCATTACTGCATTGATAAAACGAAAATGAAATAAAACGGTAATACAGATTCCATAAATCAGGCAAGATCATAAAGGTGTAAAAGATATGATGCTTAACACAGCACTCATAGCCTAAATAGACTTTTGTTTTTATAAATCATTGTTAGTGGTCAAACCTACATCGACATGCAGTAATTTGACAGTGGACATAATCATCATTTATGACATCGTTTCCAATCTAACATTTCACGTGTTCGCACTTTCTCATTAGTCGTAATATAATAGCATGTTTGGCGTGCTGTCGAGGGCGAGCCGGGAGTTCGGTGAACCCCGAGCCCTA
>JAUMHR010000070.1:9256432-9274346 GCA_032361145.1 Enteromius fasciolatus
GCGGGATTGATTAGTAAACGGTGGCAGCTGAGACTAATCGTCAGCCCTTCCACCCGAAATTAGTTTGAAAACTTCATAAAGTTATAATCTCCCAAATTTGAAGATTTAGAATAATCAGCACAAATTTAAAGAGACAGTGATGAAATGTGACAAAGAGTTAACCCTTTAAGAGCTCTGCACCTGATCAGCAGAGGGTTCCTTCCTTTATTATTTTGAATGCTTATGTTTTAAAACGTATATACTGCTTTCTACAGAATGTTCCAAGATGTTTATTAGTGTATTACATAGTGTGCAATATCACTTACTTTAGAAACAAACCTTTTCTCAAACAACACAGCAATACTTTGATTTCAGTCCACGATCATCATCTCACATTGGGGCATTCTAACTTTCCCTGAAGGAAATTTCAGTCATCATAACCAGCTTGCAAAACGGCCCTGCCTCCTCCAATCCATCTCCTCTGTGAATTACTAACATCTTTCAAATATTGTCTTTAATATTTCCTTAACCAACAAGTGTCATCATGCAAAGTCATCAGAGAGATATCCATCGGTCTCCGAGCTGCCCTCAGAACAATCATCTGTGATTTCATTTTATGTAGACAATCAAAGCAGACTGTTCGAGAGCGTGGGAAGAGCTGGGCTAGAGAAGGCCACCTCTGGGTTGGAAAAAAGCTATCTGCTGCTGCAGGTAAAAATGTTCTCACAAAAAGAGCAAATCCAGAGATGATAGAATGCAGAGATGCAAAGAAAGCACAGAACATTAGTTCAACGCGAAAGGTTGGCTCAGGTGAATATTTCTGACTACTTACACACACTCGCATAGACAGGCAAGCTAGTACACGTGTGTCAGCCATGATTAGAGTCTATTACCATGTATCTGACTAGAGGCTTCCACACCAGCAGGTCAAAATATATAACACACATATAAGAGCAAGGACACACAATAATAAACACAAACCTACTTAAGGACAGACTCAGTAAACAGGCTGCTTTTGACACTAAATAACCCAGATTTGAAAGCCACGTTGAATATAAACACAGTCAGACAAGTACACATCTTCACACTGACAACAGACTGCAGTGGTGTAAAGCAGGTCATTTGACTCAGCGTCTCTAACAAGCGTCATGCAGCACACATTCTCTCACATATGTTACATGAATTCATAATGCACACACAGTCTGTCACACAGTGCGAACCAGAAATGGGCTCTTGCATTTTAATCAAGAAAAAAAGGCACTCTTAGTTATTTATGTGCGGTCATGTAAGGCTGAACAACTAAGCTTTAGAGTTTTATGATCTATAATTTATGATCAGCATATGTTGAGCATATTTTACTTCCATTGACAATGTTTTTTTTCCCCTGTATGTTTTTCTAGTTTATTGTTCGGTAATTCTTCTGCCCTCATTGGCTTCCCATCTGTTTTACCTTATTTTTTTCCTCATCTTTTACACTCGTGGTCTAAAAAAGGTCAAACAGGAAACACCATCAAACCAGAACCACAATGATATTAACTACAGAAAATTATGAGTCTGCTCACTCACTCTCTCTCTTATACACACACAAACAAAGAGAGAAAGATACGTACTTTAAAATGCGTATACAATTATAGTAATGCATTAAGTGGTCATGCCTCTGCATGGTGTTGATACGCTTTCTTTCTCTAGGGAATTATTACATTGTTGGCTCTTTAAGCACAACAAAGCACATTTCTTGGCTGTCAGTCAGAAGTTTACTCTCAAAGGAATTTCAAGAACTAGCTTAAATCCCTGGTTCAATTAAAATTTCAAGTGACACGAAAATACCTAACCCAAATTATGAACCCACATCTCTAAACAGAAAACACTGTTAAAGGCTGATATTCTTTTTAACATAACTAATCAAAAATTAGGGTTTTAATCAGGGTTTTATCCAGGGGTACACCAAGGGATAAAATATAACACAGAACTTAAATTCTCATGCCATTTCTGCTTATATATTTTGTAACTTGTAAGTAATAAACTTTTTGGCGTTAGCTAAATAATGTTGGGTAATGGCTAATGGCTTTTCTTATTAAAATCGGTGTTGCCAATTTAGCTATTTTGTAACTTGATTTTTTGACTTTCTCACCTCTTTTGAGACTTTTTCTATATAGCAACATCATCTAAGTTCTCTTCGTGCCTACTGATCTATATATGTCTCTTTATATAGATCAGTAAATTTGCCATTGTGATGTTATCTAGTGATATTTAGCTGCCAGTTTTAGCTACTTTCAACTAATTACAGATTGCAACACTGATAAGGGTATCTTATACCAGGTAAGATATGCTCTTATTAAAGTAACCACGTACAAATGTGTAATATGTCTCTATGTTATCTCAAGGTAATACATTTTTATTACTTATGAATTAAAAATTTTTGAGACATGCCAAAAAATATTTCAGAGTTGAGATGTGACTGTAAACTGACCTTCGACGTTCACAGATATCTAGAAATGCCTTAAATAACTCGGTGTAACTGTAAGTCCATTAATAAGCCTGTGACTATTATCAGTCTATCGCATTCATTAGGTGGCCATATTGTTTATATAGCCTACTGCGTGATATTTCAACAGTTTTAGTTCAGTTTCACAAGGGAAATTGGTGATATTTATATAAATATTTTTTATAAGTAACTGTTTTCTCAGAAGTCACGCTGATAACACGTAGACACTTGAACTAAAGGAAAACTAAAGCGTTTACTGTAAGCGTATAAGCAAAGCCACCGTTACCTTTATCAGCTCCTCCTGTAAGCAATGTTGATTTCAGGCATCTCTGTTATTGTCTTCCTTCTCTACAGGTATCCCGTCGGATTTAAGGCAACATAGGTTATGTATCGGATGCACGCGCCGATCAAAACATCCTTGAAAGGTGAAAGTGTATCGGACTCGACAGGCCAGCGGCTGCTCATAGTAATAGGATGAGGGAGGCGGGGTGGAGGGCGGTGTTTGCATCTGCATCTGCTGTCTCCCACTTTCAGCCTTTGCACTAACACTTACATGTTAGATAAAAATGAATTCAAATTTGGTTACACTGTTTGTGAATGCATCCATATTATCCATTTCGCTTACTGTGTGTTTTAAAGAATGCGTAACAGACTATTTTAACTGAATGCAGCAGATACCTGCTGTAACTTTGTTCACAGTGCAGCATGGAGGCAGTGCTGACATTTACCATGTGCTCATTGTTTTGGTTTGTCGAGTGCGCCCTCTGCTGGACACAGATTGTTCATAGTGCAGGATGGCTGAACAGCTGAGTAGCTTGAAACTGTAATCATAATAAAACGATATTGGCGATGGAGACTAATTGTGTATTTATTATTTTAAAAACTGGACAACTTCTTCTAAAAACACTCTTTCGATCGGTCCTGTGACATCTGCTGCCGTTGTTCTGAAAAAAAGGTGAGATTCCATTGTTAATATGCTAAATACTACATGTGCGCATGCGCTGTACGTTTGCCGCCTTCATTGTTGATGCGTGCGCGAGGTAAGTTTTGCGGGGATGTCTAAAATTAGTTGTTAAACTAAAGTTTGGGAATGATGAGCTGAACATAAAGATCTGGACATATTTTAAATGGCTGTTGCGGATTTTTTACCCACACATCTGGATGATTTAAGCTTATTTTAAAGTAAAGTTTTTTACAGTCTTTCCGTTTGACCACATGTAACCTGCAAATGCTAATGACCCCAAACACTAAGCAAACATTCTCATACACCTCATAATATCTCTGCTCAGTTGTAATCAAACAGAACCTAAGTCCCTGATCAGTAATATTACCAAAACCTCTTTTCATGACAGAAGATAGCTTAATTATATTCCTGGTTGCAGTTATATTTTCAGTAATAGCAAGATCTTTATTTTAATGCATGGTGAAATAATTGCTCACACAGAGGGTATTCCATGAAATGGTATGGAGGTGGCCTTCTGAGTACATTTAATCAATATACCTATTCCCCAAAGGTTAGATAGCTAAATGTTTGCTCGACAGTGACTTCAAACAAGTTTTTAAAACTCATTGTTTGTGAACCTGTTAATATACACCACAAAAGTGCACACTGTAACAGTGTTGTAACATAAACAACCTTTACTTGCAAAATACATTAGAAAGAGCACTAGACAACTAATGAATATGAGAGTTTGATGTGGTTATGTTAAATTTCTGAAAGATTACAGTTAATAAAGTGAGCTGAAATAAGTTATACAAGTTAAATAAGTCATTGTGTGCGCGCATGTGTAGCTGCCACTGGTCTAGAATAAAATAACTAATATACTATACATAGGCCTTCTATATACAAATCTTTTATTTCAATTTGAAAGGCAAATTTGTAATTTTCTACATTTGGTTGAGTAAGTCCCAGTATAATATTACAGAAAGGATGAAAGAGAGGTGAAATAATAAATAACGTTTGGTATATCAAGGGTTTAGCTCTCTAGAGTCCACCTTACATTTTCCCCAGTGTGTTTGGCCTTTTCCCATTTATTTATTTACAATATGAAACAGTCAGGAAATAATGTGGAGGAGAGAGGAAACCGTATCTGGAAATGCCATGAGCTACATGCCCAGTCCTTTATAACGCAGACATTTTATGGAAAAACTCGTCTTTTTTGTTGTTGTGCTCCGTGACCTTTGTTTGTTCGTTAAACTCCTCAGACTCAGATTCATCCTCAGGCTCAGGCAGATGCCACTGAATGAAGACCAGATAAATAATGGACCCAATCACACCCCCCACCATAGGAGCCACTAATGGAATCCAGAAGAAGTAGTCATAGCACCTGTGTAAGTCAGAAAAAAATGGACCATGTTGAAGCACTGGTTACAGTGAAATACCAACGTGGTAACTAGACATTGCACTAAGATCGTTAATAGAACACCGGAGCTAAGCAAAGTGACACAACCAGTAATTAATTTTATCGGTAGAGATATGAGTTGAAAGGTAGGAGGCAAATGTGCAGCGATAACAAGGCTTTGTTAATCTGACATTACTAGATGTAGTAGGCAGATTTGATTACTTACGTGAAGACTTCGGTTCCCCAGCCTGCTGTGAAAGTGAAGAGTCGTGGACCAAAGTCACGGGCAGGGTTTATGGCAGCTCCACAGTTAGCCGACATTGACATGGAAATGCCGAGGACAACAGTTGCTACAATTGGAGGGAGCAGCGCTTCAGGAGCAGGAGCATTTTTCTTATCATTCAGAGGTAGAATGCACAACATCAGCATTGCTGTGCCGACCACCTACACACAAATAAACAGGAGATAGATGACCATCTTATAATTTCTGGCATGATCTGATCTCTATATCAAAAATGTTGCTTTAATATTATATTGCTTTAGAGCAATTTGCTTAAGATCAGATTATACGGTTTTATTACATTAGTAGTAATTCTACTGTGCTTTCCCTTTTGCTGACCTGATCGAGGAAGCTGGTCTGCATTGACACCACATCAGTTGGATAAGTGGCAAAGATACTGGCTGTTTCATTAGGACCAAATACAGTCAGAACTCCACCACTAAACTCCATTATCGCATCTGTAGAGAGTTGAGAAATTCTACTTTTTTTTTCTTTCGAAAATAAAAAACTGTCAAGTATAGAATGTGAAAGCCTTGCAAAAATGCAGGATGCATCTTTTTTTTTTTTTAAATGTTTGCATTTCTCTCTTTTTTTATCTTACCATGATAAATGAAATAGACAAGACCAGAGGCGAGGTAAGCCCCGAATATTTGAGCCAGAGAATAGGGTAGTAGCTTTATCCAGGCTAGATCTCCCAAGACACAGAAACTCAGAGACACAGCTGGGTTGAGATGAGCTCCTAAGGGGGTGAATAATAGAGGAAAACGTTTAAAGGAGAAGTCAGTGTTATGTTGATCCAAAGAAATATTAATACTTCAAAGGATTTTGCCTTCATTGACCCAAAACGTGTAAGTATTTTACCTGATACTGCCCGGCAGAGGTACATGGCAGACATGACGCCTACAGAGAAAGCCATGTTTACAGACAGAAACTGCCCCTTTGTTTCTCTGCTGGTTTTCACCTGAGCTGCTGCAGCGCAACCAAACAGCTACAAAGGGGAAAAATTATGTTATTATTATTATTTTATTTAGATGTATATAAACAGCACAGCGATGTTTTGCTCCATTATTGCTTGGTGCAGTTACTTCATAATAACCTTCTATTTTTATCACCAAATATCACCATAACAATCATGCTCTTTTACTGCAATGAGTGCAATTACATGCAGCTGTGATGATATTCAGTAACGTGGTAAAATTATGTAATACTGACCCGATGGTACTCTAAAACTTTTACACAGCACTGGATTATTTATTGTATTATGAATGATGATATTTTTTAGGTAAAAACATTCTGCCTGACAAATACATTGTCAACATATATAACTCACAGATCTTTAGGTTAACAGAACATTGGATTTTACCATTGTAAAAACGTATTTTATGGTGTAACATATATGATAACACAATCATGTTTGACATAAGCCACTCTAAACTGCATTTTATGCACCTTATGCATATACATATTACTGATATCGATGTTATGTTTTACAGTAGCCTTTCCTTTTGCAAGAGTATTAGAATGATAAATTCAGAGATAAAATTATTTATTAGTATTAGCATATACTCAAAGGAAAAGTTGCAAAAACAATCAAAATATATATTGTACTGTAAACCGTTTTTTTCTTTTAACATAAAAATATATCAGAATCACAATAAAATATCTCAGACAGTTTTGTCTATCACTGATGTGTTACACAATGTGTTTTTTAAGGGATGATTTATTAGTTAATGTATTCGGTATCATTTAATGACCAATACTTACACAGCCTTTATTAATCTAGGTTTATGTACATTTTATTTGCATATAATATTACATCTTTAAATTATACAATAATATTAGCTAACAATTTGCACAAGCATGAATTAGCATTGGAAAATGTTTATTTATAAATTACTATTAACAGACTAATAAATATTAATTTATAAATACTGTAAACAACGGTGTTCTTATCTCACAATACTTAATGCTTTAACTAATTGTTTTATTTCATAATGTTAATGAGTTTTAAATTACAAAATGAAAAACATTTGAAATATATTCCGGTAGTGAGGGAAAAACTCTATAAATCAGTAACTACGCTCACTGTTTGTTTAATAGTGAATATGCAAAAACTTACCAAAAGTACAAAGGTGCCTAAGACCTCTCCCATTATCTGTCGTACAAGTTCATTTTTCACCTTCATCCTCTTAATTATCTTTTTTAACCGACTCATTTTCAGAATTGGATTTTGTGCAAAACTTGCTGTCCCGCTCTTCAGAGATGATCTACTGACCTTAGTCTGTGTCTATTAGCTCAGCTAACCTTTAAACCCTCTTTTAAATACACTTGCAGGGTACAAACATCCCACATTAAGCAGTCGACATCCACATCATAGCTTGTCTGTTCCAGACTACGACCCCATAATAAATCATTAATAATCATGTAGGACAAAGAGAAAGAGAAGAGAGCGAGAGAAAGAATCAGTGATCTATGATCCGCTGCTGTAAAACACTTATCATGCTTTTCCGTACTTCCAGATAATCTAATCATTTTGACACTGGACGATTAGATGACATAGAAATTGGATAATTGTGCAATTATCTAGCTCAAATATCTCTACACCCAAATTTCTTTCCCAAAGCCACCATTCATGTTTAAAATTATGTTAAATGTTACCATTGGCACTATTACTGCTGTTTCAACCAAGCAATAATTGAAACAGTATATTCTTACAAAAGCAAAGAAATTAGTTTTCTTGCCATGCCCTGCCCAATTAAAATTTATTAGTAGATTTAATTATATTTAAAAAATAAATAAATAAAGAGAGACAAAAATCATGTAAATGTTATAAATACTCCATATAAAAGAAATGCATTTGCTTTTTTGTCTTTAATATGAAAAAGGTTTAATTGGGACGGATTTGTGCTGTACAGACAACATATACACATATACATATTAGCATTAAAAAACTAAACAAAAAAGACTGATAGTGCAATGTTGCATTAATAGTTACATCATGTAAGAGCTTAAACATCATTTAGAAGAAGTTATGTAAAAAAAAAAAAAGACCTCCTGGCCTCCAGTGCTTTTATGCTCTTAATTTTGGCATTATTAATTCATAGTTATGATATGATCTCATATCAGTGAAGAAAAAAAGAAACACTTCAAAACAGTATGATGCTTATAGAAAAAAACTGCATTAAGAGATGCAAGAAGGAAAGTAGATGTCTTCAACGTGGCTGCTGAGGACGGTGTAGTAAGACCTCCACTGGACCAGGGGGCAGTTTCTTGATAAGGTTCCAAGCCTCAAGACGCATCATACCCACCAAACTCTGCCCTTGCACCTCCAACAACTCATCCCCAGGAAACACTAGATTGACTGGCCCACCTGGAAACATAGTACGCTTAATCGTTTTGGGAAGACTTTGCCAAATGGAAAAAGGTATGAGGAAAGCATGACCTTACTTTTGCAATGGCATCATATGAACATTTATCTGTTCACAGACTTCTTGTGTTGAATGGGATTGTTTTAAATCGGGGGAAAAAGTGCTCTTACCACGGAATATTTTTTGTACAGTGAGAGGTTTGTCTCCCAAGCTGGATCCCACCCCTCCTTCCAGACTGAAGCCAAGATCAGAGCTGGACTTGTTCAGGTTCACACGGACTCTGCTGCCTGTAGGGGGCATACACACACAAAATATCAGCATCAGATTGCACAAGAGACTCTGGCTTTGCATGTTTTTATCTCACCTGTCTACAAGGTAAGGCAACCAGTATCATTATCAAATAATTATAACCTTCGCTCAATGCTGACTGATTTCCAGATGCTTTCACATTCATAATCTCCAACATATGCATATACAGTATAGTGTGTATAAGAAAATGTTTTTTGTCCATCGCTCACCTGTGATTCCTGTTTTTTCAGTGACTTCCTTTCTGCTGATACCACTCTGAAGAACAACCACCGCCATGCCCTGGCCCCTCGCTTTTCTCAAAGTACGCAGAGCCTCCCAGTGAGCAGAGTTCTGCAGGGCAGTGCCATTGATCGACAGCACCTGAGCACCCTCGCAGATAGAGCCTTCATGTGCGGCTACACCACCTGGTATTACTCTGTGGACCTAAGAAACAAGATTTAAGTGTTTAGATGAAATCTGACTTTAACCTAATGGCTTCCAAAATGTGAAAAACATACAGGCATTATGGTGTACTTTAAGCTACACAAACAGGGACTTATCAAGACTTATGCTTGATTCCCTGGATTTGTTTGTATTAGTCAGCATTAAAGCATTCATTGATACTCACTGTGACTGGTTTATTCTGATCAACTCCACCTGCCAAGGTAAATCCTAAGCCACTCCCCACGTCCTTGTGTAACACAACCACTTGCACATCTTCATATTTCTGTCATAAGTCAGAGGTACAAGTTAAAACAAAAGCAAATAGTTTTTTGTTTTGTTTTGATTTTTTCAAAAAATTCCTGTAATCTGTAATTGTCTTTGTATATATAGTTTGTAACAAAATTGCAGACCGCTTGTGTGTATTACATTATCCAAAAAAGCTTTTATGCATTAAAAAGTACATGTATATAACTTGTTTTACCTGTAGGGTGTCATCTCCCAAGCCCTTGACATCATCCAGTAAACGATCGAGTTCATCAGTGCTCAGCAGAGTCACAGAAGAGAAGGCGGAGATGTCTGAGCTCAAGGATGCAGAGCGTCCGGATGGCAAATCTTCATCATCCTCTGATGATTTATAGTCCACCCCACCATAATTACATAGTTCCACAAGACTAATAGGTAAATATGTAGAAAGAAAATGTGAGTTATGTACAGTGGAGAAATAAATTGTAAAGAAATTTTCTTTTCATTGTTTGTGCATGTAAACTAAGCTGAAAGTCTTTATATTTGTACATGTCAGTTACCTTAAAGAGAAACTTCTGCGTTCTGACTGGCTCATGTTGCTTGTGATAGTCACGGATGACTCTCCTGAATCAGAGTCTTCTTCTTCGGTGTCTGTTTCCTCATATTCGTCTTCATCAGAGCTCCACCTAGCCATGCTAGTAGTGACTGTGGTCAAATCTTTCCTTGTTTGTTGACAGTTGTTATTATTAGAACTATTGAGCGAGGAAAATGTCGGTATAGGAGAAGAAGTTTGAAAATGATTGGGCAGCACGTTGGGATGGGTACCATTGAGTGTTACAGGACCAGGGCTACTCGGCTGTTGAATGTTCACTGTAAGAGGGGCTCTGTCTGGTGAGTTAGTTGGTGTGTTTTCATCGTCATCATCATCGTCAACTATTTTTACATTTATTGACTTCTGCTTTAATAAACGCTTGACATTTGACTGTTGAGAGGTTGATGGGATTGCTTCTCCTTCTATTGCCCCTCTGTCTCTGAGCCCTGAGTGGGCAGTGAATCTGGTAGAATCTGGTTCATCTGTGTATTTTTTATTCACACTCCTCCTTTCGTCTTCATCCCTCATGTCGATACCTTGGTCCGTTCTTGATTCATTCATTTGTTTTAATGCTGGAGCAAGCTCAACACCCTTTTTGTATGTCTCTTGGTGTTGGTGTTCTAATGTTGGTCTTACTTTGACTGTGGGATTTGAATGAGGAGTTCTACCTAGGTCCAGAGTCTCCTCATTAGAATTAGCTTTGCTAAAGAAATTTGTTCTTATGCTTTCTATGTTCCCTACACTTCCAAAATGTAGATTTTTGTCTGAATCACTCTTCTTCACTAGAGCCACAGGCTTGGGATGCTCTGGTACAGAGAAGGCCCTCCTGGTGCGAAGAATCTCTGCTCCGCTTTTGCTTTGTTGAGCCAAAGATTCAAACATGTGGATTGTATTCTTTACAGAATCGGAGGACGATAAACGTGACTTTTCTAGCACACTTTCTCCTTTCCTTCCTTTAGTTTTACTTGTGAATACATCATCATTCTCTTCCTCTTTATGGATTTCATTGTGTGCTGCTGCTTTAGAGGCTAGCGGGTGTTTAGGCTGGGTGATTTCATCTTGCAAACCACCAAGATACGTGTATTCATTGATGTACAACCTTTTTGTAATTTCAATATCTGATTGTTTGTCACTGACAATTTCCTTCTTGATTCCTTCTGAAGTAGTTAATGGGTGTTTGACACCCTGTCTGGAGATGCTTGAACTGTCAGGTTGGTTCCTATGAACACTGTATTGCACAGTTGCTGACAGTTTACTCCTGTTCCTTTCTAAGGACTGACTACAATACTTTGAAGACCCCGCAAACCGTGTTCTGCTTGTCTCTTCACTGTCTTCAGGCAGAAGTGACTGAGGTTTTTTGACCGACATTTCTGTACTCCATTTAGGTTTTGATGACACTGAAAAACTTAATCCAGAGGAATTGTCCCTTTGATCATTTCTGTTCTCCTTGTTGGTAGAGGGTTCATGCTTTGGATCAAAGTGTGTTTTTGAAAACCCTCGAGGAAATGTTCCAGCTTTTTCTGTATTGTAAGAAGGTTTCCCCTGTTGGCTGTCAATATAATCTAAAGAAGTCCCAGACTCATAGTCAGTTGTGTATTTTCCGTGACTTGGAGTAGAGTCTACTATCTCCATAGACTTGGGAAGTGATTTATCAGAACTTACAGTATTGCCGCGCTTTAATCTGGTTGAATCCTTGGGGTGTGGGTCAGAGTTGGCATCTCCCCCAAACAGTTTTGCAATTCTTTCCATTATTGTTTGATTTCCAGTTATTTCCTCAGCACTAGAAGATCCTTGCTCTCTGGTCCAGGATCCCTTCCTATTGTCCATCTGATCAAGACTCGGTTCACCTTGCCAGAGACTACTATCTTCTCCAATAGAACCTTGGCTAAGTCTTGGCTTTAATCTTGATGGGAGTGACTGGCCACTGTTTGCCCGTTCCATAGCAAAGTTTACCCGGTTCATTCTCACAGATGTATATCCAGAGACTGGGAAAACCTTTCTGTCACTGTTCTGATCGCCTTGATTGGCTGAAAATTGGCTCAAAGATTGAATCCTCCGTGAAACACCACTGGGTTGATGCTCTTGCGTGTATGAAGTTATCTTGTCGTTTGTCCCCGTTCTCTCTAAACTCTGTAAATCAGATTGCCTCGTAAAACTGTCAGATTCTCTGGTCCCACTAGTCATCCCAGTTCTGTTGCCATGTCCTGCTCTCCAGTCTAAGCTTTTGCTTTTGTTTGTCTGATAAAATCTCCTCAACTCATCTCCTCTGCTCCTGTCACTTGCTGCCTGACACTCATCTTCTTGAGTATTTAATTTCTTAGTGCTTACATCAACCTTATCAGAACCGCTGGGAAAAGTTGAGTCATTGCGTGTATCCTTACTTAAAGTTTTACCTGTCTCTTTGTCGTCAGTGTTAGTGTGGGTATAACTAGCAGAAGTAGTACAGGCTTTATTGAGGTCCTTGCTAGGATCACTTTTCTGGCTCGAGTCTTCATCTTTTTCACCCTCAGAAAAGCTTTTTGTCCTGAGATCCTTGGTAGTGAGTGTTTTAGCAGAGCGGATTGTGAATCTAGCAGTTGCTGAGCCAAACGACTTTGCAGAGAACTGACTGTGTGCTGCCGTTCCATTGGATGATTCTGCACCTTCAGTTGCGCTGCTATCTGTGTCTGATTCAGGAAACTGATTTACAAAACTTCCAGTATGCAAACTCATGCTGAATGTCACACAGTGTATTCATTACAGTAGGAACTGAAAGTTAGTTGCTAACATTTTCAGAAAAAACGTTTGTTTCTTTTTGCTTGTAATGGCGGGCTGTATTTTCCTATCATCATTGCAAAAGCTGGAATAATTCTATTCTCTTCAGACAGATGTTTCACGCTCTCTGGATCCAAAAAGAGCTAGCAATGGGTCTCGGCACTCTCTCTCTGGTCCTTATCTTTTTCTGTCATGTAAAGACAATAAAAAAACAAAAAAGACAATTTTTTTTTAATTAGTTTCATAAATTCATTTTACTTCCATTTAACATTAAAAGCATTCATTTGAATTCTGAATAGATCGTTGCTCTGCTACTCTGGCCTGAACTTACATCCTGGTCCAGACCTTCAAGGACTAAACTATCCCTATATCATCTCCCACTTAACAAAGTGTAAATGTTCATTTTAGTACCTCAGGATTTCAACATACTGAAACTCTATTTATTACAATGAGAGTCCATAAATCTCTGTCGGGTATATGGCATCCATACCCTTATGTGTAAACATCTAGAAACTCTGGGTCAAATGACTGTAAGTCTGAAACATCTTAAAAATGTTTCAAATCAGTAAGCCAGTGTATGTATATGAGGACACTTGATTGTGTGTTTATTCTGACAGCATTCTTGATGCTACTTGTCACACTTTTTTTAGAAAACCTGATACACAGTCAGATAACAGGTCAAACACACCAGACTACAATCCTATCAAACACCACATGTGTTACAGAGTCCACACATTGCTAAAGCTATTTGATTCTTTCTAAGTGAGAATAAACCACATGGAATATTAAAAAAATACAGGATTAATGCATCTTAGACCTGTGAAAAATATCAATTAGCCTAGCAGGAACTCTGCACCCTGTCTCACTTACACACCCACGATTATTCAAAGCAGCACGTTGAAATTCATTCAGACACTTTAGTAACATCTGATAATAGTCACATGCAGTCAAGCAGGCAAATCTGCCTACAAATCGATTTGAAACCTCTTTAAGAAATATTGAATCAATGGCCAAAATGCTAACATTTTAAATCAGGGTTTTTTGTAATGGTCTTTTCCAGATTTGTTTGCCCCACCCTTTATCTGTTGTAAAGATTGCTTTTGTTATCTTAAACTGAACATTTATATACGTCAAGAGTTAGGTTTAACATAAAAGACATGAGCAAACAGCGAACAGAGACAGAGTGGAAGAAGGAGGAGGTGTGACGTACACCTTCCAGGAGCGCAAACACAGACCTGATGAAAATAAACCTGAACTGATTGAAAACAGTTGACACAGTAAATATAGGTTGTTACATGGCTGTTCATAACCACAAATGGCCTTGTACCGCTGCCTTGTATTTCACAGATATGGATGCAAAATAAGATTACCAGTCCCACATGACTGCAACATTTCAGACTTTCCAAAGAAAACAGGTCAGTGTCAGTTTACAGAAACACCTGTTCTCCCATGGCACACACACAACAACAATGGCCATACACAAGCTGCCACATAATCTAACTATATATGAGTTTTAGCTATTCGAATAGACGTTACATACCTTAGAGGACTGCTGTGTCTCTTAGCTGTTTGAGAGAACAGGTGTTCCCCATTCTGCCTTGTGCCTCTAAACTCTGTCTCACTCCTGTCATTTTTCTATAATGCATTTCTACTGTAATAAGAACTTGCCTGACTGGTTTGACATGCTTACCCTTTTCCACCCCCTTTGATTGTTGTGCCTTCCTCTCTCATTTCCCTGCCTCTTTCTCTCCTCCCCTGACTCTTTCTGTCTGCCTCTGTCTTTTTCTCCTTCCATTTATTTGTGTCTCAGTTTCTTTGTCTCATACACACATACACACCTGTCAACATGCACACCCTTCATGTCTAATGAGAACATTCCTGGTCCATGGTTTCTTGGTGACTCAGTAAGTGTTAAAGGGTAGAGTAGGTAAATTCTTGTGACAGACATCTGGTCCTGGAGTTATAAGACCTCTGGACATGGTTCACATAGAATTTACAACCCAAAATTTAAAGATGGACTGACATGTGGTTGAAACAGAACACTTAAGAACAATTTAAAATTTTAAAAAGTTTCAGGATTAAAATGTAAACTCTTCAGTTCAGCTGAAATCATACTCGTCTGATATTTGTTAAGTTGGACTTTCAGGCCTAAATAATACAGTTGCCACTTGTGTATAGTTATTAAATGAACAGCAGTTGGCCTCCAAAAGCAATATGTATTTAATCATCTAAATATTTGAATATGTATTGCGTCATCATGTGCATATAAACATACTTATTCAGATACAGATTGCCAACATCATATGAAAACTGAAATGGTATTAAATCAACACAGGGCTACAATAAAACACATTGTCTTGATATTATCAGACATCAGCTGCATAATAAACTCTCCGCTTTTGTTTAAGGCGAGACACTGCACTGATATTTTTTGTACTACAAGTTTTCTAAAATATGTTTAAATATGCAAGTCATAAGTTATTATTTAATGAAATTAGCGCTACATTTCTAAAACAAAATCTAAACACTGGGTCAAATCAGTTTTTAATTTTTTTTTTTTTTTTTTTTTTTAGAAATGTAAAAAATTTGACCAGATACACATATTGAAAGCACACTCTTCAGTCTTGACATTAGTGACGTCTTTGGGCTTTGTTGTGATAATTTTAAGAAATATATTTATCTGAGCAGTTTGCTATTATTTTATCTGCTCCATCTTTCGTCTTCCCTCCATTTTTGTTCATTCATTTCCTTTGTGCTTGTTTACTTTCTCACAATTCTTTATGGTGTAAACTTACAAACAGTGTTACGCTGTGGTTGAAGTGAGGATCAGCAGTTACCCTATTAAGAATTAATTAACAAATCATTTGTGAATCAGAAATCAAATAGTTACAGCACTACAAAACTTACAAACATACAATATAGAGATGTATGCCAAATGTTGCCAAATATGTAGATACTTAGTGTCAAGCACCAAACAATGAACAGCAAGGAAAGATGACAAAGCAGCATTCTTAAAATAAAGAGAATGCAAAATAATTCAAGCGTTTGAAAAAGAAGATCAAAAACTTTGAATAGACTGGCATTGACTAAAAAGTGAAACCAAAAACACCAGCTTACTGCATAATTTTAGGATCTTGAAAACCATGACCTAGAAATGGACGTGTTTGCAAACGGCTACCACACAAGCATTTCTGAACAAATCGTTGTCATCATGCATCATTTACATAAACTCAAAATTGAAAATTGCATGTAGATGGAGGCCCAGATACACAGCTAAACCAATCATGCACAGCCTTAAAAGATGTAATTGACTGCAATACTTACATTAAAATATTATAATATGCATTGCAAAAGGAAACAAAACATTTTGACTATTGATTACCTGGGTGTATTTCTGTGGCACACTTGTGGGCTGAGTTGCTCAACTTCCTGCAGCTGCAAGAGCAAATGAAGAGTGCAGCAAAAGGAGCTGCTTAGAGGCTGAGGGAGAGAGACAGAGCAAATGGGCGGGAGTTATGTTTGAAATGTGTGTGAAACTTGACAGCCAGACCTTTTACAAGCTCGAAAACACATGTACATTGCATAATACAATGCATTACCGTTATTATTAATTAGGATCAATATTGATTTCACACTGTGATATAAATGCACCACATTTAGCCAAAATAACTAAACCAGCAATGAATTAAAAATATTAATAACATTATATTGCAAACCAAATCAAATAGCACAAATCCCAAGCATTTTGTGAATAAATATGTGTGCATGTGCGGAGTAACCATCATCACTCAACGGTCTGTCTTGCATCACAAACACATGTACGCTGCTAATGGCAACGGCAAAGGAAGCTGGTTTGTGGTTTTAGAGAGACAAAAATGTAACAGCAACTGTTTCTTTCGACCAGTTTTGATTGCAAATAAACTCAAGCAACACACTGACACAAAAGATGGGATGGAATGATAAAGTAAACAAAATAAGCCACATTGTTGAGCTGCTTGTGGACACACGCTATAATTAGATGTTTTAGCATCTAATTGTTTGATGACCTGTTTAGCCAAAACAGCTTGAGAAGTTGGTCACAGTAGAGGAATTTAACCACCTAGCTGCTGAATAGCTTTGCGTCCTCACTCCAGCTTTAAAATGTAATGCCTTATCGGATACAATAACTACTGTACGCATACTGTATCTCTGCTCTGATTGCAGATCATACAAATCTGACAAATGCAGGATGCAAATGTGGTTTATTTTTAACAGCACAGAGTGGCTGTCACTTTTTTTTCTACCACAGTCTGTACTATATAGAGATTTAATTTCTAGTTTATTCCATCATTCTTTACCAAGGCCTTAGAAAAAGTCTTGATTGTTGCGGTATCTTGTTACTGGGAAACTATTTCATTCCTTGTTGTCATTTCATGCATCTGCCACCTACCTCTGTTCCTCTGAAAGAATCAGTGCCATTGTTCAAAGTGTTGATCCGATAAAGGTCAGTTGTTCGCTGAAGTCAGATGTTTTGACACAGCTCACTTCATTTTCTCTAAAAACTATTTTAGAACGTCAGAAAGCCATGTGCATAGTGTTTGGATATATTGACAGTACATGTGCGTGTGGCTTGTGAGCTCCTAGAGAGCTATAATTTTACACAGAGGAAAAGATGACAAGAAAGCATCGTGGTTTGGAACAATGACAGACACAGTGGTATTGGTGAAAATTTATATGCCACTTATGAGTAACTGTCTTAAAATAGGATGCTGGAATGTGAAAGGCATCGTCATGTGGTCAAAAGAGGAAAAAAAGTACTTTCTTAGAAAAAATAGAAAAAGAAGCATCTGATAAGGAGCAAACTTTAAAAATGTCTATATTTTTGTTTGTTTGGTTGGTTTTTCTTTGCAATTTGCAGAGATATTTGTTTTGCTAATCTGAAATGACCTGTGCCTCGCTGAAGACCTATTGGGCATTATTGACAAAGCCTGGTCCTGAACTTATGTTGCGATAAACCGCAATATAACTTTAAAAAAGAAGACAAAAATGAAGGTATAATTACGAAATTGAGAATGGGACACAGACAGGATTGAATAAAACATTACACCTAATAGGGAAACATCCAACTGGCTTATGTAATCAGTGTCAGGAGGAGGAATC
>JAUMHR010000070.1:9278083-9296239 GCA_032361145.1 Enteromius fasciolatus
AATTGGGAGAGAACAATAGTAAAAGTTTTGCAAATAACTTGGTTTCGAGAGGATCGCTGAACGAGTAATCATACACGGCAGGCAGCCCGTTTACCTAATCATCCCTTGTATGTTCGCGCCCAATCAAATCTCTCCCCTTCACTATAAATTCTCCCAGCTTTCATTTTCCCGCTTCTCGCTTTTGTGCATCCCTCCTCCTCCCCTTCTCCACCGTTTACTTTAAAATTTCATGCCTTTCCGGGGGGGCAGATGGTGAACGAGCCGAATGCCGAACTCTTGCCCATGCTACGGGTTCCATCCACTAGGGTTCGTGGGTTCGCCTTTCTCCCGGCTCGCTCCCCAGACAGCTTTATTATTATTATAGGAAAGCGTGAACTCTTAAAAATTAACTTTGAGTTGATGTAAATGTGTGTATAGGAAGGAAAGTGTGGTTTGAGTCATGAATTGATATGGTTGTTATATGAGAGACTGTCTTTATTGACTTTCACTGAATCTAAAGACTTCTCAGATCTAATAGCATCTGCATCATCTGTACGTGCACTGCTCTGCCTGTAGTGGTCTCCACTAGCCAGACGTCACTGGTTTGGTATGTACTGTAATCCAGGGCTGGCTTATCCTGCTCTGTTCCTGGAGATCTATTCACCTGTTCAGTTCTAACCCTGTTCCAGCACACCTGTCTGCAATTATCAAGTGCTTCTGAGGAACTCGTTTAGCTGGTGCTTGTTTAATAAGTTTTGAAGCTGAACTTTAGGTAGATATCCAGGAACAGGACTGGGCACCCTGATGTCATCTATTCATTTCAGGTTTTTATTTACCTATATGTATAATATACAACAGTGCCCTCCACTAATATTTGCACCCTTGGTAAATCTGAGCAAAGGTGGCTGTGAAAATAAATCTGCTTTGTTTATCCTTTTGTTCAAAAATGTAACAAAATTCTAACCTATCATTGAATTAAAACAATTGGAAACGGGGAGAAAAACTCATGATGAAATAAATGTTTTTCTCCAATACATGGCTACAATTGGCACCCCTAGAATTTTTTTAATGAGTAAAATATAGATTTCCATTCATATTCACAATTTTGAGAACTCCAGGGTGATTATGAACATAAAAATATACAGTCCTGGCTTCCTGTTTCACAGAAGTATATATAGAAGGGAAAACAAATTGTGTTGATCATCAACACAATGAGAAAAAACAAATAATACATTTATGATGTGCAGCAAACGATAATTCAGCTTCACCAATTAGTGAAGTGGCTTTAAGAAAAGAGCTAGATTTCCATTTCCACCATCAGGGAAATAATTAAGAATTTCCAATCAACATGCAATGTTAGGAAACTGCCTGGAAGAGGACGTGTGTCTCTATCCTCCTAATACACGTCGAGGAGTAGAGTTTGAGTGGCTAAAGACTCTTCAAGGATCACAGCTGGAGAATTGCAGAAAATTGTTGAATCTCAGGGTCAGGAAACCTTTAAAAAAAGTAGTCAAACAGCCCCTACATCAGCACATGTTGTTTAAGAACAATTCTCCTCACTCATCCAAAAACAATCTCCAACATGTTCAGTTGTCAGACATGACTGGAACTACAAATGGGACTGGCTTCTATGATCAGATGAAACTAAAAAATGAGCTTTTTAGCAGCCAACACTCACGATGGGTTTGGTGAACACAGGGATAAAAAGTACTATACATCTATAAACAATGCAGATTTATTTTCACAGCCACCTTTGCTCAGATTTACCAAGGGTGCCAATATTAGCGGAGGGTACTGTATAAGCTTCTGTATCACAGAGAGCCGATTCAGAACTTTAATATCTCTTAATAGTTAGTGCATCAATACACAAATGTTCAAAACTTGTTAGATTTTTTTTAAATATTTTTTTTTTCTTGTGTTTACCAAAACTGCATTTAGGTTATTTTTCATTTAGTTTTATTAAAATTAAAATAACACTGATCATATAAAACAGTAACATTGAACTATTGTTAAAATAATTCACTAATGTAATGTATTGTAAAATATTATTTATTTCTGTGATTCTCAGCATCACTCGTCTTTAGTGTCAAATGATTCTTCAGAAATGTTTCTAAAATGCTGATTTCGTGGTGAAGAAACATATCTTATCTTATTAACTGCTTCATATACAGTATGAAATCCCCCCCTAAATACAAAGTTCAAAGAACAGCATTTATGTGAAATTGAACACAATGCTGTTTGAAGTAGTAATTTACTATAACTTTTTGATTCATTTAATGCATCCACGCTAAGGTATGTATAAGCAATTAAGATTAATTAAGATAAAATAAGTCTCAAGA
Source organism: Enteromius fasciolatus (assembly GCA_032361145.1). Taxonomy (NCBI): domain Eukaryota; kingdom Metazoa; phylum Chordata; class Actinopteri; order Cypriniformes; family Cyprinidae; genus Enteromius; species Enteromius fasciolatus. The sequence goes on from JAUMHR010000070.1 coordinate 9,280,402, forward strand.
AATGTGAGAGGAATATGATATCATCCTGGTGTGTTTACAGTGGAGGTCATATTCCATTGTACTGCTTCATGTCATAAAATTTTGATAGGATATATATTTCATTGTTTTGAAGATGCCATAAAACTAACCATAAACAACGTTTCTTCACAGACACAGAAAAGGCAAGACAACAACATTCATGAAACTAATTTATTCCGATATACAGGATGGTAAAAGCATTGCAAACCACTCGTTTTTACTACAAAAAATATTATTTAAAAAATAACAAAAGATGTTAATATGAAGCCTGTCTAAGAAATGTACATACAGTTAAAAGTTCACACAAAGACAAAATATACACACTATCTACAAATGTGAAGGTGGACAAACATGGTTATGAAATGCATTTTTCAACACAGCCCTACCCACAAATAAATTAATGAAGCATAAATAATCTCTGCTGTGGTATTATTAACAGTTGGCAGGTGCTCCGGCCAATCACATCACTTCTCTAACTAAGTGTTATAAACCGGTTTACTGAATGATGGAAATATCTAACCGAGTAACTGTTGGTTGTACTGCAGCGGAGTCTGGACTGGATAACAGAGGTCACACTGTGCCCTACTGGTCTGAACTGGTCCGGCTCACTGGAGGACAAGTGTTACATTCTTTCAAACTTATGAAACACTCACAAGGCGTCTTTGTTTTTCATAGAGGGTGACTCATTGGATTCTCCCTGCTGTGTCCCTTTGCTTGAGAAAAGCATGTAGAGCAAAATTAAATACTTGTTGCAGTTTTTGTTTCAGGATGAACTTGACTCGCTGTCTACCCTTCAGTTCTTTCAGGACCATCAGTTACCGGCGAAATTAGGGCTGAAGGATTGAAAAAACAGCACAGAACACATTTCCTGCCTTTACAAATCGATACAATTAAAGTCCTTCATCCTTCTTTAATTCACATAGCTTTGTCCTTCTTTTAAAAATAAAACACAATAAAAATACTCTTCCCATCCATCGTCTCTAAATACATCAGATTTTCACCTGTGATTTCTGTGAACTCAGAAACTCTGAAGTTTAGCCGAGCTAATACCGAAGGAGATTACGAGAGATAAGGAGAGCTCAGTGAGGGTGTTTAGCAATACAATCTGTCTATCTATTAATGTTGAGTGAAAGACGTCGTCTTCAGAGGGCCAGCCTCAAATAAATACCAGAATCCATCTAGAAGCCCTTCACAGTTCTCACAATAAAAATGTGTTCTTCATTTGTTTTCATATTCATGTATATATTCTCTTTAACAGTCCCTGTTCTGTCAAATCTGAATGGATAATTCATAGCTGGAGTATGTAACATGGCAATAAAAGTAACTCCTAAGGCCTTAAAGCAATGGCGTGTCATTTGGTGAAGGTCTGTGATGGTTTTGCGGCTAGTGTTCTTCTTCACTATGGATGGTGCGGTTTTCATAACAGCTGAGATGTTGCTGTGGTAATGTTCATGATTTAATTTCAATGACCTTGATGAAGGGCAGGCTCTTGTTGGTCTGGGTGGATGGTCTCAGTGGTTTGCTGTGGAGAAGACACATGGATTTGAATGCGTGGGCTTCTATGTCCGTTATCAAGCGTATGTGACTATTTGCATAAAGAATTTGCATGTTGCTGTCAGGATCATTTGCATGTCTTACCTGTAGACAATCTGCGCATTGCCGTCTGACGGCAGGTATGAGTTTGACCTTTGACTCCCCAGGTAGTAATCCATCTGATCACGCATCTGTTTGTTCTGTAAGCAAAGCGCACTCAGGTCAGACGTCAGGAAACATTCATGAGATTAAAGGGTGGGTTTACTGATCGCTTTTGTAGGTGGTAAAAATTCATTTTATTTAAAAAATATATATACTGTGCATTTTCATGAATTACGATCAGAGAGAATTAAGAATAACCAAGGTTAGGAACCAAGAATTTTCGTTGAAATATCATTTTGTTCCTTTTAGTAAATCAAAAACAGCACAACAAGTGTAGTCCAATTCCTAAATAAATGACTCTTAAGGATCTTTTTTGTTTAATATTTTAATACATACATTGTAAACTATTAGTAAATAAAACATTATATATATAATTTTAGTCTTTATGCTTTAAAAAATCCTGTTAAATGTAATTTTTTTATATTTTTTTTTATAAAAGACAAAACCTTTTAAATGTGTTTATTATTTCTCAAAGAATGTACTGCTGTGAATAAATCGGACCCTGAATCATTCAGAGGAATCTGAACTGAATTAATGGGAATCATGCATCCTCTCTAGATGTTTGTTTAAATCCCGTGGACTGACCTCTGCTTCCAGCATGGCCACCTTTTCCTCCAGCTCTCTGATCGCTCGGTCTCTCTCCTGAATCACCATGCGTGAGTTCTGAAGCTAGACGACACACGGATGGAAAGCCAGAGTTAGCAGGTGAACCAAACAAGACAAATTTGGTACAATATCCTGCGTTTATGTGCATACGCATGTACCTGTTCAATCATTTGCCGTAGCTTTCTCTGTTGACTCTTGAGCATGTCGTCCAAGTGATGAATCTTCTCTTTCAGGATGGCATTGTCCTTTTCCAGCTCTTCTAACCTGTAAAACGATTAAGCACTATTTATAGCTACACCCGAATGATGCTTAAAGGTACAAAAGGCAACATTACGCCACCAAATCAGTAAGATACACATGTATGATGTCCTTTACCTCTCCCTCCCTGCATGGCCCTCCTCCCTTAGTTCACGCAGCTGTAGGAGTTCGGATTCTTTGGTCATGAGCTGGTCTCTGAGGGTGGAGCTCTCCTGCTCCATGCCACCCATGAGACGTCGCAGGTCCTCGATCTGCTGATCCTGCTGCTCGTTGCTCCGCTGAACCCTCTTCAGATACTCGCTCTGCTCAGATAACTGCTGCTTATACTGCTCGGTCTCTACCTACAACATGAACAGCAAAAATAATTTAATCACAAGGGACAAAAGACGAAGAGCACTCAAATTAATATTTGACCATTCACTCTAAATTTAAAAGTTGGGGAAAATTCATCTTCAGCAGGTTTGACTTTTCTCCACTTGTTTTTGTGGGAAATTTTGATTTATTTATTTTTTTTACTTTTTAGTGTAAAAACTGAAAACAAGAAGTTGAGAAAAAAAACCTCCTGAAGTTGGTTGCTTTAAACTATTAAAGTTTTCTCAAATTTGTATTATTTACAGTATTAGCCCGGATAAACTCTCAAATTTGTTATAGGAAGGCCTCAATAAAACACCTAACACTGACCTCAAGAAAGTTATACAGTGTACATAAGTCACAGTTTACAATACTCTAATTGGCTTATTCCCTGAAGGAGGGAACGGACACATAACGTCAATGACTGACGTCATGGGGTCTCACCTGGGAGACCAATCCGTTCTGATCTTTGAGAACAAGCCAATCGGGATTGGCCGGTGAGAGCACGCCAGCCACTCAAAGTGCACACGGTTAAATAAGATGGCGGTGTGCCTCACCATTCAGGTTCTTGCTGAGGAGCCAATTGTTACCGATCGAGTGGAGTGGGCTCTCAGCCCTAGGGGGCACGGCTCACCTATGGCGCTGAGATGATGGCATTGACCACCCAATGAACTCTGTTTGAAAACAGCATATCTCTTTTGGACTCCGAAACAAATAAATAGCAGTTTGGAGTTCGGGAACTCCTGTAGGAAGGTGAGAACCACAGCGATTGAGCATCTCTGAGGATGAGAGGCACACCAGTCAACGAACAGACCCTCTTCAGAGCATAGATCTGCCTCGTAGAGAGAGCTCTAGCCTGAGTGATGGTATTCACCATGGCCTGGGGAAGGCCAGTGAAGTCTGCAGCATTCCGTCCCGATGCCACACATGCAGGTTCCACAGATCGGGGCGTGGGTGCCAATTGTGCCCTTCCCCTGAGAAAGATCCTTCCTTCTCGGGACTCGGCCGCACAACCAGTGCTAAAGCAGACTGAGCGGCAAAACTGCTTTTCAGTGCATAGTTTCGTTCAGTTTGTTTGTTTCATTATTTAATAAAATTATTCATTTACTTATTTATTTCAAATGATTCATTCATGTATCTGATCGTTTGATTGTTTAGTCATTATAAGCAACATTTTGGAAACTTCAGGATATAAGATGCCTGTATATAATTTCAAACAACTTGTTGCAACACATTTGTACAACAAAGAGAGTTTCAGGAAGTTGAAAATGATTAAACATTTCAAGCTGTTTAATTTTTCGTCATATCATTTTGACATCAGCTGTTTGCTTAACACTGCAATCCTTGACGTATAAGACACAAGCAGCAGCTGATTACGAAACTGCACATCATCCTGATAGAATGCACGCTCTCGCCCCTGCACACACTGTTCTTTCCCAATCTGGATCTGACCCAGTTGGCCGGCAGGAATGTCCGCTTTAGCACAACTCACCTCTCACAAAGGTTCCTTTGAGTGCTCTCATTAGGATCCTTAAATGTTAAGACAGAAACGGATGACAGAAAGTGCATGTTAAGTAACTAACCAGCAGTTTTTCTCTCTCCTCCTGATGTTTCCTCTCGGCCTCTTGGAGCTGGGCATACAGTCGTTTGCTGGCCTCCCTCATCTTCTCTTTTTCCTGCTCATCCATACTTTCCTGAAAGAGAATGCAGAGACAAAACTTTAATGCAAAGAATCTGGAATTTGTTTGGTTACAGGCAAATTTGTACGTGTGTTTATGTAGTTCTCACATGTGTTTTGAATCAGTTATGCAACACAGTAGTTTAGGCAGTAAAAAATAAGAGCAAACTGTACTCAGTTCTAAACCAAGGCACTACTTACAAATTACAAAATGATCCAAATTACAGATGATGTCGACTGAAACACGCCCACATCTCTCCCAGCTTTTATTTATAGACGTGTGTGAGAGTGAGAGGACAATGTAATTTAGACAGAAAGAGGGAGGGGCCTTCCCTGTGTGTGCGTCAACAGGGTGTGCGTTATAACAGTAAAACACTGACGTATGCTGTCATAGCTCAGCTTTTCCACCCGTTCTCCTGCTCTAACCAGAAGCACACATCCCGTTGGGAGGTTAATCCACACTATTCAATGCGAAAAAGAATGCGCTGCCGCCAACATTTACTTTCACCGAGCAACAAAAGCTAAGAATTTGAAGAATGTGAGAAACGTTAAAACCTGTTGAACAAATACCGTCGATTATAAAGAGCCATGGATAATTATGGCGGCTTAACGTGTTTCCTGAGCTGTGGGTTTTGTGTGGTTTCCTGGGTGATTAATTCCTGTCTCCTGGATGACATAAATATTAATGGGTGTTTACCACAGCGGGTTTGTTTATGTGTTGTGTGCTAACAGATTGTTGAGATTTTTATTGTAGGTGTGAATAAGCGATTACCTAATTAACAGCCAAGGGATATAGATTTTTTAACACTGTATATTATATAACTGACGCATGCTGGTCATTTCTAACAGACTGAAGTGCTCTTCATTATTTGAATGGCCCATAAATTATAAGTCTTACTTTAAATCTAATAATTGCAATATCTGTGCAGGAAATATCTGTGCTAATATCAAAATGTGGGATGCACTGGTATTAACATTTTGGATGATATCAATAAGTTATCTAGATAAATAGTGTATTTTCATGTTATGGCCGATGACCTATAAATGGCAGATATAAAAATGTGTTGCCATTTTCTCTAAATGAATAAAATTATATAAAATTAAATATTAAAATTAATAAAATCACTAAAAACTATAGAAAAAGATAAAAACCACTGGTTTGACAGACAAGGTTTAAGCTGGTCCCTGACAAAAATTGCATGTTTGAGCTCTCTTAACTAAAAATATCTTGCTCTGATATATCTTAAAATATGTCTGTGTCATAATGCAAACCTGTAATGTTTTCTTCTAAGGCATTTTTAGCTGCTTAAAAATCTTAATATAAGTAAGCTTAGTCTTGGTTTAAGCTAAGCCCCTTTTGTGAAATCAGGCCAACAGTGTTAACAGTGTTAACAAGGCTTAACAGTGTTAAAAAATGATTAGAATTTGATGTTGACAAAGGTAATCTAAAAGTAAAAATAGGGGAAATAAGCAAGAACTATTAAATATTCAGTATCGACTGATATCTTTCAAGTGAGTGTATGCAAAGTGCTCATACTGTAAATTTCTCACCTGTCTCTCTAAACCATTTAGGCCCTTTGTTGGTGCTGAATGACTGCCATTAACTTTTCTGGGACCAGATAACACCAGCTGTGGGTGAAAAAAGAAGAGTTAATTAATATTTAGTTTTTAATATAGCTTTAAAGCAGAACATATGCAAACTGATGTGTTGTCTTGTCTCACCTTATGTTCTGTCCTGTGACTTTTAGCTGCCATCTGCTCTCTGAGGTTTTTTAGACAGTATCTCACCTGCACACAGTATTGCACACACTATTAATACACAAGTTCTGAAAACATCTGTGGGAAATGATACTGAGTAGTTTTGCTCTGACCTCCTGTATTTGTGAAACTTCCTCTGAGAGCATCTTTAGACTCTGTTGGTGTCTGGCTTGTGCGTCTTTGCGGTCTTCCAGATAAACCTGACAGGTAATCACAAAGATTTTAAAAACATATACTGTGAACTTGGGCACTGATATCGCTTATTTTAGCAAGTGCCTGAATGAAATATATACAATAATTTTACAAGTTAACGTCAGACTCACCTTGATGACCTCACCCTGGTCCTCAGACTGTTTAATCAGATCAGACTTTAATGGCTGTCTCTCAAAAGTTGGTTGTACTAAAGCAAAAGCTCTGCCAATTGGCTGGAATGACATAAAAATACATATTAAATGCCTGCTGTATGCATGTGTAACTACACCTTTATGTCATGCAACATCTAGAGGCTTGATCAGGAGGACTTCTACCTATTAAGTAAGGAATATTACATTCTTTATATTATGAAGAAAAAATAGTTTATATGATTCATCTATATTTCCAAATAAAAACACACCAATCTATCTTTCTCAGAATCAACCTTTGCATCTGCATCTCTTTGCAGAAAACAAAAGCCCCTTTCTAAATACAAAGTAGAAATAACTAACACCCAAAGAGTAGCAGGAAACCCCTACAGAGCAGGAATGGGCGCAGATGTGGGAAAAGGGGCATGGAAAGTTATGCAATTTCTGGAATCTGAAACAATGAGCCTCTAGTCCTACAAGAACTTCCCCTGGAACACAGCCACATGTTCCTTGTGTTTATAGAGCTTTGGCAGACAGACAAACAGAGGGAAATGGACCAAAGAGAGTGTGTGGAAGTGTGTGTGTGAGGTGGGGGGAGTGGTGGAGGGGGGTTATTCCACTGAAGTTATCTGAACTGATTCTAAAGAATCACTGTCACAAATAATCAGCTCATAAACAGCAGATAAGAATAAAATACACAACTACAAACCCATAATGCAATACTTTATCAGTGGCCATTTGACCAGTCTGACTAACTAGCAGTTAGAAAATAGGTAATAAGGCTTACATTTCATACTCAGACTAGAACAATTTATGTTTTATGCCATTAAAAATAAAACGTTATAACCAGTCTTTAAAAAATGGATGACTAAGCAGTTTATGCATACGGTCAGTGCTATAAATAAATCTAGATCTAAATATATAAATACACACTAAACATATATTTAGGTTATGCTCAATCATACTAACACTTCCCTGGTATTATACTACAACATCCTGGTATAATTTCAGGTAAAGCATAAAGATCACAGATTTAATGCAGGAATGGTTTCAAACAAGCACTTTCCCATTCTTCTAAAACCTTCCCATGATCTGACATACTAAATGTATTTTTAAATCGTTCATAAATACAGAAGCTGAATGTGATATCTGAACATGTCAAAACTAGACCATCTCTATCTATGCGTAAAATAGAAAGAAACAGACATGTACCTTATCTGTGGTGGGCTGCTGCTGTTGGTTCTGCTCCTGGAGAGTCAGTCTGAGCGTTCTGTGCCCGTTCTGAACAACGACATGGAGAGAAGCACAAATGTGAGTGAGGGATGCAACAAAGAGACCGTTATAGAAAGCAAAAGGGTGGGAGCTGTATGGTTGAGGGGAACATGTGGGGAGGAGAAACTGAGTAATGCCCTCTGAGAGAGAGAGAGACTGACTGGAGGCCAGTGGCGCATTCAAGTTTGGCAGGAAGGTCTGTGGTTACTCAATGAGAAAGCGAAAGGCATTTACAGTCCAGTCTCTAGGATATACAAACTCTGATTTGATTTGTTCCTCAGCTTCTGGAAAATTCCAAAACTTTGTATTTGAATGTAAATTTAAATCGTCACAAAAATGGAGGCGGGACGCCACAAATCTAAACGGAACAATGCGTTCCAGCGCAGAATGGAATATCACCATGACAACCGGGATACCCATCAACAACATAAACTATGTCTGTTGGACACAGGAAGAGACAAAGCAGAGACTATAAAGCTTTGGCAACCACACAAACAGATGAGAGGATACACTCTTTCACAGCATAAGATAACATCCACATGACCAAATTAAGAGAAACTGAACTGAATAACTGTATATGGTATTCAAGAACATAATCTGATGAAATATGTAAAACAATAAACCAATTAAACCAACCACAGATGGCTGTGTGCGAGTCCATCCAGAACATTCTACTGACTGTAAAAGTAGTCTGTGTGAGTCACGGTGGGGCAGGAGGTCTTGAAAGTGAGCGTGTGGCAGACAGCGTGCACAAAATGTGACACGTTTATTTTAATATGCGTGAGCCAGGCCCAGTCTGGCTGTGAAAATGTCCCTGGTCACCATTGTGGTGAAGATCAAGTGTCTAAAAAGTCAGAGCAAAGGTGACAGAGGACATTACACGTTCACATGAGACATATTCCATTAGATTAAAGGTGATTCATATTTACTGTCATTAGAGCAGGTACTATTTTAGCAATATTAGAGTGCAAATAATGTGGGGATAGAAGCCAAGAGACCAGTTTAGTGCAAATGACGTGGAATATAAAACGAGGAGGTGTACTGTGATAATGGGGTGAAACGGCAGATGACTGTTACAGTAAAACTGACATCATGTTCAAACAGAGAAGCTGCAGTGATTCATAAAAATACTGCAAATTATTATTATTACCTTCTACTATAGCTTTCATGTGAGATCATACAGTAATAGGTAATAATGTGACAGAATATGAGATACACTAAAAGGCAAATTACTATAGCAAATGACATTATATAACATTATGTGATTAAGTATACTTCTATTCCTATGAAAAACAATGAATCATCTGTGGTGTGTGCAACAAAATGATTCCCTATACCCCTATATAAGGGATATATGAAAGAGTTTAGCATTTTAGCGACATTATATGTAATAATACTGTATCAAACAATATTCTTAAGATTTTAATTTAAAAGTTGTTTTATTGGTCTGGAGTTAACAAACATATATAGAATAAACAAATTTAAAAGGTATTCATTTCTCTGAGTTGAAGTTTTTATCACACAATTCTGAATTTGTATCACACAGTTTTGAGTCAGATTTGCAACTCAGGTCTTACCGTTCTGTTTAAATCTATTAAAAAGCATATGCATAATGCATACACATGACCTTTGAAATATCCGAAGCCTGTTTCTGCCACAGAATGATCAAATTAAAAGTGCATTAATTTTTAATCTTACATTTGTGACATTTTCTTGCAATTCAATGAAAAAAGTTGTGAGAGTTGTCAGAGTTGTGAGATTTACTTTGATCAGGGGCTGACTCCAGTATAGCTCTGTCAGAGATAAATCAGTGTCTGGCACTGAAGGAGGGGGCTACAACTTTATCAGACTCAACACTGAGTCAATCAAGCCATCTGCATGTTTAAAGAATGATTTAACAGATGTCGATAACATTTTTTGCAGCTGACAAGGTTTTTTTTTCTGGAATCGAGATCATTAGACAGCATCTGTTATAAATTCGAGATCAGGCAAATGTTAAGTCATGATCATGACAAACAAGATGATGCTATACAGTTCACCACAGAACACTCTGCAATCGACATGTTTCGTCAAAAACATTCCATATGAAGCTGGAAGTTACACACCGTTGCGTTACGTGTCACAAAGACGGATTGCATCATTAGTCTTGTGATGCAGGTTTGTAAACATAAGCTGTCCAAGTAAAAAAAAGACCTATTACTATTGTACCACTTACTAAATCACTAAACAAAACGCGGCCACACCTCAACCCACCTGGCCAAAACAAGACATTTATCGTAATCCCATAAACGACGACACTGCAGCAGGAAGACGGACAAACTCGACGTAAAGCAACGCAGTCAGTATCAACAAAACGACAACCAAACAATAAAAGTTGGTTTAAAAATAAAAGTAAATGAATTATGCCTTAATATATTTACCTGAGTACATCTACAGGCGCTACCGCAGGGAAGTCCTGTGACTGTGTGCGAATCCAGTGTTTCCATAGAAAGGCAAAGCAGCGTTTAGAGAGTCGAGATCAGTTCAAGTTCACCACACCTCTACCCAAGAGGACAACAAAGACACAATACACACCTGACACGCACCCAGCACAAAACAATTTTCATGCCTGTAATGGGAGAGGATTAAAAAAATCTATTTTGGAAAAAAGTTTGTAATGATAACGCTGGAGGCATCAGAACAGGCTATTCATCACAACAGAGCGTCACATACCAAAACATCATCAAAACATAGCACGACATCAGCCTTTCAAATGGACGCATATAAACATGCATACAAATTTGCATGTAAAGTCTCTGACTGACAGGAATGATAATTATTTAGAGATTATATAAGAGCTCTGTGAGATTTGCATGTTTTGTGTACCAAGGAAATAGAAAATAACAGAGGCGTTGGCGACGGGGTATTAAGAAGACAAACAGAAGATTAATAAGAGATGGAGTGCGAGGTGTTTGTTCACTGGGAAATCAAACCAGGTCAGAGTGAAACCTGAACGCAGGGGTGAGGTACAAAGCAGGGAGACAGAACAAGAAGAGCTTTAAGAGAGAGACAGGACGTAGAGAAGGATGGGTGAAAAAGAGAGGGAACATGGGGGGGGGCCATGTTTGAGGGCCATGAGTGGAATGTGTCATTGGATACAGGCCTCTGGCCCTCTCAAAGAGACAGACAAAAGACTCAGCTAATCACACGAGCGTCTTTTCCTCTGTAAGATGTAAAGGTCACGTGAGAAATCTGAATAGCTGCTGGAAACCTGAGCCTGTATATAGACAATGGTGACTTTATACAAATACTGAATCTGAGTGGACTGAAAGATTAATGATAGAACCATTAATCATGATATAGAATAAACAGAATAATACAATTTATAAATAATACATTTTATATAAAATATTAAGTTATTAGGTTCTGAAATGTTGCTTTATCAATACAATATATACATATATAGGCCTATATATATATTGACAAATAGTATGTACTTGAATGTTATTCATGAATGTTTTATCAAAAGTATTTGCATATGTTTTTGATACACCTTGGGCATTTTTCTCTTTTTTATTTCTTATATTTTGAAACCAGAAAAAAAAACCATCTAATTATCCATGAAGGAAAATGAATGAATGTAAAAAACTATTTTTTAGTTATAAATAAATTAAATTAAATTAGCAACAAACAGTTAAAAGTTTACATTGTTCATCATTTTCATTTGTGTACTTCAAAGCGCTTCCAGCATTGTTGTAACAAGACAAATCACTAGTCATTTTCACCGCAGTGTTCTGTGGAACCTCGAGGCAACACAACCAAGCCAAGCTTTCGCATAGTGTACATATTTGTAACTACTGTATTGTATGCACTCTATATTACCCCCCAGACACACAGAGGCCTAATGACTATCAGTGCAACTTGATGAGAGAGGCAGGAATTGTTCTTTCACACAAGCCACATAAAAAGCGGGTAAATACAAGTTTGAAGTTAAATATTTGTTGTTTGACTCCTAAGTCTATGCCAAAAGCGAAAGAGGCATTGATGAAGGGAGTGGTTAATGAACAAAATAAACAGAGTAGACGGAGTAGAGGGAAAGTAAATATACTGACACAGCTGGTTGAACAAAGGTTTGAAAAAATGTGTTGTAAAAAAGCAGGAACGCCTTACATAACCACAGATCATCCGGGTTAATCTTGTAAAAAAAAACAATATAGTTACAAAAAAGCTTTTGTTGGCTTTTACATCATATTGAATAGGGGGAGTTTTTATTTTATTTTATTTTTTTACATAATCTCCAAATCAATTTCAAATAGTAAAAGTGAAAAAGTGTGACCACATTTTATTTTAAGGTTCAGTTTTTGTTATTAACAAATCATTAACTATGACTTTTTCCCCAGTAAACTTACATTTGCTACTTTGTAAGTTGTTACGTTTATTGGGTAGGATTAAGAATGTAGCGTATGGTCATGCAGAATATGTGCTAATAAACAGCCACAATGTTAATAATATGCATGCTAATAAGCAACTAGTTAATACTGAGAATTACACTACCAAGTTCTCTTTACCCTGATCTACTAGAAAACTACATGGATTCATTAAAAGTACTTTCAGATGTGAATATGTAAGTGCGCGACTCTCTAAAGAATGCATCTCAAATGGTCTTTGACCTTGTGATGCATGACAAGTCCATTAAAGAGCTTCCTGTTGAATGATGTCCTGTTTTCATATTTGCAAATGAAAAACATGCAAAAGCAGTAGCTGCTGAAAAACATAGGCTACAGTGTGGTGCATGATCCAGGCTTTTGGATCAGTCTAATAGCCACAACATTAAAAAGGAAGGAAAGCTTCCACAATCAAGCAAATACTTGAGACCTGCCTCACTTCCTATACCTTCTAGCCCACTTTGCATGTAGAAAGCATGAAATATATATTCTGTGAAGCCATAAAACCAGTAAGAGCACACGGCTGCCCAGCAACCTGATAGAAAGCTCAGGTTAATAATCATCTAACCTGCCATTACAGTTTTTAAATACAGTGCTGGTTAAACAGACACAGACACAGCTGGCATTTGGCTTAACTATCCCCTGTGCTGGCGCAAATGCCTCTTACAGGTTATTAGGGAAACCAAATATCAAGTAAGTGACATTAAACCAGATTAAGCATCTGTTGTGCATACAGAGAAGGGCACAGGGAGGTAAAGGAGGGTTAGTGCTGCTTGCCACTATAAACACTGTTTATTAATAAAGGGTCACATTTAAACTGAGATTATTTGTCTTTACAAAATTCATTTTGACTATAAAAACGAATGAATGAAGCACTGGACCTTGTAAATAAGCGAGGGAACACGTATCACATTAATATTTTACCAGGAGATGCGTTATAGAGGATCAAAGTTCTCTTTTATGAGTATGATGAGAAAACGACCCAGAAAACTTTGGCACCACGTGTTAACATTTCCCATCGAAACTAACTATTTTAGTAATATTTGAATCAATGTTACTTGCTAAAAGCATCCACATCCATACAGGCTATTCACACGAGTTTTATGTGTAACTTTGGTATTCAGATACCACCAGACCTGTGCAAAACTATGCAGACAAATTGAAGTATAAATAATCGCATTTGTAATTTTTCAAGAGTTTGTAAACAAGTAGCCTAATAAATAATTGGTACATACCGTTCTGTCATCCCATCTGATTTCATCAAATGTGCACATACTCCCCATTCGATTCATTTTAGCTTAATGTATAAAAACTCAACTGACAGGAGTGTTTCAGTAAATGAAGTCAAATAAGTGCAGAAGGTGAATATTCCTCTGCGCGCGCGAACTCGTCGGTGTTGTGTGCTGATATCGTCAGTCACGCTGAATAATAAATATCCTCGCCGCGAGCTGAACCGTTCTGTCAGACACTCCTCATCCCCTCCCTCTCGCAGGTTTCATCGGTCGTTACAAAGCGTCAGAGTGAAATCTGTCGTGTGACCTCATTGCTTCGGCATCTCTCTCCGGTGTTTGTTTCGCCTCAGCCCGCAGGGACAGCGTCATGTGGCGTGTCTCACCTGAACGACACGATCTCATTCCACTATCCCGAGGTAACAAAAAAAAAAAAAAAATCAAGAAATACATTCTGATAGAACATATCTTTGAAGTTAATCAGTGATAGCCTGAAACATAGGCCTGTCCCCTGTCCAAGGTAAGTCAGCAGACGCGCCAAAAGCAAAAGAAAAGTCAAGAAGTGTGACTAGATACAACTTAAGTTTATCTTTTCACAGTTGAATATATAGCTGGATATGTGTTTGATAAAGTTGGATAGGCCAATAATAATAGTAGGTAGGTCTAATACAATTATTATAATTATTATACTATAATAATACAACAAAAAAAATCAGAATAAAACAAAAAGTATTAGTGTTTCTAGATCTGAACTAAGAAAGATTAAAATATATAAATCAGTATGCAACTAAACAATAAATGAAGGAACTTATTTTAAATTAAGAATATATAAAGAAAAAGGAAATCAGACTCAGGTGAGGTAATATCTGTGAGTAACAGTCAACATTCAGCTGAATCCCATCTCAAAGTACTATAATTTGATGTCTCACTCTACTTATTGCAACACCGGAAATATTTAACAAGTTTGCATCACTGGGGTCCAGACCAGATACAGCTAGTGGCCTTTTAAACTAGAAGAGAGCTGGAGTTTGATAAACAGTTTTGAAGGATAATCATAACCCACATATGCAACAAAGGAGATACTGTATGGTACAGTATAAGTTAATAATTTTTAACCAAAAACATTACAAGTCCAAATGTTTCCATTTTTATCCCTGTTTTTACATATCTGTTTTATTCAAGGCTGTTTAATTGTTAAATTGCATCAGTTCCAAGAGTCACAAATCAAGAGTCATTCCATACAAAACAGTTGCCATCTCATGAATGTGTGTATAACAAAGCATCACACCCTGTTATCAAGTTTACTCTTTTAACGTCATGAACTATTCTAGAAACCAATAGAACATTGTCAATTTGTTATTCTTTGGGTACATTTCAAGGACAAGGGGTTTTTAAGATGATGATTTTTAAATGTCATCATTGTTACATTGATTTTGTAGTGAGCAATAACTGTTAAAAGTACGTATTTATTGGCATTCAATTACAATAAGCACCTTGCAGTGTCAAAACGATCAATCTCAAGACTAAAGAATTGAGGTAATAATGTCAAACTCATCTGTAAAAAACTGTCAACCCAGGTACATCTCGTGAGACATATTTATTTCTGAAAAAGGTGCCCATGGCCCTCAGAGTAAGAGTAACAGATATTTGTATAACAATCCCAGTTGTGTCAATATTGTGTCTAAATGTGACAAGGTCCTCAAATGGCTTTAAATTGTATTTAAATTTAGATTAACTTATGAAAAGCATTTCGTGCATTTCATTAATACTAAATCATTCATAAAAATTTGCCAGAGGCATTACCGTCTACAACCCAACCCCTTCTTTTAAAAATGTTTTCAGCGATATATAAATAGCAATATTACAACAGTTGATATTAAGCAATAATTTTCCACAGATTGGCACGAATCAGTGATACGATGCTCTGTGTGTGTCTAGGGTGTGGATTTTGACTCCTCTTTGTAAAGCACCAAAGGTTCAGCATTTGAGTGTTTCCTGAGACCCAGTTATGGAGTTTTTGCCTCTGTAGTGGACATCATATTTTTGTGAATTTCTCAGACCTCACATCATGTCACAGTTTTAAGCCAGGATGTCTTGTACAGAGCACATTTAGGGCTTTTCAGAGATACCAACAGGGCTTGACACTGGCACCCGCCCACCCGCCAAATGCGGGTAAAATTCGGCTGTGGCGGGTAAAAACTTTAGTCT
>JAUMHR010000070.1:9307224-9342862 GCA_032361145.1 Enteromius fasciolatus
TTTATCTTGGGTGATACTGCGCAGTTTGACTGTCAGAGACTCCAGCGGGTGAGATGTGGTTAGGCAAGAAATAGACACATTGTCACCCTTGAAACAATTTATGTTCAACTGATGAACTTGGCTGCAGTGTCTCTGTGTCCCCACTGAAAGGAAATGAAGAACAAATTAAGACACCAAGTACTGAGAAAACATAGATCCGGAAACCACCACATCACTTGCAGCAATAAACAGCATGTAGTTTTCACCTAGTTTTACCTGGTCAAACAGGCTTTGATCATTTGTATTTCTTGAAAGCCTGACAAGTTACCCATTTCACCCACAGCTAAACACATACACAACAGAGAATATAGACCAAAAAAAGAAGATAATCGTGACAAAGCACCCATAATACGGGTGTTCACATTATTTTATCAAACCCCCGTATATATATGCCTTTTAAAGACTTTTTCTACAGATGTTGTCTGGACTCCCACTAAACCAAAGCATCTATTAACATTGCCAGTGTATTAAGAATTGATTAGTCGAGTAATAAAGTTTAATTTTTGTACATCAATGTTTATTAAAACTGTCCATTGTGATGGACTCACATCATTCCTTGCTTTAAATAAAAGTTACATATTTAATTTTGGTTGCTATTCAATGCATTAAAATTATATAACACAATTAATGCATTCATTTTCTCCAATTAATCCTATTCCTATTAAACTTTTTAAGTGTTGGTTATTTATAAACTGATTATTTTCAGTTGTTCTGATAGACTATGCAACATTTGCAATGCAGTGTTGAATGGCTATAATTATTCCATCCTCAGAAAAAGAGAAAAATACTGAAATACTGAAGTCTTCATAGTAAAGATATGCTTAAAGAAATATTTGAAATGTTGTTTATACATTAATCTGGAGATTCAATTTGAAATTGTTGCAATCTAAAATTAAAATGAAAATAAAATAATGTTAGGTGCAACTAATCCCTATTAAATTTATGATTAGATATTTTTAATTAATAGCCAGCACAAAAATGAATGAAACATTGTTAACTGCAAAATGCTATCAATAAAACTCATATTAATCATAAAATTAATATAAAATTAACTCAAAATTAATCATATTCATGTCATACATTTACACATCCACAATAAATTGATAAAATCTCTTCTTTGTATGTTGGTTAAATGCATTCGGTTATATATAAAAGACACTTACCTTTACTTTGTAATACAGCTGGTATTAGAAGATGCAGGAGTTGGAGATGTGAAAGCTGAAAGCTCTTCATCATATACAGATGCTTACTGCAGGAGAGCTGAACTCTGTATGAGCAATGTCCGCATCAGTTGTTTTCAGTTACTGTAAAAGTGCGGCGGAAGTAGTGTGTTCATATAAAGGAAGCTGTTATGAAGACTGCAAACACTTCATGATGTTGACAGTTTAGCTCACTGCAATACTGAATACGATTAAAGGCCACAAGACCTTTTACATACAGAGTTGTTTTTGAAATGCCAAAGCCCACATCACTTACAGTAACAGAGTTAACGTTTTATTATAAGTAACTGGTAATAGTACTTTTTAAAACTATTCCACTTCTACATCAACACGTTTTAGAAAATAAGAACAATATTTGAGTGAAAATCCACAGAGGAAACAGTTTTTTAGGCTATATTCACTAGTTTGTAAATTAGTGTATGTTAGTGTATGAGTGGGAGAAATGGCTACTTGTCAGACTTCTAAAAAGGACAAATCACGAACGCCTGTTTAACAGCATCTTTCACAGACCAGTTGTTTTGTGTTTAAGGACAGAAGCCTTTATGTTGCTATAAAAAGCCTTTATCACTGTGTACACAAAGCAAGACATCTGTGAAAAAGAAAAGTGGTCAAAACATGAAAGTAAAGGATAGAGACCGTCAAACAATAAAGACTGTCTAGACTGCATGCCTATTTCCCTTCCACACACATTTTCTACAATTATATTATCTGAACTCTCTGTGAATCACAGAATCAAGTGACGGTGCCAGTGTAATGTTGGTTGAGTGATGCGGTTTAAACCTTTCCTAAAGTTTTCTTACTTTAAAAACTGATATATCTTTCTACAAACAAGAGCTTAACGGTGATGTCCAAACTGCAAGTCCATGCACCAGGCCAGTGTTGTCCTGAATTATATAACTCCCCTCGTTGAAATCAATAGTAATCCTAACTCCATCCCTAATCCTAACCCCTCCCCCACACCTAACCCTAAACCTACCAATACTAGCAAAGTCATAATCTGGCACTACACTGCAGTTAATTAGTATTAACTTTCCTCTTCAGAACAAAATGAATACATTATAAATTTCAACGCATTTAAGCAACAATGTTTCAGAGGTAACTCGTCGTAATTTTAATTCAAATATTTTTCCATAAAAAGTCCTTGGATGGAAGCCTGATATGATCAAATCTGTGATCGGAGCACGGGCAAGACTCTGGATGCTGGTTTGTTTTCATATTCTAATGGCAGACGAGGTGGAGCTGCTTCAGAACGGAGAGTAAAACAGGGACAAGCAGTAGAGCCTCATTTTGTTCATTAATATGTTGGTTGTTTATGCATTTTCAGGTACAGTAGTTTAAAATAAAATTGTTTAACAGTGGAAGTTAATCACTGTCTTCACTGGGTGTTTATGAAATTTTTGCATTTATTCACATCACATGCGATTTGATAGCTGCTCTTGTGGTTGACTGTCATGATCTGGTTAATGCAGGACACTACGGAAAGTGGGTACACAAAGCTGACCGAAAAAGAAGCAGGTATACGCCGTATACACCTGTGCACACCCTGCACTACACCACGGAGATTAAACAGGACCATGCACCAACATGCATCAAGAGATGCTAGGCTCATTCAAATATTAAATATCAAGCTCAACTGAATATGATAACAACTGCCAAGCTTTTTATTGGGTGGGACAGTTGACAGCACAATCAACCGAGTAAAGTACAAGTACACCTTAAAAAAAACAATGGAGAGGAAGTACTAAAGTAATGAATTTATTTCTGATAGAAAAGGTTTTGCGTACAGAAAAATGCAAACCTTTGATTTGATCAGAGCTTAATACAAATTCTATAACAAATAAATACAAAACACATGTACATAAATCATTCTCATTTACTTTGGAACAAGAACAATTACAAAAAAATTATTATTAGATTTACAAGGCATTGTAATGGTGTACCATTCACATAAGGCAGATGCTGCGTGCATAGATAGTCCTGTAGATACAGACGAGAACAGGCAGCGTGGTGGCAAAACATGATGATGAGTCCGATTACAAGATGATATGGTAGAAAATTTAAGAGTTATTTCAGCTACTTTATATAACATTTAAATCAATATTATACACTGATGTGAAGAAATAAAAAAACAGCAACAGCAGATCACGTGTTGCTAAACTAACAAATGAATCACTTTCATTGTTTTACCATTAGGAATCAACACTGATTTCTCTTTTAGCCTGTCGTTAAAGATGAACAATTCTGGTAGAAACAGAAACACTAGGCCTACTTGTGCTTTCACCTAAAAATATACAATAATTGCATAACAGACGAGGCTGAATTTCACAGTGCAGTTGATTTATAAACTCTCTGCTGCTTTATAAACCTAGATTACATTTGCTACAGGTACATCAGCACTGAACTTCAATCTCATTCTTTAAGTTCAGCATGTGTACAGAAACAGCAGTGACGAGAGTACGGCTGAAATGTCTTTCTTATGATTATGTCGTTATAAAATAAATTTTAGCATCACTTATGTCTCTGTGTAGTGCTGATTCACTTGTACCTGGAACTGTGTCCAGGGAGCGGGCCGGGAGAACGGCGGGCTCGAACCCTAGCGAGTAGAACCCTAGCGAGGGTAAGGGTTCGTCGTCCGGCTCGAACTCCAGCTGCCCCCCGGAGTGGGAAATTGTGTTTAGAGGGCGGCAGAAGGAGGAGGAGGAGGGTTTTGCAAAAAGCGAGATGAGGATGAATGGGGAAGCTTGAGGTTTTATAGTGCTTTGGAACTGTTTGATTGGGTGATCGTAACCGGGGGATTGATTAGCTGATTGCTAACAGCTGCGGGCAATTCAATACAGCGATCCACTCGAAACTATGTTATTATCAAAACATTTATGTATTTCTCTTTGCTGTACTACATTATAGTTATATATACTATTCTTTTAGGCGAATACTCTCTCTGCTGTGTTCATTTCTCTTCTACTAATACCCTAATATCCCTCTTTCTCCCATCAGCCTCTCTTTAACACACTCCTAATAAAATCATCAGTGCTCATAATCGCTCACAGGACCCTTAAAACTAAATTAAATCCCGCTGCCCTCCATCTCTGTTCATTCACTTTATTCAAAAGTTCTTATTTCTTCTATTAATCCCTAATTACTCGAACTACAAAAATCTCAAATTGTCCTTGCTAATCTGAGCCGAGGTGAAATTCAGTTTCTAAATGGCTTCAACTCTGAACTGATCTCAAAAAGCTATTTTTTCAATATACTAAAAGGATCATTAAGGTGAAACTGATGTCTAGATAAACAATGTCTGAAATCTATTTGACTCACTGACAGTCAAAACGTCAGGTGTCTCAAAGTGTGTGAAAAGCTGTGGTCCCGTTTTATTGATGCTTAAACATCATAATGTACAGTCTGATTCATAACTATGGTACTGTGTGTCCAGGAATGAAGCATCAATGAAGTGGAATTCCAGACTTTCAGCAGGAACTGGTCTGTAGGTTGCTCTCGGTGAGGATGGATGTTATGCTGGAAGGATCATACAATCCATCGTCATCATCGTCATCGGAGCTGAGCACTGAAGACTCCAGAGCTGCCTGTCGGGCCTGCTGGATCTTCCTCCTGAGGGGAAAAAATAACAGTAGTGTCTTAGAAAAAAAAAAAAAACTTATAACAAACTATACATGCGGTTACACTTTACTTTGATAGTCCACTTTAGACTTTTTACTGCTTTCTACTACGTTACTACATGTCAACCTATTCTCATTCATTTGCAACTACATGACTACTAACTCTCAGAGTAGACTGTTAGGGTAGGTTTAGTGTTAGTAGAACAAGTTGACATATATGTGTAAAGTTTCTGATAGTCAGTATGTTGTGGGCCGATCAGGAAAAAAGTGTTATAAGCAGACAGTCTACTAATACTCTAATGACTGCTAGTTGACATGTAGCTGCAAAGTTACTTACTGTTAGTAGAGTGTTTAAAGTGCAGTTTTTTTGGCTTTAAGTTATTGTATTTCCTTTTCATTATTGTATCAAGTGGTCTCAAAACAAGGGAGCCTCAGTAAATGTCCAAGTGGGCCACAAGGATGAAAATATTTCGAATGAATATATTATTAATAAAAATTAGAATTAATACGAACAATACTAGCAATGTTATTCTGCACACTGTGTAGGACATTTTCATGTTAAAGTGAAATGTGGGCAAATATGGGAGTGTTTTTAATCATTTGGGATAAAAAGCTGTCTCTGAGGAATAAGTGTGTGAGTGGGGGAGCACACATTTTATATTCATTCATTTTTTAAATGGATTTAAATAATCTTAACCCACAAGAAATGGCTCCATGGGCCGGTTTCCCGGATAGGGATTAGATTAAGACAGGACTAGACTTTTGCTAATTTAGGACATTTAAGAATTTGTAGAAACATGTCTCACAAAAATGCATTATCTGTGAACATTTTAAGACCAAACAATGACAATAATGTATTTTAAGATATCGCAGTGCAAGCTTTTTCCAGTTAACATTTGTTTTAATCCAGGACTAGTCTTAAACCCTGTTTGGGAAACTGCCCCCATGTGTTCAATGGATAAAATAAACTTCTAGCCACAACATGTCAAGTTACTCCCTCACTCAGTTTTGCTTTGTTTTCTGGCTCCAAACACACCTAAACGGCAAACCGCTGCTCCTTATAAACAAGCAAATACTCCACCATTTTCTTCTCTCAGTCAAACACACTTACTTGAGTTCATTCTCTAGTGCCGTGACTTTGGACTGCAGCGCATCCTTCTGCTCCTGCATCTCCTCCATGTCTCGGATGGCCTTCCTCTTCAACCCCTCCAACCGCTCGGCCTCAGCCTCTCCTTCATCCACCTGCCTCTTCAGAGCCTTCACACGCAGAGTCAGCTGAAGAAGAACACATGCATTAAACAAACGCTCCCTCACACACAGCTCTATATGAGCACATGTAGCGTGTGGATTCTTCACCTGGTCTCTCTGCTCCGTGTGCTGATGTCTCTCCTCATCCAGGGTGATGTTTAGCTCCTTTAGTTTCCTCTCCAAGCGCCTCTGAGAGGACAGCACAGAATTCTTGTCTCTGTAAGAACACACAACTATATGCTTGAACCGCAGGACTTCCTAAACTTGCCATGTACCAAATTGTTTCTTATTTTTTACTTTATTTAATGAACTTATTCTAGTGCGTTTACAAATACACAGCTACAATAAAAAGTTACATATTTTTGGTGAAGCAGGTGAAACTATCGGCAGAGCAAATTAAAGTGCTTTTCTCAAGAATTCTGTAGTGCTTTGTGTGTAATGTAACTGTTTCTGCCACTTCACTGTAGCGGTTTTAGAACCGCAGTTTATTAGGACCTGTTTTTGTTTGTTTTTTTTACCTCTCCTCTGCACGCAGTCTTTCCTCGAGGTCCTGGATTTTGCTCTCCAGCTGAGACACACCAGTAGTGGAACGTGACTGGCCCTCCATCTCAGCTACACGAGATTTATAATCCTTTATCTGAAAGAGATGCAGATTAGATGAAACCCTTTGGCCAATTTAAATGAAAGCATAGCACGGTAAAAAATTTGGTATCATTTTTGTTAGAAACTCAGGCAGTGATGAATACAACAATAAACAATATAACTATAGATGATGCCATACTGTTCAACAGTCATGTGGCGTACCTGTCTCTCCAGAGCGTTTTTGTCCAGCTCAAGGTCTTGTTTGGAGGATCGTTCTTGCATGAGCTCTGAACGCAGCTGTTCAATCTATAAAGAGAGAAGAATTACCACAGCATTTTGATTAAAATAATTAGCAGATCACAGACCTGTCTTAAAGAAGACATATGAACGTAACTTTAAATGACTATTAATTATATGCTCTACAATACAAAAATATAACAACATTACTTGGAAATACTCATACGATTAACATCTCGCCAAAATTTAAGTATAGAACTATACCAGCTAGCCATATTATGGTATATATTTTCAATATTTCTTTCTGTAAAAGACATTTTTAAACTACTTGAAAATAGTCATTAGAATAATAATGAAATGTTCCTTGGGTACTACATCAGCACATTAGAATAATTATTGAAGGGTCATGTGATGCTGAAGACTTAGAAATAAAATTAATATTTTAATTTGAAAAAAATCTTTTCAACCCCAGACTTTTAAATGTCAGCGTACCTGATCTCGGCTCCTGGTGATTCTTTCTGTCAGCATCTCTGCAGTGTTCTTTTCCTCGTCTAACTCAAGCTCCAGGTGTTTGATTTTGTCCTGCAGGTGGAGACATAGAGCAAAGACAGACTGTTACCACATCACCGCTCTCTCCATCGCACCATTTCACTAAAACATCAGATGTAAAGGTGAAACACACACCTCCAAGCTGCGGATCTCTCGCGAGCGATCATTTTGTGTGGTGCGCTGTGTCTCGATCTCACTCCCCACATGTTTAAGGCGGTTGGTGAGCATCTCTTTATCTAATAAAGCGTTGTCCCGATCCTCATAACTTGAGAACAGCTCCTTCTTTTGACGGGCCAACTAAAAACGAGCAAAACTGTATGACCACAAACTGCAGATGAATTCCAAATGTTAGAATTTTAATGAGTCCAGAGCTGCACCTCGTCCTGTAGGGAATGTATGGTGCTCTGAGCTCTCTCCAGCTCACTGAGCTTCTCTTTGGCATTTTTCTGCGAGTCTTGCTGCTCTTTCCTCCACTTCTCTTTCTGCTCATCCAGCTGAGCCTGCAGGAGCCGGACCTCCTCACGGGATGCTGCAGACAAGCGCTCCATCTGACACACAGAAACAAGAGAGAGATAAGGACAGTCACAGACAGAAAGTAAAACGATGCATGGCAGATTTAAATCTGTCAATTTGCACATACCTCTTTATTGAGTTTGTCTACTGCTCTCTCCTGTTGTCTCTTCTGGTCCTCGAGCTGTGCGCTCTCCTTGCGGACAGCGTCTCTGTCTTTCTCTTTCTCTTCAAGATTACGAATCAGCTCGTCCCGCTCTAGGCCCAGTCTGGAGTTCTCTCGCCTGGACTCCTCCAGCTGCTGTCTCAGTTTCCTGGTCTCCTCCTGCTGCTCCTGTTCAGCCTCAATACTCTGAGACGTGCGCTCCTGCAGCTGAGACTACAGACACACACATAATGGATCAGAGGAAACCTATAACTGCACTTTTGAATGTATGACATCAGCTAGTGAACTCAAATTGACACAAAGGATCGTAAAACAACTGTAAACAACATAAAACAGTGTTTTTCCATTAAAAGATTAGTCGAATATTTTAAAAACCAGTGGTTTTCAACCTGTGGCCCACTATTGCATATTATTAATAGAAATTGTAATATTGGTAATATAATTGGTAATATAATAAAAACTTTTTACTAAATAATAAAAACTTTTACCCGTTTATTCAATAAAGACAATTAACATCCTTGCCTCTGAGTACTTAGTTAACCCGACACAAAAAGCGTGATTGTTTAAACTCTTTTGCAGTGGGCCGCGGAAGCATATGTTTGGCCGTGTGGGCCGTTGAGTTAAAAAAGGTTGGGAACCACTGTTCTAAACTTTTTCTCACCCTCATTTCATCCAAGATGTTCATGTCCATCTTTCGTTAGTTGAAAAAAAAAAAAAAGGCTTTTTCTCCATACAGTGGACCTCAAAGGGAGCCCAACAGGAAGTTCATTAAAGCACATAATGGAAAGGATTTTTAGTGTAGTGATAGTTTAAAAATGTAGGGCGAAAAAACTCTTCTTACACATCATTTTTACCTTTTGAATCTGCACTGAAATTGCATTTTGGAGCATCAACCCGTTGAGTCAATCCAGGAATGTTTTTTATCATAATCCTTATTTGTTTTTTCAACTAAGCAAAGAAAAACATGAACATCTTGGATGACACGGGGTTGAGTCAAATCTCAGTTTTTTTTTTTTTTCTTGAAGAAAACTAAACCTTCAAGTTCACAGAATTGCATCGACTTTTTTTTCTTTATAACATGATAATAAAAAAAACTTTTCTGTTCCCCACTGGTGTAATGCCAATCCCCACCTGAACCCCCAAAACTCCAGACCATCACATCTTTTAAAATGCAGCTAACCAAAAGCACTTCACCACCCCGCACTCTCAAAGCAATGCACTAACACACACTTTTATTATAGTTTAACGAGAGGGAAAATAAGGTGCATCGTTACATAATGATGTTAATCTGCATCCTAACCTCCAAGCGTAT
The DNA here is from genome assembly GCA_032361145.1 of Enteromius fasciolatus. Taxonomy (NCBI): domain Eukaryota; kingdom Metazoa; phylum Chordata; class Actinopteri; order Cypriniformes; family Cyprinidae; genus Enteromius; species Enteromius fasciolatus. The sequence continues at coordinate 9,316,702 of JAUMHR010000070.1, forward strand.
GATTCTCTCCTTTATACGTGCATTGGTTTCCTCAAGTTCCTTGTGCTCATGTGTCAGATTGTTTACTTGGGTCTGAGCAGAGCTGAGCTTGTCTCTCTCCGCCTGAAGCTCCTCTTCAGTTGAGAGCAGCTGACTGCGCAGTCGGCCCACCTCTTCTTGAATGTCACTCGACTCTTTGCGCAGGGCCTCCACTAAAGAAGGCTCTGCTAGCTGCCAGAGGTAAATAAAAATCTTAAGTAAAACACAAACGGATGGTACCTGCTTTGTACAAGTAATAAAGTACAGTACCTGTTTGGCCCTCTCGTGAGCTTTAGTCAGCTCTTCTTTATCTCTGCGTGTCTGGCCCTTCAATCTGTCAATCTCATATTTCTGCTCTGCCTCAAGCTCCTGTTTGCTTTTCTTTAATAACACAATTTCCATTGTCTTCTTATCAAGATCCATTCTTAATTTATCCATATCAGCCTGGGCCTTGTGTAGGTCACCACGACAACGCTCAAGTTCCTATAAAAAAACAATGAGTCTTGAAAACTTGTATTAATGTAACATTCATAAGCAAAAAGTGAGTGTATATACCTGGCTGACTGTCTGGGTCTGTTTGGGATCTGGTATCTGCTGTTTCATTGTATTGATTTTCTCCTGTAGATCTTTCAGCTCCTCCTCAGACTCCTCTTTCTCCATACGAGCCTGGAGTAGCCTAACATACACGTATATGCAGACATAATACCAACACAGACAAACACTATATGCAAAACACAAAGTAGCTAAACCGTAATAACAACTATGTACACACGTCTGCTGTGCATAGCAGCTACAAAAATGTCCTAAATGAGAATATTTCTTGATGATGTTAATATGGGTGGACAAGCTATTGATTTAGTGGTAAGATCCATGATCTATAATGTGAAAGTTATTGTGAAAGTAATGTTGCTTATGTGCATTTTCTATTGGACTTAGGGTTTCATCTTGCTCTGGTAAAGACATTTCAGAGATGGAAACATTAGTTTGGTGTACTTATGTTTGTAGCAAAAAAACAAAAACCAAGCAGCAGGAATTTATTTCTTAATAATGCAGAAAAAAATATTTTATCATCACATATCTGTGATGATAAACTAGTTATGAAGTAATTAGAGTTGTCATACAGAAGGTATCACAATTTTATGTAATGTGTAGTCATGTTAAATCTAGTTCCTTTAAATTCACTAAGGATTTTATGTTATCAAATTTTGATTTAGCACACTAAAAAGAAAAATCACACACAAAAGCATTCAATAATTTATTATTAAATCATCAAATCATTTGTTTAATATTATAGTTGTTGGATCTTGGAATACAAGTCAGACTAACAAACACTAATAGGATCAATCACAAATCTACAATTTTCTCTCAGCTAATCTGAGAGCGTCTCTCACTCTGCTCTGGGTTGAACCTGTTGTCCACTGCCCCGACAAAATGCATTCAATAAAAAAAGGAGAGACAAATACACATTAACAAAAAAGACAGACTAAACGTAATGCAAAACTAATTCAACTGTATACCTAAACTAACTTGTGTAAGTGTGACTCACTCTTGTTTGGTGTTACGTAGCTCTTCTCTGCTGGACTGAAACTGCTCTCTCCAGTGGTTTCCTTCATCTCTGCTCTCCTCTAGTTGCTGCTGAAGAGACCGTACTGTAGAGTTCACACGATGACGTTCGGCTTCAATACTTGCCTGAGACTGAGGCACAGAAACATATGAGCAACATGATTCCTATGCAAAGTCCTGCAAGTTTAATCACTTCCTTCTAAACTGCACAATAACAGGTGTTCAGTCTTGGGTCCCATTTAATTTCCTGTACAGCATTGGGTGTGTGTACCTGTGAAACCTGCTCCATGCTTGCTCGTAGTCGCTCCATGTCTTGGCTGTATTGTTCTCTGAGAGCCTCTATCTCCTTGTCATGTGTGGAGACCTCATCTTTCAGTGCCCCCTTTAGAGCAGTCAGCTCCCTCTCTCTCTGCCTCACAATGTCCTCCTGCTTCTGACACAACGCTGCAGCTTCGGCCAACTCACCTCTCACTGCCATTAACTCCTGTACACAAACAAACCATAATTCTTTTCAATTTCATACGAGCACAGCAATGCCATTTTACTACTAGCACTGTGCAGTTTTTGTTTGTGGCCTAATGTGTGCAGCACAGTATGTGTGAATTAACATTTTAAGAATTTTCACAGGTTTAAAAACAACTAAAGTGTTAATTTGACATGACAAATTCGTTGCATTTGTGACCTTTTTAATCTCAGTCTAGTGTGTGTGTGAGTGATCACCATGTGCATAGTGTCAGCCTGAGCTTTGTTGTCCGTCTCTCTCCTCAGCTCCTCCTGTAGTCCTGCCAGCTGATCCTCCAGCTCTCTAACATGAGATTCTGCATTCTCTCTGTCCATTCGTAACTGAGTTAGCCTGAGAGAGATAAACAAAACGATAAAACCTAGTTTAACTATCCATTCATTTGCAGATTTGATATAATTCTCATAAAACCTCAGATGTGTGAATGCCCATGTTGGTACACACACAAGAGTGATAAAGGTATTTGTGTTTGTCTTACTCCGAGTGCGTTTGGTGCAGCTCTGTATTCTTCCGTCCCAGCTGTTCCTGCAGCTGTACATTTTCATCCAGACATGTCTCAAGCTCCTCCTTCAATAAGTCATCAGATTTGTTTACCTGAAATCAAAGGGGCAACAGTAATTCACCTGTGCTCTTAAGTATACATACCCCTTTTGAGATCATAGCTGTATTTGTGCTTCATTTTCAGTTTATCATGTGTTGCCTCAAGCATCAACAGCTTGCAGTCATTTGTGCAAATATGCAGGGCACGCTAGGCGCTTAACCCGGGAGTATTTTTTAAACAGGAAATTTTGTGTTAATTATATTGACAGTAATAAATGATAACTTTACAAATATTGCTTTAATTGCTGAATGGTTGTTTTTTATAACAGTTAAAATAAAATATAGAATTCTTAAATACAATAAGAATTAAGACTTCATTACAATGGTACTACCTGTAAATATAAATATCTTGCGGTAAACATAAGAACTGTACTGTATATAACTGTGCGTCAAACAGCTTTTTATGTAATCAAGGCATTATCAGATTATGCTCCAATTAGCTCAAAACACTATAATCCAAGTCCATCTCTATGATAGTATTTAGAAGACAAAGTAGTAATTAGTGGTTTGCTAGCCCTTCTAAGACATATAGTAATAGGCTTAAGAGTTTAATCCTGTCTAAAGATCACTTTACTGAGTAATTGCTCTCAGAAAGAAACAATATAGTCCTTGCCTTCAAAGCAAACAAGGTAATACAAAGCAGAGTTATACATTTTTCCCCAAAAGCTCAGCACTGAAGGCAAATTATTATAACCATACTACACATAGACACACACTACTGTTCAAGCGTTTGCAGTTAGTAAAAATGGTCATTATCATTAAAAAAACCTTAAACAAAATTTTAAAAATAGCATTCAAATGAACAATTTATTTTAAAATGAAATCATTGTCACTTTACTAAATTGTAAATTAATTGCTTTAAAACAAAATTATATACATAATATATAAAGACACCAAACTTCTAAACAGACAATAAATAATTTATAAGCTATTAAATCAATTACATTGAATCATCTTCAACATAAAATACCTCCATGAACTTTTAGCACAGTATTCAGGTTTTTTGATGCCTTAAACAAAGTATACAAAGTACAAAGTATAACAGTCTTAAGATCTTTTTACGATTTGCTGCACCAGTTTTAAAAGAAAGTCTCATAATTAACTTCGGTTTAGGTGCTCAGATGTTAACTAGTTCCTGGCAGCAAAACTCAGACGCATTCATCAGGCATCTTCTCAGAAAATTATACAAAAGCTAAATGGCCCACTGTTTGGCTCAGAGAGTAACACTTATGACTTTGAAAGATTATGTGAATTACCTAGACGGAATCAACGTCTGATGTGTTACATTGCAACTGCACCTCACTATTCAACATTTGGTCTGTAAAGGTGTGAACCAAATAGCCATACAATGCCTGTGTATTGTGAGGCCTGAAGTAGGAGGTCCTGACAGTGTCTGTCTTCAGCTATAAGGTCTGGTCACACAAATCTCATTTTGGGTTAAGATACAGAAGACTGCTTTGCTATACTACTTTCTGAATAAAACTCCTTTTCCCCTGGACTTTGATCAAGCTTACTTATTTTATGTATTAGAGAAATCTAATACATATGGCGAGCCATTAAAACCAACAGAAATCTAACAACTTGCATTGCAAACTTAATCAGTGCATCACCATATGGTCTACAACAATGTTCAAATATAAGCTTGACAGAAGGCATTACAGGATTTTTTCAGTATATGTTTACATTTTGAAGTTCAGATTGTCACTTATTAACATTTATAATTTTATATCATTTTATCACTTCATCATAATCTATACTGGATTTTTTTATAGATTGTATAATTAATCAGCTCTTGTGTGGTGGAGGTAATTCCTTCCTCCTTGCACTCTAAAATGGGCTCAGCTGTTGGAAGTGAGGTGGGATCCGCTGCCAATTCATTATAGCATAGCAAGAGATGCCAACACCCAAAAAGCCATCAAATGTAATGCCCATTTTAGCAATGCCTGTCTGCGCACTGAATACAGTGCCAACTGAGCCCACTTCCACAGCTAGACCAGGTGATTTTATCATTTGAGTAAATCTTCTCACACTGCAGACACTTGTTTATAACAGCTTTTTAAAAATGGCAGATTTATATGCAGCTGGGTTTAGTCAAAGTCTGATCACTCTGTGGCTATCTTGGTAACACCCCAGGCAGCAATTTTCTAAGCAGATAGCACATCTTTTATGTACGTTGAATGAGGAATGATGGCAATATTCTAAACTGTTTGTCCAGATTATGCTTTAATAACAGTTTAAATCAGCAATTCTATCATATATTTAGAATGTTTTGTTTAAAGCACACAAAAAAGTGCATTTTGAAGTAAACAAACAAGCTATCAAAAAACAAACTGGCTCTTATTACTGAAATGCAGGACATTACACAATAACAGTCTCTGAATTGGTACACCTGAACCACCTTTCATAATATAAATCGTTGAGAACATTGTGTCTTTTTGGTTTGTACGGTCACCGGCTGTGCATCAGTTCACCTGAAAAGCTGAAAAGCTTGTGTCACACTGGTGGAAGCACCTGACTCACAAGTTCATTTTCTGTTACATTAAGCTGTTGATATCACATCACATCAGCTGATGATATTTGTTTTATGTTCAAAAATTAAAGAGAAGAAATAGCATCGCTTGGAAATGTGACAGACTGTACCTTCAGTCCTTGAATTTTCTTACAGATGACTCGAACTCTGTGCTTAATGACAGCATCTCCCTCTGTACTCCTGAAGAGTAACAAAATATTACTAAAAGTTACTCTGTATATATTACTGGTACGCTTCAAAACTATGGTTTACCCCTGACGTAGAACATCGTAGATTATCTGCTGTATGTGATCTTCAGATGAGAACTCTGACCCTGAACTTTGACCCTGGTCCATCAAAAGGTCAGGAGTTACCTAAATGGAGATAACAGTTTATTAAGCATCAAACACAACCCACACATAATAGGTTGCATCAAACACAACCCACACAGGACCCACACAACTGTTTTTAAACAGTTGAAAGAGTTGGTTAAAGTATAATTGATACCTCTGAGTAGTAACACAAGTATGCGCTCTGTCAACTGACACCACCAAGCTAAATCAAGCTAAATGATATTCAATGCCAGAAAGAATAGAGTTTCAGGTTGATGAATAGCTTTACTGTAACCGACTCAAATTACACTCCTCCAAAACTCTGGCAGTATTTTGAAGGGATACATTAAGACTACAACGCAACTACCACATTTAAGGACCAGAACGGTAGTAAGGTACACTGTATGAAGACAGAAAAGCAGTTCACAAGATTTTTGGGAAAAGCCCTAGAAGGGACGTTCGCATACACTACTTTTCATCAGTTGGAATAATTACAATCAGGTTTAAGATTCTGAAAGTTATTAACTTTGCAATCCTTTTCATTTACAGGTACCTTACAGGTATTCAGAATAAAATGTAAGCACGTTGTGCCTAGTCGCCACTTTCAAATGCTGAGAAAGTCATCAAAAAACCACAAGCATAATGGTGATGGTTTTTGCCTTGATAACACAGCTCAAAAGAAAGCTGCCATAGTTTCCACTAACCAGTTTAAAAAACTAAAGATTGAAAACATTTATAAGAATGAAAGAACTTGTTAAAGAATTTGTAAATATAATGTCAAATCACTGAACATAAAAGCTAGGTACTTTTGAATCCAATTGAGACATGGGCTGGAGTAAACAAAGCCAGTGAGGCAAAATTTAGGACATTTTATGTGACTGCACAACTAGCTACAACCATTGCCCCTATAGACAATATTTCTATGAAAACAAAGCTGCATGTAAGAGACATCATGGAAGTAAAAAAAAAAAAAAGAGAGAGAAATGATTTGTTGCCCACAGGATCAGTACTTGTTATAAATTTAAAAATGAATGTAAAATACATAGAGTAGTGCATACTTTTAATGCTGGAAATTTTTAACAATTTATTTAACCCATCACTCACATGTCCATCAACTGGAGCAGATGAAGAGACAGCCGTGACAGAACTTGAGCCGCGGCCCAGGCTGCTGTAGGCAGAAGCAGGTGAGGAAGACTGTGGTGAAGAGTAGGTGTTTAGGATGAGAGATGGAGCGGGTAACGGTGAGGTTGATGTGGGTCTGTTGTCTGTGTTTGGGATGGGATAGCGCCCCTTGGCGTTGGTCCTGGTGTTACCTGCCAGTGCTGCAGAGCTCCCATCATACCTGTCTGAGAGTCTGTGGGCAGGCGTCTGACGGATGGAGTTGGGAGCTGATTGGCTGTGAATGTGCTGGTTATATGGGGATATTTCAACTGATTCAGATGAGGTGTAGTGACTGCCTCCAGCTCTCCCTCTTCCCAAAGTACCATTTAACCCTGTCTGGTGGGATCCACCCCACTGATTTCTCTCTATCCTTTCTCTGGGCAGCTCCCTGTCTGCTCCTATACCAATACCTCCATCCAGGTTTCCGTAGCTACCAGAGCGTCCATCTCCAAGCGGACGTCGAAGTTGATTGGTGATGTCTTCACTGCCGTTTTCTCTGTCCAACAGTGAGCCATGAGACTGAGCCCGACGCAGGGGTGTGTTATCTCCAGATGAGAAATATGGCCCCTGAATTACCCCATCCTCTCTCCTCCTGACAAACAAATAGAAACAATTAGAGAATTACAAAAATCAGGTTAAACATTGTTTTCTACGTGAATTTGCTATAAAAAATTCTTTTGTTATTCATTTCTAACATTTAGATCTAAATGATCTTAAAAAAACTGCTTAAGCTGCTTTACAAAAACTGATTTTGCCTACATTTGTCTTTACTAGACACCCCTGTTTGACACCACTGTTTTAAAATGATATGACGATTTAAACTGATATTCCTATCTGTTGAACACAAAAGATAATATTTTCTAGAATGTTGCAAACTAAATAATTTTGGTTCCCAACATTCTTCTTTGTTTTCAGTAGAGCTGCCAAGTAATTAATTGCATCCAAAATAAAAGTTTTGTTTACATAATATATGCGTGTACTGTGTATATTTATTATGTATACATAAAAGACAAACACATACAGCATATAGTTTAAAATGTTAACGTGTGTATATTTACATATAAAGTACATCTTATATAAATATATTAAATATATAAACATAACATATTTTTCTTAAATATATACATGCATGTGTGTATTTAGATGTACACACACTAAATACATGTACATGTAAACAAAAACATTTATTTTGGATGCCATTCATTGCGATTAATTGTTTAATTAATGTTTCTTTAAAAAAATGCTGGAGCTTACCTAGGCAGACTGCTGTAAGCAGGTGGTTGTGTTCTCAGCTGTACTCCATATGAATCTCCTTTTTCACCCTCTTTCAGTACAACATACGGCTGCCCACCGATGCCCTGCACCCTCACTGCCACTCCATAGCGAGATTGTGACTTTTTAGGAGGCTTTTTTGACGGCTCTTTCCGAGGCTGCCCACTCACTCCCCCTCCAGTGTCCTGCAGGTCATTTATAAAGCGAATCTGTACGCCATGGTCCACGGGAGTCTTCCTACCTGAAACAGGGGCAGACATCCTAGAAAGAAGATAAAAAGAGACAAAGAAAATGTCAAAATGTTGTTGGTTTTTTTTTCAACAGCTCGAAGCATCTACGATAGTGACCTCAAACAGAATACTCCTTTTGGGTACCAGAATTTCAGTTTCAGACAATTCTTCAATAAAAAGTTCAACCAAAGCAACTAGCTCAGAGGTGAATCACAACAGCACAAAGAAATGAAAAATATTTATTTTTTCCAGTCACAGCCCTGCATGTCCTTTCCTTTATACTGGCCCTGACAGAAGCAATATGATGTCCTTCAGATTACACTCCACTGCACAACCTGATCTGAAGTTACTTCCCCTCTACGGACACTGCTCTCCTCTTCTCCAAAAAAAGCACTTTACTTTAGCAAGATACCACAGTAAATTGTTGGATATTGTGCCAGATTTGGAGCAGTGTCCTACTTTACTTATTTGACAATTAAACAAGCTTTTATTGATGAAGTTTTTTTTATTATCCTAAATCAATCTGGCCTAAATAATTGGGCTTAAATGCTCAAAATGATTTCTGTTCATTTACGAAACCCTTTTTACTAAACTAAAATGAGTTCTTCAGCATAATTTCTCGCAATATATGACCAATTAATCTTCAGGTGTTACACTACAGAATGAAGCCGTTAAAAGCAATTTTTGAGGCGGAGCAAGTTATTACATAGTAATAAAAGATTATAAAAACATTTTATTTTCCTTTGTTATAATGCATACTTATGAATCTTTCATGATTCAGAAACATGCATTATAAAGTAAACAAGTTCGATCTCATATTGACTTCAACATTCTTGAGGATGATGCTGGTCTATGTTGAAATGTGTCTAGCCAACGTTACTCTCTAAAGGAGAATCTTAAGGGGATTTTTACAAGCAGAACCCTACTGTTGTGTTCTATTGAGATACAGACAGACACAGACACTCAGACAGCCGAATGCAGCAGGATTGAATTACACACACTACTCCATGCTGCCCGTTACCTCTGACTCCTGGCACAGAAGACCCAACGGCCTTTATTATTCATTAACCTGAATACACACACACACACACACACACACACATTTGTTTTTCACAGTGTAGACATTCCATTGACTTTCTATCCTAAATATCAGCTGTTCATTAAGGACATTTCTCAACAATACCCAGGGAAGCTCCAGCATTACTTATGATGTAATAGAGAAGAAAAATGAAGGTGTGTCTGGTGTGATGGAATGAAAGAATTCAATAAGGAACACATTAAAGCATAAAGGGTGTGACAGAGGAACAAAGTGCATTCTCAGACACTGGTACATCTTTAACGTTTCTCTTTCTGTCTGTCTCTCAAATTAGTCAAGTCTATACAGTAACAACAACAAAGAACAGCTCTGCAATGCTCTAAACAGACATCAAACTCCAAACACATTCAGCCTGATCAGTACTTCTTCTATTACACAAGTGTTGAAGAATCCACTGTAATAAAAATGCATGATAAACCAGTATCCCATGAATCACAGGAAGAGCACAGAGCAATTCATAAAATCACAAAAACCCACAGCTTTTGTTATAGTGACCAAATGTTGGTTAAAACAAATATTCAGCCTGAGATGAGTAAGAAACACATATATTGTGTGACATATAAAGGAGCCTTCATGACTACTACTGCAATGTGAATACAATGAATGGGCCTATTATGTGTTTCGTCATCAGAAAGCTGTCTGAGACGGCTGACGTGTCCATGTCAAAGACTGAAAGGAGACTGAAGACAGATGGACAGGCAGGTGGAAGGTTACACAGGTGTAGTGAGAAAGCAGAGGCAGCACTTCACTGATCATTTTCCCCTCTCAGAATCATTCTTCATCTGTGTTTATTGTAGCCACAGCGGTATTAATGTACTTTTACAACGACCATGATTAAATTCCTGATAGGTGGAGCTTCAGTCCTAGACAACAGACTTTGAACATCATAAAAGAACTATAAAGCTGGACGTGCTTTTTTATTGAAAGCAGGGGGGAACTATTATGTTGAATATGAAGGACATTTATTCGGAGGGCCTAGAAGAATGCTATAAACTAGACTATCCGTCAAGCAGTTGTAATACGCCAACAAATCTCATAGTATCTTTTATTTTTCACCAAAATTTAAAGATTATTTTAAAACGAACAGTAATGCTGTCACTTTGATTAAAGTTCCTTTGAGACAAGACAGGCCACTCTTTGGTCAAATTCTAGGCAGTTATTTCCAGTCATGCTTCAATCTACTCAAAGAGGCAAAGACCAAAATCTCCTGAACTGTTGGTCAAGGTAACATTCCAGTCACACTATATTAGGTGACCTTAACTACTATATGCTCAAATCAAAAAATACGCACAATGTACAACAACATTGTATTTATATTGTATTGCAGTTTGGCTGCTATTGAGGTGGGATACGGGTATGGTTAGGGACAGATTTGGTGGTATGGGTAGGGTTAAGGGTGCAAGGCATGGGTCAACATTGTACTTATAAACGTAACTACAGAAATGTATTACACATGTAATTAAATCTAAATATTAAAAAATATATAAGTACAATATAAAAGCATATATGTGTAAACACTGAACAAATTCAGTCACGGACTACAATGATCCATTTCCTCTGTGTCAGTGTGTCAGTGGCCAGACAAACAGAGGCACCATTTAGCCTCTCAGCACTGCATTATCTGATAGGCTGAATGGAGGGAACCCGTGAGTGGGACGGAGGGGGAGTACGAGGACCCTCTTCCCATTATTACAGTGAAGTGGGGCAGAAAACAGGGGCAGCTATGCTGAGAACACTGGCTTCTCTATCACACTTGTTCTCTCCTGCTCACATACACTGATCCAAATCAGAAATGTCACTGTTCCCTTCATAGGCAATAGTCTGTGGTATGCAGGGGTTTACTTATCCTGAACAAACACACTTGATTTCAACCACTCCAGGAGCAAGTATCTGTGCTTTAAGGGCAAAACAATATGAATCAACCCATTGCTTTTTCTTTCTTCAAAACAAAGCATTGTAAATTATATCTTCTATATCATTTATTCTTATACTCTTATCACAATGATTTAACCCCAGTAAATTTCACTTTTAACTTTGAACGAAACAACGTTTCTATTTTTTTCCTCTCACTGTATTTTTGCATTTTAATTATTTTCCCTATTCTATGCTATATCTGCTATAATGCCATCTCATTCTATCCATTCTCTATTGGGATAACAATTTATTTAACCCTGCAACTCCAGAGTTAGAAAATCTTCTGAAAAGCAATGAAAAAAGCCGTACAATCGGAAACACTGGTGTGCAAGAAGGTCACAACGAGTCGTTTATCAACTGAGAACCAATCATAAACTGAACAATGCTCGTCTCATACATTCAAGGATTGTGTACAGTTGCAAAAACGTTCAGCGTCCACACATTAGGAAATCGTTTGATAATGCTGAACAATGGCAGCAAACACGTATGAAAGTATAATGTTACTTCTGTTTTTAAAAATGGACAAGCAGTTGCAGTCTCCTGTGCTGTAGACATTTTAACCTATTTTAATTACTATAATAAAATCATAAATATGCGAATAAGAACATTTACCCCACAATCCTTTTCTTTTATCCATTCATAGGCTTTTATACAGCATATCCGCACAACTGAATTACAAATAATGTTAAATAACAGAGAAGTAGCAGAGAAGTCCTACAGTACTTGTGTCTTATATTACTCTGATGGACAGGAGTGGAGATAGAAAGAAGGGTAAAGGGATAATAAGCAGAACTTTATAATCCATTGACGCTAAAATTGCAGTTATCTTTTCTGATGTGAATATTTACCATTATTGAGCCCTAATAAAAACAAAGATATAACTCAAATTTAGACTGCTTGACCGTCTAATACACATTCACAGCCAAGATTTAGCCCATTTATAGAAATGTCATGTCAAAATAACAGAATATGTTATACTTGCACATCAGGACAGACACATACTGTACTTTCAACATCTCATTTCACCTGCTCAGTGAGATGATGCAACAACAAACAAGCAATCTAATTAGCAAGCCTTAATTAACCACGTTTATAAAAAAAAAGGAAAGAAACACCCTCCGGGGACACCTGTCCACAGCTCAGAGTCTGCAACCTCTTGTTCTCCCATCAAATTGAATTCTCCGATCTTAAATTGAATCGGGACTGCCGAGCTCTCAGATGTGGAACGTCTAATAGAATTAGCAGGGAACCGAGGCAGCAGGATTCAGGAGACGTCTGTGCAGTCGGTATAGTTTGCAAATCAATGCCATTACAATCAATGCATCACAGCATATTTCATTTTGCTCAGACGTGCATTGCATCAGACATCCTATCAGTATAAAATATGACTTCAGTCACCTTTTTTCAAGTCAGAACACTGGAGGTAGAGAACAAGCATGCTTAGCATTCCCTTTAGTCCTTTAGGTTTTCAAAAACAACCTCTCAGCATACTTCAGTAACACTTTTGAAAATCAACCGGCGGTGTATATTACAAGTATGACAAGCAGTCTGATGGGAAACACAACCTGAATCTCTGATACAAACCAATCACTGATATTCGCTCTGGGGTGATATATCGCACTCATCTGATTACTCTAAAAATTACGCACTCAAGTTTCTGTGAGAAAGCATCTGAGAAAATGTAGCCTATCGTAAGCTTTCATCCTGTCTTGGTATCCCCCCATTAGTGCTCAACTCCCCTTTACATTCTTTCTCTCCTGCCAAACTCCCTCTCAATCTCCTCTTTCCACTCTTGCCCCCTCCTTTCAGTCGCTCTTCTTGTTTCAATCATAGACAAACAAGAATTTCTTCTTCTGTGTGTCTAATGGACCTCACCGGCATGACTAAAACAGGCGTCATTGTTGCCATACAAAAATCTTATTTCCACAAACCTATACAATATACAAAGACATCTTATCTAATACCCGCATGTGATGTGTTCATGACTCCAAGTTTTTCAGGTTGGAAAAACCGAAGCTATGAGTCTCAGCTGTGAATCACACTAGAGGATTACCATCTCATATATGTGTAATAAGTTATGTTTGTCTATGGCTCAGCACAATATAGTCATATGTCAATAACCAAGACGCCAGTGTTATAGAAGACGCAAGAACACTACGTTTCAGTTTTATGGGCTAATATGTGCAAACAATGATTAAAATGAAAAGTACGCATTTAATTAATTCCAAAGATTTCCAACCAGAATATGTTCACCGGTGAGTATACTTTAGTGGGTTCAAGGGGGTACTTGAAAAGATTTTGCTTAAAACCTATAAAACATAAATTACTACTTTATTGGATTTCATATTAATAACTGTGCTATTAGGTATTTCCCTGGAAAATTATACCATATTTGCAGCAAGAATTAAAACATGGTTTTAATTAAAACTTGGTTTGTAGGTTGTTTTTTTTTACCCACGGAACTGATTGTTTTTGCATTTTAAAGTATCAGGGTTTAAGTGAATTAAATGACTGGAGTCCAGCATATATTACTAGAGAGAGATCTCTATCATTTCACCAAGATTTTATTAGGAGTAAAACACAAAAAAAAAGAAAAAAAAAGTAGAGCAGGCTTGGTTCAGGCTTTCTGATTGGATGGAGGGAGTTCTAAATTCGAGCTGGCAGTCAATTTAGTTAGTAAGGATGCAGTTTAAAATCATTACAATGGTAGGATAAATCCAGAGAGGCATACTGTCAAAAAAAGAGAAGATGATGAAAACAAATGTACTCTTTAAAATAGACAGTTCCTACATTTTCAAGGTTTTAGAAGCGGAAGTTGTCATAGTTGGTTAAATAGTGTATTAGTTATAGTATTAGAAACACATTTATACAGCAGCGTTAACTAGTTTGTTTTGTTTTATATTACTTTCTTTTTTGTAATTTAATGCCAAGGTAAGCAGACTCAAAACAGAGCATTATAAATGTCCATTACACATTACAAAAAATTAACTATAAAAAAAAGGGAGAAAAACATTTGCTGGATTTTCTTAAGTCAATAAGAGTGGAAACTTGTCACAGTCTGTGATAAGTCCATAAGATAAATAACATACATTTAGAAAATAGGGTAAATATTAATATAACCTTAACCTAAATCACTATAATAACGACCACTTTAATAACATCAATGGTTATAATGAATTATATCCAACATTAGGTAAAAATAGCCTAACACATATTGAGCCTTAACGATGGAACTGTGGGGGTGCAAAGAACAAAAACGTGTAGGGCTAAAGCAATCATTTAAATGATTAAGAACGAGCACTATTGTAGAGTTTAAGTGGCACTGTTCAACCCAGGCCTATAAAATTCTTCTGCACTGAGTCACCGGTTTCATATCTCTAAAGATCCTGCAGTCTGGATAACGTGACCACGGAGCTACCAAACGAGCTATCAAATATAATACTTTAATTAGCTTAAAAGTTGGTTGTGGTTTCGTTTAATAGACCCCTTTAAACATCACACATTTGACAGTCTAACGTACCTGACACAGTAACCTGATCGCTTACTGCATGTTTGACACAAACTCGTTCTTCATTTGAATGAAAATGGACCTGTTCAAACAGTTTAGCGGACTTTCGGGGCTGTGCTGAGGAGGTAAACAATCACAACACTATTAAAGCGGGATTGTTTGCCACGTCGAGCCTTTCTCTCATGAGTTTGTTCCCAAAGCGAGAAGCGCAGGTGTTCACCTGGCGATGCACCTGCGCTATGCGCGAAGCTGAATGGGTTGTTATGAAGTCTCTCGGGGCGAAGCGCTCGTTTTCAGCTAAAATACTGTCATTACGCGGGCTAGACAATAATCCTTTTGCCAGACTTTAATCCATCTTCAGAGAAGACCACTTAAGAAAAACACTAAACCTCACAGTACGCGAGCGAAACAAGTGTCACTCCCTGTAGAAGACAGTTCTGCTCGAGAATGAGTGAAGCATCTGCTCGACAAACCACTTCAAAACAATTCCTAGTTACAGGCTAACAGGTTTAGCGAGACAAAAATAACATTTGACGTACCTGGTTTTAAGGCAAAGTTTATATTTCACTCTGCTGAATGTTGCTCTGTTACCTCCTGTGGTTCTCCTTCATGAGAACTAACAGCGTAAAAGTAAAGAAGCTATGTTTGAATGTGACAGCTCTAACTAATAAACCCAAGGGAAAACATTTGCTAAAGACAACCTGTTACCTTTCAGACCGATACCACATGCTCCGCCCACTTTGCGCGTGAGGATATTCTCATTGGCTAATAGTGGCGTCGAGGGTGGAACGCGTGAACCCATTTCTGTTTCGGTTATTGGTGAGTTTGTGTGTCAATCAAGTAAATCTGGAACTTGTTTGTCTGTGAAGCTGTGAAATGTATATTTAATAAAAAGCTTTAAAGACTGTAAAGTTATATTTCGTCACTAAATTGACTAATCTAGCTTCTACGTGCACGTATATGTAACTGCTTGTTGCGCAATTCGATAGGCCCTCTAAATCCAAATTGTGAAAGTTGTGAATGTTGTTTATACTGATAGATAGACCATATATACGATCAAATCTGATGTAATGATAAGCAATTCCGGTGCATGGAATGGCTTGGATATATCATAAAAAATACCTGGTTTTGTAAATAAAACGCATTAGAAATGTGCATTAAAAATGCCTACAATTAAACTTGCCATGCCAACTGGTTAGTTGGTCCGCCAATGAGAGTACATTTCCTGTGTGTAGCCGGTCTATTCAGTATAGCATCTGGATTTCATTTTCCTTTTATCATTTACAATATCTGGAAATACAGGTTCAGATGCTTTTCAATAAATTCTATAAGACGTCCCACGATGAGCTATGGTGACTGACATAGTTTATAAATACTTGGAAATACTGTTGCTCTTCACTGTGGTAACCGCAAGTAGTCGCGTTTAGGCAGCGTATCAAGTAGGCCTTTCCAACTTCCAGTATTTTTAGTCAAAACAATGCAAAGTATAAATGTGTGTATAACCATATCTACAGTAGACTAACACAAAATATATATAGTTTTTAAAAAGACAAGTGTATTTTTGTCTTATTAATTTAACTAAAGCATAATTAAATAATGTTTGCGTCTCATCAAGGAACTATGAATGATTTTAATCAACCACTAGAGGGAGGCAGTATTAATTGAATTGCTATTTTTGATGTATTTATGTTTATAGGTTTTTTTTAAATTATCAAGAAGTTTTTATTTCACATGTACTAATAAATTAGTAGGTCCATGCCCCGCTAT
The DNA here is from genome assembly GCA_032361145.1 of Enteromius fasciolatus. Lineage (NCBI taxonomy): Eukaryota > Metazoa > Chordata > Actinopteri > Cypriniformes > Cyprinidae > Enteromius > Enteromius fasciolatus. The sequence goes on from JAUMHR010000070.1 coordinate 9,333,192, forward strand.
TATGTTAACATTTGTTTGATTATTTCGTGGCCAACAACCCTGGAAATGTCAAATAATTGTTTATAGTATATTTTTTATTTATTAGCTTAACAAGAAATTGATCTTTAGCCTACCCCCTGGAGTACAAAATATGTATTTATTTGCTTTTACCAGAAATTGAACTCCATTGAAGTAAAATAGCCTACTCACTGAAGTAAAGAGTGTGCAAGAAAATGGAAACATTTGATAAGAACTGAAAATGTCGTTACTGAGCACCAAGTTACTGAATATTTTTTGCATCTACAGCAAATGAAAGGTTCTCGTTTAGGGGAACAGTAGTTGCCAGCAGAGACACAGAAACCACCCCCACCCACAGCTGCAGCACAAACGCACGTATATCTACATCCCCTTCACTTCATTTAGACTGTCGCTTGGAGTGGATATACCGGGAATGGGATCTTCAGAGAAAGCTAAGAAAAACTTTCAATTTTTTCGTGTTTATGCTCTTCAGAGACTCCTCTTTATCTTGCGGGAATAATAGGGAGCAAATAAAAACAAGACATTATATTCCAATGTGAAGAATCGTAGTATAGTTGTGAGTGTAAGAAGTTTCCTGAAAAGAAATACGAATGGGATAAACTCTGTAAACAAGATTACATGCATGGAATTTTAATATTCGGAACCTTTCCCTAAATCAATTTCACAAATTTGTTCTTTTAAAAAAAATTAACCTAGCCTAAATAAACAATTAAGTAAAAACATTGTCCTTAAAAAAATTTAAACAATCAACTGTTATTAATTAGACGCAAATCAATTATAGGGTCCACAGTGAGTAATAATTTAAAAACAGTGAGTAACATTTTAAAAGCCGATTATTCCTAAAGAAGTTGCGCGTGTGTATGGAGAGTAGCGCGGACACCTGTGCGTATTCACCATGGCGAAGTGGTTTAAAGATTTCCCAACTAGTTTGAAGACTGGATCCGACCGGATCCGTTCTGCTTCGGAATCGGGAACTCAGTCCCGTCCAAAACCGGTTCTGACTGTCGGTACTGGTTCAAAGGGAAGTCTGCGTAAAAATTCTGGAGCGGAAAACGGTGGCAGTGGTGGCGGTGTGGGTTCGCTTCTCCACGGGAGAAATCGTAAAAATTCGGCCATCGAGCTGGGAAGGAACCACTCCAGCACCGGCTCGATAAAAGACGGGAAGATATGGGAAATTCTGATCCCTGGAAAAAGTAAGAAAAACACCAAAATGGAGGGGTTTGAAGACCATCGCACCTTGCGGACCACCAGTCTTGCTGACGCGTACATGAGCAGAATGATCAAGGTTAATGATCCAAAATCCAGTGCAGGAGGATCATCTCCAGACAGCGAGAGGGCCAAGTCACCAATCAGAACAGAAACGGTAAGCTTGAGAATGAGGCAACACCACTAAACAAGCTATGACAAGCTAATCATAATTATATCATGTATTTATTTATTTATTGTCTCGACAAAAAAACAAACCTCCTACACTCATTCTTTATTGGCATTTATGGTTCCACTAATTACCCTATACATCCACGGAACCTTAAAATTTCACAAAATGTTCTTTATTGAGGCAAACAGTGAACTTGGACTTGTTGAAATGTTCTTTTTACTTTTGAGGAAAATGGCTCTTTTAAGAACTGCTTACTGAAAAGTTCTTTGGGAAACCAAAAATTGTTCTTTTATGACATGACTGTAATTTTGAGGTATTATGCACTTTCATACCAGTCTATGTGCTGATGAACCTAAATAAAACCAACTGGGACCAGCATCTTAGGCTAGTTTTAGGATGGGTTTATAGCAGGAATAAAGGAAGAATAGCCCTGATCTGAGTGATAAAGTAGGCCTCAGAGAGGATGTTCTTTTTAGTACATGACATACTCCAATTTTCCCAGTCACCCTATTGACTGTGAGAACCAAACAAACGTCTTTGTTTTGAAAATTGAGATCAATATCTCTCTTCCAGTTCTTTGTTTAAGCAATATCTTCTTCTCCCCTCCCTCAGCCCCCTCTTCTCTCGTTCGTATTTTTCTTTCCTCCCTCCCCGCATCTCTCTTATTTTCCCTATATGCTCTTTTCATTGAACTGCTGTATTATAAGCAGACACAGTGGAGCTGAAAAGCAACAAAGACAATGAGAGCTTTTCCTTGCCTCTCTTCCTGTCTCTTTTCCTAGTCATGCACACACTCTTCACTCTGTCTTTGTGGGAAACACACTTTTGTATTCGCATACACACACCCTTGCTCACAAATACGCAAAGAATACAATGCATACATAACACAATGGCTCCATCTCATTCTTTCAGTCCCTGGTGAAGGTAGTGTTTGAAGAATTATGTCACTTGATACATAGGCTGTATCCTCTCCCATTTACGGACATCCCCTCCAGCTACACTTTGAACATAACAGCACAGAAATCAGAATCTCATGAGGTCACACACACACAAAAAAATCATGTCCAGAGGGAGAATCAGAGAAAGAAAGGGGAAAGATGGGCTGGAGAATAATCACAAGCTCTTTAGCTAAAGAAGCACTGATTCTTCATCTATGAAATGGAACAAAGAATTCCACCCAGTAAGATGTAATTTAACTCCAGGTTATGACTAAATACCTTTTTTTTTAGCTAGGTTTGCACTATTTCTAGTAAAGTAGATGATTGTAGTGCCTCCACTAGCAAACATTTGTATTATATTATTTACAGAATATTTGAAGGCCCTGTTGTAACAGGGCAGGTGTTTAAGATCCAACTGCTAGCTTTATTTACACACACAACTTGGTCAAAACAGGTCCAAACAACAGCAAACAGGAATATCTAAGGGGAAGACAGAATAATAATCCAGTAAAATGCGATGGTCAGGGCAGGCAGCAAAACACAGGTAACAGTTCAGGGTTAAAATCCAAGAGGGCAATCCAAAGTAAGAAATGAAACAAGACAATTAATACAAGGCCATGATAAAAGACAAAGGCAATGGCAAGAAATCAGGATAAATACAGAAATGCTTGGTGGAGTCCGCTTACAGTAATTCAATACTTCGCGACTTTCTGTTTGGCAGGCCTTCGCTTAAATGGCTGTCAAACAGGAAGTCACCAGAAAGGAGGGGGGCCAGGACCATGCAGGGGAACAGGGCCTGAAGCATGGAGCCTTGGAGGTCTGAGTCCATGGAGGGTCTCTGTGGCCGTGACTGGACAGACCGTGAGTTCATTGATGGCCTCAGTAGTTGTGATAGGGCAGACAGTGAGTTCATGGGGCGGCCTCAGTGGCCGTAACAGGGCAGACAGGTTCTCCATGGGTGGGCGTCATTACCTGGTTCTGCAATGATCGCTGCCACCTCTGGAGTATCTACAGTGTAAGCTAACACCTCTGAAGGTTCTGCAGCAGACACGACCACCTCTGGAGGCATTGGAGCAGACTCATAGACAAATGAGGTCTCTCGGGCAGACTCGTGGACAGGGAAGGCTTCAGGAGCAGACTCGTGGGCAAGTAACACCTCAGGAGTGCAGTGTGCCGCTCACACGCTCCAAATGGCAACCGCCATTATAGGAAGGGCAGCAGAGGGAGGCAGGACCTCTATGATGTCAGAGCTTGACAGCGCTAATGTCACCAGGACTGCTCTCACTGACATCAGAGGTGGGTCCAACACACTGGCAGTCAGTTTCCTCAGTCTTGGCCCAAGCTCTGCAGCCACAGGAGCTTGAGTATCATAGCCCCCCCTCTAAAAACTCCTTTGTGGAAATTTTGGCAACAGCCGTAGCGTGGTGAGGTTCAGGTATGGCAGTCATCTTGGCTGGAGTCCTAGACGTGACAGCCATCTTAGCTGGGGGTGTCAAGCGTGTTGACCATCTTGTCTAGGGACTCAGGCGTGATGGCAATCTTGTGCACTGGCTCTGGGTTGGCAATCATCTTGTGCAGTGACTCTGGGTTGGTGGCCATCTTGTGCAATGGCTGTGGCTCTGGGTTGTTGGCCACCTTGTTCTGAGCCCATAGCCTTGTCCAGAGTTTCTTGTGTGGCGGCTATCTTGAATAGCAGTCCCTTAATGGCTGTCATGTGGTTCAGGAGCTCATCAATTGCCCACATGGTGTGATCAGGCTCTGAGTTGGCAGGTGTGACATGAGCAGGCCATGCAGTAGCAGGCATGGCGTGGGCAGACACTGGCATGATGGTTGGCATGATATTAGTGACCTCTGGCTTGGTAGACATATAATCAGATTTTGATGTAGACGTAGATGAAACTTGAGAAAATGGAGACTTATCTGGTATGATGTAAGCAGGTACTGGGGTAGTCCGCATGACGTGAGTAGACTTGGGTGTAGCAGACATGGCGTGAGCAGGCTTTTGCGTATCAGGCTTAGCGTGAGCGGGCTTTGGCATAGCAGGCATGGTGTGAGTAGTGGTTACTGTAGGATTGCAGGGTCCCTCATCCGCAACCCCCACAGTAAATGATAAGCCAGTCAAACGGAGAGCAAAATCTATGTATTGTTCAAGAGTACAGCGTGGGGTATTGCATGGCATTGAGTGTGAAATGTCCAAACCAAATTTAATTTCAATTGAAGCCCACCAAATGACACAACTTACAGAAATCCTGCACATAATCCTCAAGAACCCACTGTCCTTGACAAAGACGAACTAGGCGATCAGCTGGATTGTGTAAAAAGCCACTGGATCTCTTTGTGGTGAAGTATTCTGTAACAGGGCAGGACTCAGGCAGACATTTAAGATCTAACTGCTAGTTTTATTTACACACACAACGTGGTCAAAACAGGCAAAGTCCAAACAACAGCAAACAGGTATATCCAAGGGCAAGACAAAATCATAATCCAGTAAAATTCTATGGTCAGGGCTGGCAGCGAAACGTTCACAAAAACACAGGTAACAGTCCAGAGTCAAAATCCAAGAGCAATCAAAGTAACAAATGAAACAGAAGACAATGAAAACAAGACATGTTAATGGCAAGAAACCAGGATAAATACAGAAAAGGTTTGGTAGAGTCTGCTTACAGCAAAACAATACTTCGCAAATTCCCGTTGGGTAGGCCTCTGCTTAAATGGCCGCCAAACAGGAAGTCACCAGAGAGGAAGCAGAGGGAGCTGAGACAGTCAGTGTAGAGGTGAGAGCTCCCTCTGCTGGCTTGGCGTTACACCTGTAAAGTTAAGCTCAATCAGTAGCTTTGATATGGACTTTAAGATGTTACAACGATATATAAAGAAAGCAGGGTTAAAAAAAACCCAGCCTAAACGGTTCTCAAAACTAGACCAATTGGGAGAAATTGACTTAAAATTGCTTTCCGAGGGGGTTTGCTTCAACCTAAAAAGGGTGGACTTGGCAACACTGAAAGAAACAGAAAGAAAATGATTAGCACAAATTAATTTCTTCTCCCTCTTTTTCAAATCAGGGTTACTGTGAGGCATTTAACAATGGAAAAGCACCAACCCATAACATAAAAAAATACTATTATATAATACTATTAGCATGTTAACATTATTGTTGTGTGAAACACTGTTTACTAACCTTTTCTGTGTAGTAATATTCAAGTGTAAAATTTGTTACCATGACAACATAATGCCTAAACCTTAAAACAACCATAACATTTAAGAAAACAAATTTACAGCTTAAATACTGCAGCGTTTTAACAAAAGAATGAACATAAGTGCTTTTCAACATTTAAAGCTCAACATTTTTTAATTTAAATCCTCCAGAAATGAACCCGATTTACTTAGATTGTAAGGACCACACTGTAACCTCGATTTCAGGTTTTATTTGTTTTTTTTAAGAAATGAGGTGGAAATAAGAGTTTTATTATTAGTATTATTTTTTGCAATCTACATTATGCCACAAGGGGTTTTAATTGAGCTGAACTTAATCTAAACTAAAACTAATATTAGTTTGCTTTTGAGGGTTTGAAGACATGACCAGAAATAATAGATATCTCTTTCTATTCTTCTTTATTTCTGATTCACAATAGATCATCCTGGAGGATTACGCTGACCCATTTGATGCTGAAAAAACAAGGGAACAGAGAGAAGCTGAAAGAGAAGGAGAGAATGATGGTTACATGGAACCTTATGATGCCCAGCTCATTATTACAGGTACATTACATCTTCTGTACTTCTCTTTCTTTTCATCAGTTATTCATCTAAAACATTTCTCACAAATACTATTTGTAGGCATAACAAGTATATTTTCAGGGATTTAAAGGGCCTGAAAAATCACAGCTCCCTCTCTCTCCCCTCTATGGTGGTTTCCACGGTGACAGTGTTGTGCTGGGACAATGGGTGCAGTTTCCTCTTTCTGCTTCCTGTTTCCTGTCTGTGTTTCCTTTGCCCCATTCTATGGACAGGAAGTTGACCCCTGCCGTCCCCCCAGTATGCCTGGCTATGTGAGAAAGACCCCCCAACACTCCTCACTCCCCCCAATCACTTCCCAGAACTCAGGAAGTGGCCGGCTAAGCCAGCCAATCACAGTCTTGGTCTGACTTTCCCCTAGTATGACCATTGTTTTCTCACACAATAGGCCAGACACAAAGTGACAGCAAAGAAACAGTGAGTGAAGGAGAACGATGGAGCTCCAGGCAATGTTTTGTTGAAGTTGAACTTTAAATTTTGAAGAATGAATAGGTGCATGAGTACACAAAGTTTGAGATTGAAGTGAAATGCACTAAACTGAAAATGCACTGTAATACAGTAATACTGTAATACGTTTCTTCACAAAAAGGAACGTTTATGTTATGTATTAAGGTTAAGGTTTAGTTTTCCCATTTCATTGATTCCCTTGATTTTATCCTTTGTTGTTGTTGTTGAAAAGTTTTTTTTTATTATTATACTGCCTGTTTCTTATGAATACAAAGACTCATAATTCATTTTGGTATTTGTTGGCATACTACAGATTCATCTTCGATTTAGCATAATTTCCTGTGGTTTCACTCACTTGGCATGGTGAGCTAAAAAAAGAGTTCCTTCACAGAACAAATTTCTACCTAGCTGCCCTTTTAAGAGTTATAAAGTCATTTGTTATGAATGTGTTGCATACAGTATATGTAAGGCAAAAACACTTGAGGTGTGTGGTGACTGAAAGGTTTCCAGAGCTAATGGTAGTGTTGTCAGTGTCATATGTTGCAATTACTTATTACATTTAATATTTTCTAACAGTTATTGCTATATTTAACACACTGGATAAAAGAACGAGAGAGATAGAACTCATTAATGTTGACAGCTTGTTCTGCATCTTTAGCACATGGGTAATTTACTTGTAAATGAAGCATCTGGATATGCATATTACAGTAGGTAGCGATTTCTAGGGACAAGTAAGGCCATCCTTTTTCCACTTTCAGTGAAACAGTGATTTATTCAGTTTGGTTTAATGATAAATTTGAAAAGATGGGCAGAGGTTGGCAGCTCAAATGCAATGTCCATAAAAGAATGTTATATTGTTATGGCTTGTAAGTATGAGAATATGTGGAAGGTTAATAAATGTCTGCACTCTTAAAAGTAAAGGTGCTTAAAAGGTTTTTCACAGCGTTGCCATAGAAGAAGCATTTTTCAACCATTCAGTCGAAAGTTTTTTAATCAACCATCTCTTTCTTACCTCAATATAATCTGAAGAACCTACTTTTGCCACAAAGAACCTTACAAAGGTTCTTTATGAAACCATTAGTCGAAAAGGTTCTTCTATGGCTTTGTGAAGCATGGTTTGTTTTTACAAGTGTAGTCACTTTTACTTTTGTTTGTTTTTCAGAAAATATAGTCAGTAGGAATCCAAATAATCTACTATTTCACATGAGGCTGAAAGATTTCCCCAGTTGGTCATGCAAATTTCTATTGTCCAACAGAACATTTTTAAATGTTTATTATTTATTTTGAAAGTAACTTTTATGTGATCTTTACTTCATACATCTCTACACTGTTGACAACTGAGATCTGATTTAGCTAATTAATGCCCAAGAAGAGCTAGTTTACTTAGGCAATGTTGTTTAGAAATTACTTTTTAATTATGTTCTCATCCCACAAAATCTTCTGAAAAAACACTGCTGATCACTCATGTAAATTTGTGCTCTTACACAGAGATTCGCCGACGAGGCTCGAAGGACTTGTTGAAAGTGTGTGTGGTGTTAAACGGAGGAGAAAGCGAAGGCTCTGGACCCCCTCAGATCTATGATGTCCCCTATGAGGAGGTTCTGGAGGGTATCCCCTTGACCCGACCTGAGTCTGACCCCAGACCACCGGCAGAGTACGAGCTGCCCTGGGAATGGAAGAAAGAGCAGATTGTTAGAGCACTGTCAGGTAACAGCCCTCACATTTATTTTCACCGCTACATAGACACAGTATAATGAGGAAAACTATTAAACAGTCATTTAGAAGACAGTACATGTTATTGAGGTACTTATGATGTGCCAATTGTTCGAAACATTTGGGATAACACTGGGGGGGTCATTATTGCCAGATGCTAAAATAAACACTGAGTGGTTGATGTTTTTTTCCGTGTACAGCTCAGTTTGATGGAATAGACCGGATGTCTAAGGAAGAATCAGGTTCTCCTGTAAAACAACAGACACTGAGACATAAGAGCTGGACCCCTAAAACTCTTCGACCGAATCCCCCATCCCCGACTTCTGCTTCATCTCCCAGCAACACCCCAGACAGTGAGACTCCAATAGTCGATCCCACCCTACCCCTGGAGAAACAGAGGTGTGTGTTTGTCTCTTCAAAATGCTGTGATTTCATGTGGATTACCTGAAGACTTCAAGAATTAAATGATATGTTTGTAGTAAATAAACAGCAAAATTCTGTAGTTATTCCAAATCTGTATTAATTTCTTTGTTTTGCTGATCACAAAGGAAGATATTTTGAAAAAGTTTGTAACCTGGCTGTTTTGGTCACCATTGACTTACATAGTAGAAAACTATGGGAAAACTTTGGGAGTCAATGGTGACCCAAACCAGCCTGCTTACAAACTTTCTTCAAAATATCTTGTTTTGTGTTCAGCAGAACAAAGAAATTCATACAGATTTCAAAATACTTAAGGGTGAGTAAATGATGACCAAATTGTCATTTTTTGGTGATCTAATAATTTAACCTTAGTTTACATGTCAGGGACTACTATATCAGGAAGAATGTCAAAAACAATTTGTGACTTTGCACAATCACATTATGTTCTAATATATATATATGTTTTTGCACACATACTAATTTATAGCATTTTACAGGCTTTAATGTTTAAAATAATTAAGTTTTTTATGTTTTTGATATATATACAAAAAAAAACATTTGCCATTGAAATCTTTTACAGAATAAATGGCTTCCTTTTTAAATGCATTTTAAAATATATTTAACTCGAAATAATATCTTACAGTATTACTGTTTTTTAAACTATATTTCTTATCAAATAAATGCAGCCTTGGTGATCTTAAGCATCAAAACATAAGCAAAAATCATAAGCATCAAAACATTAACATTTTTCAATTATTTCAAATTTTTTGACACTAAATAAAAACATGAAGGATAAACTTTTACTATAATTTCAAAAAAGCACTGATGTATACTCAAAAGTGAACATTTTGTCATAATTTCATAACCCTAACGTAATTTTAAACACTTGACTTTGAGAAATATTTTTGTCCGTTCAATGAAAGTCAGTTGTTTCATCAACTACATTACCCCCACTGACTTTACTGTAC
>JAUMHR010000070.1:9349255-9361732 GCA_032361145.1 Enteromius fasciolatus
CTATTTTTAGTAGTTTTAGTAGGCAACAGTTAATTTACTGAAATACTATTCATAATAATTACCCAATAGGAATAATTACACATTATTTATTCAACAAAGGTTAAGTTGACCTAAAATGGTCAGTCACAGAATAATATCTGGCATAATTAATCCTCACACATGTAATTCTTAAAGGGCTAGTTCACCTGAAGATGAACACTGTCATCGTTTACTCACTTCCATGTTGTTTCCAAAATAAAAACCCTTCTTCAAAACATGAAAATTAAAATATATTTATATATATATATTATTATAGTTATAATAAATAAAGTGTATTCACTCAAAAATGATGTTTAAAATTCATGAAGAGATCCATGTGAAAACAGATCAATGTGAACTGAGTGGTTTGATCCAATTTATATGATGACCTTGATATACTTGATATAATATAATTATAGGCCTTTATTGATATATAAACCCTAGATCTCCTTGTTAATTAGCAAACATTTAGTTTAGCATTTAGTTTTGGTAAATGAAAGCTCAAGCATGCTTGCCTATGAGGTTCATGTTTGAGCTTATGCAAGCTCCCCCTCACTGGATCTTGTGACGGGACTTGAGGCGTTATTGGTCCAAATGCACTCCGAAAACAGAGTCCATTCGAATGTACTGTAGTTTAAAGATAACCCATACTTTGAGATGTACTGTATATAGAATCTAAATCTTTCATTTATCACTCTCTCAACATTTCTAATGTTATTTTCTGAGTTTTGACCATATGAAATAATAATTATTTTGCATAAGTTAACTATAGACAGCTAACAGACCCATTAAGTGTTTGCAAACAGTGATGACGTTTCTTGTGGGAGCCTAGCTGGTTGCAGAGTTTTCACTGGAAACCATGGAATTAAAGAATAAAAATGGTAAACTTGAGGTTATATTTCAATATTCTAAAAACAATTTTGCAATACCGAGAATATATCTCAAAATCAACTCGTCATTCTCTCTTCTGAGTTCACATCCCACAATTCTGGCTTTTCTTCCTTCAGAATGGACAAACTCACTATTGTTGAGTTAAATCATGCTGCAAAGTCCAAAATACTAGATATAAAGTTGTATTTGCAAGAAAAAAGTCAGAACTGTGAGACAAAATAGGTAAAAGTATAAAATGTTATAGGTTAGTATTTTATAGTAATAGTATTTCATGCTGTAACTGGGCAAATATGTGTTCCATATGAATGCAGTTGTTTATCAAAATTAGAGTAATCATAGCAGGTTTCATTCATTCATCAAATGATGTTTTTGGCGACAGAGTTCTATAAAAATGATTTGTATTCTGATTCTCAGATCCAAAGGCACAACAATACATTTTCTCTCTTATTCAGAGGTTTTTCGTTTCATTCCACTTGTTACCAGTGCTTTTCTGCAACCACAATACGGCACAGCTACGTAACTGTGATGTCTTCGTCTTGTTGTTATAGTTATTCTACATTACATTACTTAATTTGAATCATTGTAAATATTAAAAACAAGTAAATAAATTCTCTTTACATGGCAATCAGCCTGCAAGAGAGTGGAGAGTAAGCTAGTAGAATTTTATTATTTAGTCTATTAGAAAATATAAAAATGTGTTATTATTATTTATTTATTATTAGAAAAATAAGCCAGTAATATCTATGCCAGCATCTTGCGAATCAAGTTTCATTTTTTTAGTTTTAGTTTATTTTAGTTTATATGCATCCCTAAAATTTTGGCTATTATGCACACAGAGGCAGTAGTTGCTCTACAGACTTGTTTGCAAATTATTTTACCACAACAGTAGGAACAGTTTGACATTTTTTTGCACATTAAATATTTGTTTGCATCAAGAATGAAAGACATGACGAATGCAGATTTACAGTAAGCCACACATCTGTAAAATAGTTGCTTACCCTTTGTTTTAACCAGCATTTAACATTAACCAGCTCTCACTCGCACGTGCGCTCGCTTAATGTGCGTGCTGCAGATTCGCTTAGCCATATACAAAAAAATAATGTCAGCTGTTAACTAACAACTAATGTTGTTAACTAATGCATCAGTTGATTGATGTATTTAATGTTGTCGTAGGTAGTTGTGAACCTCAAGCTTACGGAGGTCCATGGCCACTGCTTGTGCATAGGGCCCAGAGTTTGGTGCTACGCCCCTGCTGACCAACCACGAATTCTAACTAAGAATTAAGTTTAACTGTCACTATGGCAACACACAGAAGTGCACCAATAGAAATCTTTTTGTAGATCTTAGCATAAAACAATTAGCATTTGAATTAATTATGATATCAACATGTTTTTAATAAAACTTACCTGTAGTTCAGCACATCGTCGTCAGGTGTTGTGCTGAATTATGACTCCCCTCGTTGAAATCAATAGTAATCCTAACCTCACCCCTAACCCTAACCCCTCACTCACACCTAACACCAAACCTACCAATACTTGGGGAGTCATAATCTGGCAGGGTTCAAAATTCGGCACTACACCGGCACTAACACAGAACTCGAATGACTCAAATCCTGCGATTCCCTCCAACGTTGACGCATGCGCACTTTGAGGTGCAGCTAATATTTTGGGGTATACATTACTTAATCTTTTAGTGTTGCAGATATTACCGTAAACAAATAGGTAGTGTAGGTAGAATTAACCGATTTTATATATTTTACTTGCTAACTAATTCAGTTGAGTAAAATATAACTGATTTTTATTTTTAACACCCCCCAGAGTAATTTTTTACAGTGTACTATTATCAAAGAACTTACTATTTATATATTTATTATCTAGTGTATGTATCTGTACTGTAATACAATGAAAATTGATTAATTCACAACATTTCACATAGCCAGATCTATATAATCTCAAATATAGGCTATTTTATAATCAACCATCATACCACCATCATTTTAATTACTTCATCTGTTGACTTAATGCCCCCAAAATGCAGAGCTGGTGCAGACATAACCTCATTGCTTTGATCAGATCCTTTCCTAAAGGCTGCATTCTCACCATTTTTGTGATGTGTTTATTTTGGTATTGACTGGAAAGTGCACAGCGCATATTTACATATATTAATGCCACTCTAAGCAGAATGGGTGTTAATATGTATTTCAGGGTATCAAAATTGTGTTCAGTCTCTTGTCCTGTAGTATTGTAGTCTCTTGTCTTGTATTGTTATGCGAGGCTGCCACCTGTGCTGCAAATAACAAGGGCTTCTGGATTCTACATACAGCCCCTTATACAGTAAATGCAATTTTATTACATGGTAAGATCGAACACGTTGGAGTATGCTTTTTGCCCTGATGTTTATGATGACATCAATGCTCTTACTTTATAAAGATCTTTTTTACATTTGCTTCCTGACATCTCTCTATTTATGTTTTCCCCACACTTTGTAGTAAATCAGAATATGCAAGACATCGTATGCCAAGAAGCTTGAGACATCCTCCGCTCTGTGTGACTCACTGCTCGTAAAGAGCATAGCTGTACACTATGGTGTGAATAGGACATGAATATCTACGTAACAGTCAACCAGTGAGTCACCAGTGACCAAGCTTCTGCTTTCCTGCACATTAATTCCACCTCCCTGCTCTCTCGTTCTCTTTATTAATCTATTCTCTCTTCTCTTCCTCTTTCTTGTAATGTTTCCACATCCTTCTCTCCATCCTTCTCCTCCCACTAGTGTCTTCAGAGATCAAAGGCCGAGGTCATCTATAGGAATCCCCCAAGAGAAATTGCAGAAATAGACATTTTGGCCAAAGGGTGTAAGAGTATGTGTAATGGAAGACAGAGAGAGCCATAAACATTGTGAGTGCCATGAGACGCAGAGAGAGCAAACTAGAAGACGGGGAGAGCTTGGGAGACCCCATCATCTCCCTGGAAGCGACGGTTATTTCCGGAACGCTGAACACTGAGTTTTGACACACAGCAACTGCAAAACCACTGGTTGAAAGGCCAGAAGTGACAGACACGCAGACAAGAGCAGTTGTGATGTGGGGACAGGACTCAGTCATACGGTGATGTTACCGATGCTGACTGGTGGAGAGACGATACCCATCTCCTTGAAAAACTCACACCCAGCCACCCGCTCCCCTGGGGCACAACAAATGAAGCGTAAGTCTCCATACAGAGCGAGCTTTGCATCCTGCTGTTGGATTAGGAAGATGCTGTCTTACAACAGCTGAATGGTTGAATTTTGAACAGATTATTAAAGAAATCAAGATTACCTAACATCAAACATTCTAGATTATGCATGGTCGGTTATAATCAAACTGGCTTTGATTGTTTAACGGAAGTAAATCTTCAAGAGAATGAGTTACACCTTTCATGACTAGCTTTTTGTGTAAATTTAATTGTTGTCCCAAACATTCTGATTACTTTCGAAGTCATAGTTCCTAGGCTGTTTTCGATATTTTCACCGAATGAGCTGTCACTGAAAAGCCCATTCTGGGATGCGCCGTGTTCAGGTGGATCAAATGACCTTGTAAAGGAACTGGTGAGTGTCCTGTGAAAAAACACATTCTATGTAACCGGATGTAGTGAAGGGGAATCTGAGGTATGCCTGCCTCCCCCAGCCGCCCCTCCCCTTTGCTGTTTCTGTCATCTCGTCGCATCTCCTCTCATCTCCTCTCGCGCACCGCGACTAGACCTTTATCTACCTGGCTGCTCATAAAAACCTTCCCGCTCCATCACCGGGAAAACCACGGGTTCGGCGACCTACAGCCGCTGACGTAACGATGCCAGGTACCGAATAACGTCGAGAAGAAAGAAAAATATCTTTAACCCTCGCGCGCGTGTCCACCTCGACAAAGTCACGCTCCGATACGCACGACCACACGCGCGCACGGGAGAGAGCAGTTCACGCACGGCAGATGCTTCCCCGTCCTCGTTGAGATGATGGCTCTGTGGACGCTCTTCTGCATCCTCGCCATTGTGAAAAGTAAGTTATCTGGTCAAAGCAGGGGAAACGTTACGCTGAGGCTATTATTCGCGAAACAAGTCTTAGCCTGCGTAATGCAGGTTTCTGCGCGAGCACAGTCATGTAAGCTTTACGATATTTTGTTATAGATGTATGGAAGCAAACCGAAGCTGTTTTGGAGATTGAGGGATGCTTGGCGGTGGATTATGAATCTATATAATCACTCGGTTGATGTGGTAATATTTCATGTGTGACCTGAGTGTTAACGGATGTTATGTCCATATTTTCGCGTGCTGTAGCGCATTATTATAGAATCGGCGGCGTGTTGGCTGTCATTGTGCGCAGAAGTGCTGAGCAGCGGTTATGGCACTGTAAGCCTGAATGATAATACACATCATTATTGCAATGAGCCGCAACCGCCACAACTGCTGAGATGTGATTTTTAGAGTCTCTCTGGGGTCGCCTCTTGCCGGAGATAACATTTAATTTGTGTTTATCACTCAGCATCGCCTCGCAGGAATGGTTTAGATAGTTGCAAAGCTTGTGTTAAATTGACGTGTTCATAAATGACTTGAAGTGTGCGTGTCGAAACAGAAGGCATGGGTCTTTAACCCCCTGATGCATGCATTATTAAATCACTACGGAGAGAGAGAAAAGAAAGTTTAATGTTTTCTTTTCTCTTTAGAAAAAAGAAGGTAATGATTCCAACCCAGATGTTACACATCTGTCACCATGAATTTAGGGTTGTATATTTTAAAGTGGTCTACGTAAATGATCATTTGTTAATAAGTCAAAAAAAGAAAAGAAAAAAATATTTCAATTAGGAATTATTATGTTATTCATATAAAATTAATATTATATACATCCTTGCTGCTGTTGCTCTGTCTTAACATCATTAAATAAAATTAACATAATTTATTTTTCGCATTACATCATCATGTAAGTACTGCTTTAATAAACTTATTTCCCATTGTGGGACGAACACAACAAAAATATGACATTACATATTAAAAGTGTCTTCTTCTTTCTTTCTTTGATTGTATTTACCTAACTGGATCTTCTGGAATCAGAAAAGATTTTAGAGGCACTTGGTGCTTTTTCCAGCTATGTTTTATGTGTCATAAATAAAAACACAGTTACCATATCAGGGCAGTCGAATGATCAAAAGAGGATACAAGACAAAACACTCAGAAATGATAATTTGCTGAACATTTGCTCACCCTGAGTTCATTTAAGATGTAGATGAGTTTGTTTCTACATAAGAACAGATTTGGAGAAATGTAGCAATACATCAGTTGCTCACCAATGAATCCTATATAGTGAATGGGTGCCGTCAGAATGAGTGAAAATAGCTGATAAAAACATTACAATAATTTAGTCCATCAATTAAAGTCTTGTGAAGTGAAAACATGTATTTTTATAAGAACATTAGAATATTTTTTAAGAATCATTTTTGTCAGTAATTTGCTTTAAAAGGTTACCAGATTATCTCTTAAAGTCTGCTGTTGGTGTAACCTAATATAGTCTAATTTAGTCATTTTAAAACCAGATCATTTAGATCTTATCACAGTTCCCGTCAAAACATTTTGATGATATAATGGTTGCAATCTCCCTGTTAGAAACACACTGACTGAACAAGAATTATAACTGAACACGCTTAGCATGAAAGAAAAAATAAATAAATGTGCTTGCACACATACACACTCACACATCGCAGGCTGGTGGAAATCGGCTTAGGTCCTCCTTTCTAAGTGTCAGACCCCAGAAGGCTAATTCAGTTAATTAACTCTGACTACAAGCAAATGAGTAAAAGCCTGAATGACCGTCAGACGTGTTGTGAAAAGGTTTGTTAGGGTCAAAAAAAAAGGGGGGGCCATCATTCCACCATCCCACATCCTTCCGTAGCCCTCGTTTATTATTGGTACAGTATAAGCATGATCAGATTTTCTATATATGGATAGATATAGTACTAGTACATTAGTGTATTACACTCACTAGGCAGTTAATGCAGTTACTCACCCAATCATATTAGATAATCATTAACTGAAGAGGACAAAAAATTTTATGGTGATGAACAGACATGCATCCAGTGTGTAAATGATTGGAGTTACGTAATACACATAAGGAATATAGCAGTACCCTGTTCTCTCATTAAGTGGGATCAAGTCAGAAGCACTGACCTGTACATAGCCTTTGTTCAGCTAAAACCCAACAAAATAAAAGAAATAATCTTTTATGGTAGTTGCTAAAAACTCTTGTCAGGATAAAAAGCCAACATATTTTGCATTAATTTTAATTTTAAACTACAAGAAAAGTGAAACATTCCCAAAAAATTTCCCATAAAAAAATCATTTATGAAGACCTATGGATTTGAATGACATCAGATGAATACAATCAGAGTTGTATTAAAAATGTCCTGGATCTTCCAAACTTTCTAACAGCAGTGAATTGTGATTGAGATTTGAAGCCCAAAAAATTACATTCATTCGTCCTAAAAGGGCTTCACACATCTCTGAAGCATTAATAAAGGCCTTCTGAAGTAAAGTGATGCATTTGTGCAAGAACATTATTATTATTTAAAACTTTATAAAGCGTAATCTCTAGCCTCCGCTAACTGTTGTACATAAGTACATGAGAGAGTGGTGATCCAGCAGATGATAGCACCGGTGAGAATATGCTAGAACCAAGTTTAGTTTACAACAAAGGAAAACCAGTCTCCTCTTGGCTTCTAATTCATGCCTCTGCTTCTGTGTTCGCTACTTCTCACTGGCGCGTACTCTTTGATGGTGTCCTACGTCATCACTCATCCAACACCACTCTCTCATGAATGTGCATATGACAGTTAGCACAAGCTAGAGATTACAGTTTAGAAAGTTTTAAAAATGGATTTTTTCCATAGCTTTACTTCAGAAGGGCTTTATTAACCCCCTGGAGCACTTTTATGATGGACGGATGCACTTTTTTGGGCTTCAAAAACTCAACCACCATTCACTACAACTGTGAAGTTGGTAAAAGCCATTTTTAATATACAGTAACTCTGATTGCATTCTTCTGAAAGATGAAAGTCATATAAACTTGGCTTGAGGTTGCAAAGATTGTGTCTTCTGAAGTGATGGAAATAAAAACCTACGCTTTTTTTATTGACCAAATAAAGTGACTCTAAGCTTGGATTAAACTGCTCAATTTATAAGGATTTATTTTCAAATGTATTTATCAATGTTTTGAAGCATCAAAGTTTGGTGCAGTGGATTTTAAATCGAGGGACAAAAATGTCAGTTTTTTAATTATTTTTTTTTTATTCAATATCGGAACTGACAGGAAGCAAAGTGGGAGAGAGAGGGTGGCAGGATCAAGAAAGGTCCACAAGTCAGCATTTGAGCTCAGACCAGATAGATAGATACCTATAGATGTAGATTTAATGTTACTTGAAGCACATTTTTGTTACCTGGAAAAAAAATGTTTTAGCAGCAAAAAGTGCAGTACGGGCGTATAGTTGGGTTGGAAGGCACAGTATTCATAGGCACCCACCCAGCCAAAATATATGGTGAATCAATATTCAGTTCCTCTCACCTCGTCCATTCTGCCCACGCATTAACTGTAATTAATGTCAGCAAGTCGGTTCTGGCCCT
The DNA here is from genome assembly GCA_032361145.1 of Enteromius fasciolatus. Classification (NCBI taxonomy): domain Eukaryota; kingdom Metazoa; phylum Chordata; class Actinopteri; order Cypriniformes; family Cyprinidae; genus Enteromius; species Enteromius fasciolatus. Next base: position 9,357,802 of record JAUMHR010000070.1, read on the forward strand.
GCTTTACTGAACGTCTTTCTGTTCAGCCTCTCTTTATCAAGGAGGAGCAGATTTGGCAGTGATTCTGACTAAATACAGCTTTGGCCTTGAGGGAGCTGTAAAAACAGACAAAGCCTGTTGTGGAGTGACTTACGGCCCACCTTTATCTACTGGCTGATCGATGGTGGAGAAACAGAGGGTCGAGCCCTCTCCACCTCCTGCATTATAGCTCTGCTACAAAATCACACCCAGGAATCTGACTTTACAACATACTGCTACATAAGCCAAAGATGAGATGGATGGATGTTTTCAAACAGAGTGGAACAGGAGGCAGACTTTGACATGGAATAGTCAGGCAATAATCAGAGAATAGCATTCGGTGTATTTTTTCAAGAACGAGACAGATCTCAGAGCTGCGGGCTTGCATATTAATCAAAGTATATGTATGCAGACTTGACCATGCGTGTATCACTGTCTTTTCTCATTTGCAGAAATGCATAAAGAGATGCGCACTTTGAGGGGTCAATAAAGAGCAGTGAGCGTAGGTGCAGATGGGAGGTTCACCTCCTGGTCTATTTTTAGCGTTTATTATTCACACCTCAGCACACACACTCCTCCTCGCAGAGTCTGTGTCTTTCCCTTACTTTCGGTTAAAAACACTGACTCTCAAAGGACTTTCAAGGACGTTCTGGCATTTTGTTTTAGTACATAAACCGATCAGAGTGTTTACGCACTTGAAACTTCTCCGTCTAGTTTAAACGAACTGTTCACTCAAAAATTCAAGTTCCGTCATCATTTACTCACCCTTACGTTCTTCCAAACCTTATGTGGAACACAATAGGGAGATTATTTTCCATCCTGTTACTGCACAAAAAAATGAGCACAGAGCTTCGTGAAGATGATCCATACACTTGTGCTCTGTTTAAAGCTATATAATGGCTGTGGTTGAGAAATAGATCAAATTAAAATCTTTTCCCGTTAATCCGAAAACTGACCAGCTCACCTAGAGCTAGATCAGAGAGGTTGTGTCAATCGATTCAGTCGATTAGATGAAAAGATCTTACTCGAAAGAACCATTCTTTTGTCAATTGGACATTACTCCTCTCATGAGCATCATTAGTAGTGCAAGGAAGAAGATGGAATATATGCATTGGTAGCTACGACCACTTTTATGCTGCTTTTATTGTGAATTTCGAAAGCTGTGAAGGCATTACATATCAAAGAAAGAATGACATGAACATGAAATGATAACTTGTATTTTATAAATCTACACTACCATTTTTTACAGTAATTTTTCTTCTTTTTTTAAAAAGAAATTTATACTTTTATGCAGCAAGGTCGAATCCGATTAAAAGTGACAATGAAGACATATAATATTTCTATTTCAAATAAATACTGTGCTTTTGAACTTTCTGTTTAAAAGAAAATGCTGATGTGGTTGCCACATCATAGTTAGCACAACTGTCTTCAACATTGATAATATAATATGTTTCTTAAAGAATACAATATGACTGTTTTTACTGTACTTTTGATCAAATAAATGCAAAAACATTTGAAATTTGTGAACAGTAGTGTACATTGAGCACACAAACCCTAGTTTTCTTTCCTATCTCAGTTTCTCCCTCTCTCTGCTGTTTCATGTGGATTGTGGTTTATCTGTGTATATAACATGCTTACATTGCACTCTTGTCATCTGATCTGTAGGTCGGTCATGCTGGCTCAACACTATCTATAAGGCAGTGATCTGGCACTCTGGTCTGCTTTCATATCTCTGATTCACAGACCATCGCGCATGCTAATCTTGTACAGTAGCTGGAATATCTGTCAAAAAAAGCTTACAGACCAGAGGTCTTCAGCCTTTTCATGCCAAGGTCCCCCTAAACAGACCAAAAAAGAGAGAGAAATCCATTTTTAAGATGCTGCTTGATAACAGTGCATATGGTACCATATTAATGTATTTACAGCATTGATACTTTATTGCAAAGCCATGAAAATAACCGTTGACATACATATATATCATACTTGAATATTATACAGTACTATAGATACATTCTTCTTTACCTTTTGGTTGATGTTAATACATTTTTTGTATTTTCATTTAACACTTTTAATATGATTTAGAAAGAAAACATGAATGGCCATATGTGCTATTTGAGGTAAAAAGCACAGAACTATGATTCAGCAAAGACCTTATGAATATGCATAACTCGTTACCTTATTTATTCTGCTTTGACCTTTTGTTCATTATATTCTGTCATCAGGCAAAACACATGGCCAGATTATTTGTAGAGAAAGAAAGACTATGATGTTCTTGAGATGTCAAGAATTTTCCTGGGGGACAGAAAGAGAAAGCAAGCAAGTAATGAGGAGAGAAAAAGAGGCCTTTTAACCTTTAGCTTTTTGGATGGCAAGGCTTTTACCAACAGTAGAGCATTATCATTTATTTTGTGATGAGAACATGAGATATCATATTCACCAAATAAATTGAAAATGATTCAAGAAATAATACAATGGAATGTAATATTTCTATGCAAATATGCATTAGGCCTATACCTTGTTGATGCAAAATAAACCTTTTCTGTGAAAATTTCTTTGGCGATAAACACTTTTTAATGATAAATGCATTTCGTTTCATTAAATGTTTAACCGAAGCTCCAGGAAAACTGGGCTTCGATGGTCAGGTGTATTAATTTCTGATGAGCTGCTGTTTTTTAATCCAGATGTGACCATGTGTTGCCAAGCCAATGTTCCTTTTAGATGAGCGCAAACAAGCTAAGACAAGCCATTCCAAATCAACCGGACATAAACCTGCCAACACTAATTACAACTAATTGTAAACACTCAATTTTCAGAACCATTTGGTGTCTATGGAGCATATAGTATTGGTACAGAAGAAAGGCAGACACAGAAACACCACACGATATATGAAGGGAAGCAGAACAATAAAACAGGTTCAGAGTGCTATCGATCCTTTTACAGCACATTTAAAGAGGGCACTGTGCGTTTAAAGCTGAATAAGAGTTGTTGAACTGCTTAAAGGCTGATTTGCACAAATGTTATTATTGCACCATTTCATGCATCAGTCAGCAATGCTAATGCAGTTTTATCGCACAGAATAAAACAACAGTTTGCATATGATTTTTATGATGTAAAATTACATATTGAAATAACAGTACAATTTGAGCAAAAGTCTGCTGATAAACAAAAAAAGTGGCATCAAAACCATATTCTGAGAGGTAGAATTTAAGGACATATTGTCAGGCAGGATTATCCTTTAACAGAGACAATGTCAGCCAGATGAGCTTATGAAGCCGACTCCCCTCGTGTCCTTGTGGAATGGATGCGGTATGTGTGATGCAATGCGATGTGCGGTAACACAATAGCTTTCTATGGCCAGCAATTTGTTTGTCCTGTCTTTGGAAGCTTTCACCATTATGAGTGTGCTTTAGATGCTCAGATCAATACCATCAGCTCTAAGCATCTGTCTAAAACACATCGTCCTATTCGTCCTGAATCGACTTCTCTATTTCTTCTTCTCTGAAGGCATGTACTGCAGAAATGCAGCAAATAAATATAGAGCAGATATGCACATAATAGCCTGAATGGAGAGACTTGTTTTGTGATGGGGATATTTATCAGCTATTCTCAGCTGAATGTACTGTATGAATGCGCCACATGTGGATGAGGTTTTTTTTTATGCTTACACTGGAATGAACATATTTGATCAGTATTATGTCATTCATGAATTTAAATATAGCATGTGTGCATGATTGTATGTTTGTGTGTGTGTGTGTGTGTGTGTGTATCTGCATGCGTATGTGCTTTATGAGGACACAAATTTGTATAATGACATGGGTATGACATAGGTATTACATTATGAAGGTGATTTATGAGGACATTTTCAGTGTCCCCGTAATTCAAAAGGCTTAAAAACATACTAAATGGTGTTTTT
>JAUMHR010000070.1:9369302-9396006 GCA_032361145.1 Enteromius fasciolatus
CTGAAAATTGTAGACCCCTCCATGATTTCTAAATAAGAGAACTTGCAAAATCACAGGGTGATCAAATACTTATTGACGTCACTGTGTATATATATATATGTTTTGCCACAAACTTATGCTAGTAGAAGTTGTAACTACATCATCTGACCACAAAACACATCTTTCTTCATTGTCAGTCACTCAAAAAAAGAATAAACGGAAACCCTGATGGATTGCTTTCTCCAGGGAGCATAGCCTCTCTGGAGTGTATCATGGTTATTTATTTTCACTCTGTCCTCAGGAGTGGCAGGACTACCGGCTAACATGGAACCCAGATGAGTTTGATGGCATGAAGAAAGTCCGTCTTCCCTCCAAACATATTTGGTTACCTGATGTTGTTCTTTACAACAAGTAAGTCTCAAAGATCTACCCTATTTGGCTCTTGGTGTATTTACTTTACTTATCTAGTCAGTTTATCACCGTCTTTATCATATCTGATCTTTTCTTTCCATCACCTGTACCTCGCCACTGTCATTAGAGGATAGATAACATCCCTGCTTATCGGTCTTTGTTTCATTAGCAGTGTTCTCGTATCACATTACATGACCTCACTGTAAATGAAGCACGTTCCTCCTCTTTCACTGTCAGTGGAAGATGTTTTAAATCCAACCTAATTAACACCAGCCTCCATCCTGTGTTTGTCTTTATGTTTCATTGACACCCACAAACAGGCCCCAGATGTTCTCAGTATTCAACTTCCATTTCCTACTATTGTTATGATATTTTCTGGATTATGTACCTAGCAAATGTGATGTGTCTGCACCAAATGCCTGAACTAAACAGTTACATAAGGCACTTACATTTGACGTGAACAGGGTCAGGCAGTCAATATTAATATACACTGTATTTAACGTATTGCCAAAAAATGTGATCATTATATGTAGAGATGAACAGTATCTTGCCTTGTGACTTGTTCTAGGTAACATTGCTTAAAGTTGCAATATCCAGTCTTTCAAGGCCATGTGTTTGATTCATACATTAGCAAGTGCACAAGCTGACAAAGTGTGTCTTTTGAATACAATGTGCCATCTGCTAAATGTACACGTTTAAATATTATGATTATGTCAGCTTGCAAACATTCACGCAATACTGTATGTGCAATGATACCAGAAACTGAAGTTGCAAAACTGTATAGCACTATTTATATAAAGCATTTTCTATCTACAAATTGTATCAGTAATACATAACCAAAACTTTATCTATAATAGCTTTGACAGATTTACTTCAATAATAATAAACCTTAGGAAAATGAATATGTAAATTAATGCAGTTGCTTTTTATGTTACTGTATTAATTTAAAATGATGAGTGATGAGTATAAGTGGGACACATGCACTTTTGGTGTGCACCTGCATTAATTTGTCACCAGAGTTCGGTTCATTTGGATAATGTAAATGCTGTTTACTGAACGTCTGATACCCGGATCCAGTATACAGTTTAACTAGTGCAGTTAATGTTTCATGTGAATGCGCAGTTGTTTTAAGTGAACTGCTACAGTATTGATGACATATGAACTGGTACTATATTTATGTATTGTGTTTGCAGCATAAAAACATTTCATTTTCTGCCAGCAGGTGGTGCTTTCTGAACAGCAGAAATATAGCATTTTCCCCTGTACAAAAAACAGCAGCACCTGACTTTGAAACAAGTGGTGCTCATACTTATTTAAAACTGTATATCCATAAATGTTGGCACTCTAGCGGTTAATGTGACTAACAGAAATGTGGAAGAACATTGCAGCCGGAGCTACTTCTCTGTTTATGTCTGTAACAAATCTTGCAGGTACCTGGCTCCTCCTCAGCAGTACCTACCCAAAAGAGTTTAAACAGGCTGAATATAAACACTAATAGGTGTATTGTAGTGATTCAGGACAAGCCAAAAACATGGTCTGGAAAACTCTACTCATTTATTATATACATTTTTGTATTATATATGTTTTTTTTTAATTAGCAAAAAAAAACAAAAAAAGCTTCAGACAGAAATTATAGTCTGATGAAGTCTTTCACAAGTCAGCCAAATCACAATTCTCATCTTTCCGTCCCCAAATGTAAGCCTTCTTGAAATCATAATTACGAGTTTCTTGCACCATTTAAATGTTTTTTATGGTTTTAATTAAATTTAAGACCTTTTAAGGACCTGCAGAAACCCTAGTGGTTCTGAACCAAAACACAGTGTTAGTCCTGTCCAGCATTAGGATCAATCAAACACTGGTCCCAGCGATTCATCCTAAATTATTGTGTATGATAGCTGACAATATGCCATGAACGCTATTGATAAAGCTTACTAGTATGAACCATCTCATAACCTCTCTGTCTCCTTCCCCATCAGTGCTGACGGAATGTATGAGGTGTCTTTCTACTCCAATGCCGTCATCTCCCATGATGGAAGTGTCTTCTGGCTGCCACCAGCGATCTACAAGAGTGCCTGCAAAATTGAGGTGAAACACTTCCCCTTCGACCAGCAGAACTGCACGTTAAGCTTCCGTTCATGGACCTATGACCGCACAGAAGTGGACCTGGTTCTGCGTGCAGACGTGGCTAGCATGGACGATTTCACGCCCAGCGGCGAGTGGGACATCATTGCTCTGCCCGGCAGGCGAAACGAAAACCCCTCGGACCCAACCTACGTAGACATCACCTATGACTTCATCATTCGTCGCAAACCCCTCTTCTACACCATCAACCTCATCATTCCTTGCGTCCTCATCACCTCGCTGGCCATCTTGGTCTTCTACCTTCCGTCAGACTGCGGGGAAAAGATGACGCTCTGTATCTCAGTGCTACTGGCCCTCACTGTATTCCTGCTGCTGATCTCCAAAATCGTGCCGCCCACATCTCTCGACGTCCCTCTGGTCGGGAAGTATCTGATGTTCACCATGGTTCTGGTCACGTTCTCCATTGTGACAAGCGTGTGCGTGCTGAACGTGCATCACCGGTCGCCCACCACACACACCATGCCTCCATGGGTGAAGCTGGTGTTCCTCAACAAGTTACCTGCTTTGCTCTTCATGCGGCAGCCGCGCAACAGCAGTGAGCGGCAGCGTTTGCGCCAACGTCGGCGTGCCAACGAACAGCAGGAAGGTGGGCGAGCAGGTCTGGCTGCGGGGCTCATGGCGGGTTTGGGCCTGGGTGGCTCTTCTTCAGGGAGCAAAGAGAACAATGAGGCATGCACGTGCTATGTGAACCGGGCCTCAGTTAAACAGTTTGGGGCAGAGTTGGGTGGAGGAGGGGGCTCAACAGATGGACTAAACGGGATAAGGGAAGGTGGGAGAGAGGCCAGAGAAGGAGGTTCAAATCCATTGCAAAGCTCTGCTCTACCTCAGGGGAAGCAACAGCCCCCTACGGTCCTCACCCAGGCTCTGCTGGCCCAGGCCTGCCCAGGGTTCGAGGAGGCTGTAGACGGAGTCCGCTTCATCGCAAACCACATGAAGAGCGAGGACGACGACCGTAGTGTGAGTCATTCTGTTTCATTATCATATATCTGAATGTGTGTATAACTGTTTTTTTTATTACATTAGCAACAATACCATGTTGTCATTCATAGCAGTCATAGTTTAAGTAACACTTCCTGCTCATTGTTGTGTCTTAAATGATAGAGTAGTGACACTGACAACCAGCTTGATGACTCAAACTAGAAATAAGTCTTTTGTTCAAACTTAATAACTTCGTTGCTCAGAAGCTAAAATGTTATTAGGCCTGCACATTTAATTGAAGAAGTATTTATGATCATGGCTTGCTTTGAAAATTGGAGCAAGTGCCAGCTATACCATTCAATATATAAGCATGCAGTAATCATGATCACAATATACTGTACTGTAAAGAAGGTGGCGGATATTTGCATTAAAGGAATAGTTCACCCAAAAATTAAAATTAGTTTCACATCTGTATGAATTTCTTTGTTCTGCCACACACAACACAAAGGAAGATATTTTGAATAACGTTTGTAGTCAGGCTGTTTTGGGTCAGCATTGACTTTCACCATAGTATTTCTACAAAGTCAATGGTGACCCAAAAGAGCCTGGTTACTACTTTAGGGTGAGTAAATGATGACAGAATCTTTATTTTTGGGTGAACTATTCCTTTAAGTGTAAACAGCAACAGAGGTTATTTACACTAAGGGAAAATAGGATATTTTATTATTTAGTATTCATAGGCTACTAGTTATTGCAAATAGTTGCAAGTATCTGTATCTCGGTATTTTATTACATCATAAAACCGTATACAATAATAACTTACTGAGTGTAAATGTAAATTTTAATTCAAATTATTAAAAGGATGCCACCTTATTGGGACTATAAAGCCCCCCCTAAACCTACCCGATACTTTATTTTCAACTTTGTGACTATTTCCTTCCACTTTATTAAAAATAAATGGTTTTTTTTATGTGATTTGAAATGTGAAAAATGGAGAAAAAAAGTTGGCCAGTAGGCAATCAAACACTTTACAATTTGCCCCACTGGAGCAGATGATTGATGGCCGTCTTTTTATTTTGAATAGCCCAATCACACAGTTAGTGCAAATAGCTTCTGCAAACAAGGTGGACTATTTGCGCCTAGTGTGAACGAATACTCCATACAAGACATATGAAGTTTGTCATAGTCATCCAGACAACATATATCACCTACAGCCTTTTTTAAACTGTAAAAATAAAAAAGATGGGATGGTTAACTATATTGTTAGACTGATCTAAGAGAAGCAGAATTGAAGCAAGCCAACGTTCTACAGTAGTGACTAATTGCTGAATTACTTTATAATGTTAAATTATTTTTTGGCCACTACATTTGAAACAAAGTCAGAAATAGCACTAAAACTGATATAGTGAGCATTAGATCATCCAGGACTCAAAACTTGACATTCATTACGAGCTCAGTGAAAGCTTACACACATTCCCACAGACACACTCAGATCAATATGCAGCTCCACACTTGTGGTTTATTAATCTCTGATGTGGAGGCTTTGACAGGCAAGTCCTGAAGCATTAAAAAAGAGATGTGGTCTTTAGCCAAAGCACAGCTAAACATGGCTACATCACTGTTGGCATTTAAATGGCTTACAGTCCCATTCTGTCAAACACCGTCTGAGTCTCAGCATTACTCACGTATGAGAGTAGCAGTTGTGCTGTATGATACTGGAGGTGATTTATATATATATATATATATATATATATGTATATATATCTTTTAAAGGGATGTTACAAGCCATTATACAAGCCAAGTTATCGACACCAACTGATCTATTTCTAGAAAGTTAAGGTGATTAATCACTGAACGTATATAGCCTATTAAAGCAGATGTATTCAATTGACCCTCTCAGGGTGTTTGACTGACAAGTGATCTGACCAATCATAATGCCAAATCATGCATTAAATCAAAACAGATCGAAGGGTAGATTAACGTCGGTGGACTTGAACCTGAAAAATGGTATTGTTTATTGACGTCTCTCTGCGGTTAAAACAAGATACTTCTGATGTTCATTCATGTTTATTTCTGAGGCGCTGATCTGTCACGGCAATTCAAGAGCCACAAAACGGAATTTACTGTATGAATATATTAAAAATGACCAAATTTGAAAGCTGAGACTTTATTTCATACCAAAAGTAACCTGTTCTATCTTGTCTGTTTGTGCGTTATCAGTTTTCTTTTTGCTCTGCAGTATATTTCTCACTGCGTGAGAACATATGTATAGCATGAGAGTGGCATGGCTTGTAAGAAATAGCTACAATAATGAAGAGGGACGGGTGTTTGCGATGGGTCAATTTCATTAAAATTTATAATAATACCAACAATTATTTCAAAGTCAGAAATAAATTCATGATGATTTTTATTTATTTATTATTATCATTTTTTTTTAAATGTATATATATTCTCTTTTAGGAGTCATACAATAATTTACATTTACATTCATTCATTTTGCAGACGCTTTTATCCAAAGCGACTTACAGGTGGTTAATTTAAATTACTATTGCATCTTTTAAATAAGCCACTCTTAAGTTCCAAAGAGGTATTGATAACTTTATAGTGAGTTTTTTCTTTATCTTTTTGCATTATTTTGATGATATTGTTTAGTTAGAACAGTCAGCAATGTATTTTTATAGCTCAGCAATATAGTGAGCTTGAACAGTTGGTTTCTCCTTAAGAGCAGCAACACAGTCAACATGGGGTAAAATTAACATCACTCAGTAATTCTGTCAATCATCTCGACCTGCACACAGTTTCATTCCCATGGTAACAAGGCGTCTCCATGCCAACTCCCTTGCAGCCTTTGCCGTGCTTACGGTTCAAGTCCCCTGTGTCTCACCTCATCAGAGCACTGTGGCGGAATGAAGTCTCTGTTCACATTAACCTTTTCCTTCACCCTCTTCTCTTTCCCCTCTCTCACTCACTCCTACACATTCACATCCAATTTCCCATCTTATGTTTACCTCTCAATTTTTTCTTTTTACCCCACCCCCACATTTTATGTGTGACTCATCTACGTCCTGTCTCCCTTTTACATCTGACATCTTCATCTCTTTTTAACATTTTGCTTTTTTAAAGGAATGGTTCGGTCGTTCTAAATCCTTTTGCGGCAATCTTTTCACACAAAAGGAGGATTTTGAAGAGTCATGCAGCTGTTTGCAATGTAATGAGTTCAAAGTGAGCACGTCTGCCAAGTTACAAAAAGGACACTTTTCTTTGCTGATTCATATGTTGTTATTCACTCCTCTCTACTGAGGTTCTCAAATCAAATAATAGGCATCTGTGGCCCAGGTTTAACATTATGACGTAAGGTCATTTATAGTCGTCAGACACTAAACGTCATAAGGTCTGTCCAAACTTATACTAGTCAAGAACCGCCCACATAGACAGGAAGAGCAGCTGGACTGACATGTACAAGAGTCACAGTTTGCGTTGCCATTTATGGATGAGGTTATCTCACAAACATTGTACGATAGTTGGGCAAAAGACATTCAACATGTAATGGAATTCTGGGAAACTGGGAAGAAATTAATTCATTTCAAGACATATCAAATCTTCATACTTTAAGACAACATTTAAACATTCTTTTTGTCTTACAGGTGAGTGAGGACTGGAAGTACGTGGCCATGGTGATCGATCGTCTTTTTCTCTGGATCTTTGTGTTTGTGTGTGTCTTTGGCACAATCGGAATGTTCCTTCAGCCTCTGTTTCAAAACTACACAGCCAAAACTATCACCAACACACCCGGCTGACTAACCACCATCCACCGCCACACCAATGGACGATCAGTTGCGACGGGAGGGAGAAGGGAGGAGGGGGGGTCTGCCGAAGGAGAGGGCAAATGTCACTCTGGACTAACGTTAGGTTCATACAAACCTTTTTTGGAATATTACAGAGTGGGGATTTAGTCCAGGATTCTCGTTCAGGCCTCTCGTCCAGTCCACCTTCCCCTCCTCTTAGGTGAAAAACCACACAAGCCAATCGGAGAGAAAGGAGACACCTGTTTACTTTGCTCAGCAGCCAATCAGCACTCTTCTCTGCAAACAGAAAGCCATCCACCGCCCACAAGCTCAGAAACGAGCAGTCTGCTTCCTCAAGAGTCACATGACTTCCGTTAGTTACCTGTACGTGCAATCTTGTCAGACAGGGATGAATTTAAATGTCAGTTTTAACAACGTTTCTATGAGATTTTCATCTGTCTTTTTTCTTTCTTATATACAAAAAGCCTGTGATGATCTATTTATTGCAACAACATTGCAACACATGAGTGTCTGGTCCTTCAAAATGGGCTATGATGCAGTATTGTATTATTATTGATATAATAAATGTGTGAATTGTATAATTACAACACACAGCGTAAAGAGGAGGATGCCTGGTAAGATACTGTTTGAAACTCAGTGACTGTTTATAAAGACTGAAGATATGATGGTAAAGTTAGTTGAAAGAAAAAGAGGGCCTGCTGCGAGGTACCCATAAAAAACTCGTCCCGAGCCTTGTGACTTTCAGGACAACACTGAACAGATGAGCTCTGAGTTGAATGAGTCCCTTTAACCTATGAATATTTTACAGAGGTCTTCAGTGGACAGACTGGCTAATACATAGATAGACAAGTCTTAAAAACAAGTTCAAAATTAAGAGACTGAAAGGCCAAACAGACATGATGAAATTCTGAGCAGTACTGCGCTATTATTAAGCCTCATACACTTGCTTGCGTTTCTGTCTGTCTTCTGTCCTTTGTGTCTATCTCCCCCGTTCCCATCAATCCTCTCACACCAAATTACTGGCTCCTCAGAAACACAAAATAACTTCTCATGAAAATATAAACCAATGCTTATGACCATTCTCATATTCAAAAACACTTTTGGTCTATGACATCCTTGATTTTATGTAATCATTTACTTAATACAAAAGTCAGTGAACCTGTGATCTCAGGATAATTTGAACACTTGTCATTACCGGAGCCTGTGCTAGTTGTTTATTAAGTATTTTGACAAATTTGGATATAATTGGTTTGCAGACAGTATTTTCAAACTTGATTTAAACATTTAAACTACCATTTAAACGTTTGGGATCTGTACAATTCACCAAGGTTGCATTTCAGCAGCATTACTCCAGTGTTCAGTGTCACCTGATGTTTCAAAAATATGCTCTCTAATATGCAGATTATTAAACGCACACACACACACACACACACATATATATATATATATTTATATATTTTTTATTTATTTATTTATTTTGTGGAAACCGTAATGCATGTTTTCAAGACTTTGTGATGAATGTAGAGCTCAAAAGAACAGGATTTATTTGAAAAATATATTTTTTGTAACAACGTAAAAGTCTTTACTGTGACTAAATTCATTTAATGCATCCTCGCTAAGTGTAATGATTAATTTCTTTCAAAAAAAAATATCTTACTTACCCCAAACCTTTGAACGGTAGTGTATATTATATATAACCTAGTAATAATTCATAAAAGCAAAGTGAGGCAATATCACTGCTAGCTATTTCCTCCTCTGCTAATTGAGTCTCCGTCTTCTTCTTCCTATTTGCATATCATATTTGACCCCTATGAACTCAAGGGCCACTAGCTGGCAGTTAAGACTTTAAGTGTGGATTTCTCTATCAGTTTCATCCATATGGTTCATTAAGCAGGAAATCTCCAAAACTCATCTTTCAGAAAGCAGATTATGCAAACATGTTCACCCATGGATTAAAATTTGTTCTCGACTATATTTCCTGAGCGCTTCAAATGACCTCACACTCTTGCTTTGCCTTTTCAGTCTTTCTTCTCTCCTCATATTTCCTTTACCAGCAGTGCTCTGCAAAAAAAGCCCTATTACAAACCACAAAGCTGCACAGCACAGCTGCTCAATTACATGAACATATCTTGACCGTTAGCTTTTTAAAAATACAACAGTATTAGGGTGAAAGAAACTATGAATGCATTACTTGTCTTTCTTTGGACTCCAAGTGGCAGGAAGTCTCTGGTGATTCACAATGTCGAGACATAAGTATTTGCCACACAGGGTCGTGCCTCTGTTCATTAATAAAGCATTCTGTCCATGAGAGCAAGCAAATCAGCTTTCATAACCATAAGTGCTTAAGTCTCTCCAATTCATTAAAGGAAAAAAGGAATGAAGAGAAGAGACAAAGGGAGGAATGTATCTCCCTGTACACACGTTATGCCATGTCACGATCAAATCAACCTATTCAATACTGCAATAATGCAGAAGTGTGACGTCACATGATTCTGTGTCCAAATACCTGTGTGTCGGCCAATAAGAGTGCACCGTCTTATTCACAGTCACGGCACAAAAATGCCCGTCTCCTATCCTCACCCCCCTCCTTTGGCTGACCAGTCACATTTCTCCTGTCAAATAAAGATTAGAAATTCATCATCTCTTTGTGTTTGACAATTCTTGGCCTATTTGCACAAATAATGCTAGTTATTTCTCTGTTAGGGAAAGTCGAACTCAATGTTTTGCACTGAATACAATGTCTGTTTCGTTTCTGTTTAAATCCTCAAACAAGATGGACTTGTTCACCAGTCTCACATCCGTTGGCACTGCCACCTCCTGACAACATAATAAATTCATGTCTTATTTCAAGTTGGCTGCGCATCCTCCTTTATGAAAGCTCTTCGAGCCAACTTTTCATGAGAGCAGCGTAGAGAAAGGAAATGCACGTCCACATATTATATTAATGTGACCTTCAGTTTATGCTACATAAAACAGGACCTTGCTTTTGTATGTTCCTACATCCCTGGTGACAAAATAGTGAATGCTTCATGTGGAATGCAAGAAGATATAATTTTATTGAATAATAAATGAGTATTATCATGCAGTCTTTCCTAAAATAAGTAAACGACTGTCTGCAAACACGAAAAATCGAGTTGCCCTTCTGGACAAATACTTGAGACCTTTCCCGTCTAAGCTCAGCTTTAATTCAATACTGCCCTCTAACGGTCAAGACTTTTGTCAGTGTTCATTTGTACGCCGCGTTTTGTTTGTCATTTGACAACATTTAGTCAGTTACATGTTTTATATTCACTAAGTTTTACTCTAAATGGCATATAATTGTAGTGGGCGAAACATAATTTCAGTTGAAGAAAGTAAGTGCAACACTCAATATGGACGAATGTGGCTCTGACAATATTACAAAAAATAAGTGATCATTCTTGTTGGAGCAATATGGTGGCTTATCGTGAATGTTTCTTTTTTTTTTTTTTTTACGGATTTAATGATAGATGACTGATACTGTTGTACAAGCACCATAAACTGATTGTAAGCCTAAATTTTCCCAAAACTATACATTCATTTTTCAAATCTGATTGGTTAATCACAATGTTGTTCCTGGGTTAACAGAGATGTTACAAAGACCTAGGAACACGTCGAACTCAGGAAAATCAGGTTCTGCAGACCGATATGTCCTCTGTGCACATGCTTATCATTATTTTTTTGTTTTGTTGATCAGGTGGCAGTGAAATTTTCTTTTAAGTCAGCAAACATGCCATATATCAGAGTGCTGAGTATTCTGCACTCTATGTATTAGGCTACTGCTTCTCAGTCACTGTTTTCAATTTCTGACATATTTTATTAATATTAATCACAGACTACACATGAGTATTTAGTTGGCAAACTGTTCTGATTTGTGAAACAAGTAATTGTTTGGGAAACCATCTCCATTTAAGCATATTTCCTTTGCTCTAGCCTGAAAAAGCCATCCCAAAGCCATCCTAATGGAGATTGTCCTAAATCTCATGGCTAATAAAAGCCCCAGAGCTTCAGAAATAATACAAATTCTGGACTGGGAGGACAAGAAGACCACTTTACCAAGCTCTGGCCTGGTCATGGAGCGGCCCGTGTCCTGCATGGATTTAAAAAGTTTAGTTAAGCTGCATGGAAAAATTCTCAATGAGGGCACAGCACAAAAGATCATAAGGTCATTCAGGCCGCTAATGGTTGTATTAAGCGTGGTGTCTTTCATAGGGACATAAAAATGAAAAACCTGGTAAACCAAGACACCATGGAGGTGAAATTAATTGACTTTGGGTGTGGTGCGCAAGTGAAGAGTTTTGGCTACAAAGTCTTCAGTGGTGTGTGTTATGAACTGCTTTGTTAATTATCTCACAGAATTGCATCCTATATAATCAACATGATGTAAATGTGTTAAACGGAGAAAATCTCTTTTCTATAGGCACAAAAGCGTACTGTCCACCAGAGGTCACCCTGAATGGCAGATACCATGCAAAGCTGACAACAGTGTGGTCTTTGGGAATCCTCCTGTTCGTGATGGCGTGAGGTTATTATTCCTCAGAATACGACCTAAATCTCATCAGTAAGAGGACTTGGACAAGACATGTCACATGGTAAGATCTTCATCAAAGAGGAACAATGGGTCTTTTTTCATCTTCATGACTGGTCCAAGGTAAATGTTTTTTGCCATTTTTGGTTTTGGAATGAGGTGGTGGATCTGGTAAAGAAATAGGGATGAATGGGCATGACTTTAAATGCGGATGTAATATCTACTTTTAATATCCACATTCATGCTCCTCTGCCGACTTCTTTGATGATTTCGATGGTTTGGTCAACGTTGTGGTAAAACAGGGAGAATTCTTCGAGTGGAATCAGGCTATTAATGCTTGGAATGGGTGATTTATGTGGGGAAGAGAGATCGATGATCGGCCGCTTTTTCCCTGAGTACTTCCGGGTTGCAACGCCGATCGGGCTGACCCGGAAAGTACTAAAGGGTGTGGCAGGGAAAGGGCCTATCATGAATGTGGCTTCTAATTCTTTCTTAATTAGAATATCCACGAAATCTGGATCGGTGGTGGCGGATTGGAGGTTGGGCCAGATTGGGGACTGGGTGGGGATGCTGGTGACTCCGGGGTGGAATCCATGGGATAAACCTAGATAATGTGAAAAGTTAGAATCAGGGTGGGAAGACAGTTCAACGGATAAGCGGAGAACATTGACAGGAGTAGATAAATATCTTTTAGCATTTTTATTAAAGGAAGAACAGATGAGTTTGGAATGCCCCCACCCCGGTTCTGTCAAATGGTGAGTTGAGGAGGGAGGGAAGGGCGGGGAATAGGCTGTTGGAGCAGAGAGGGTGATTCTGGGGATGTAGCTAGAAGATTTGGGTTTGTCAGGTTGAGAAGATAGTACAGGGTTAATGAAGAAGGGCTGGGTGATAGACCTGCAGACCGCGCAGGTGAAGTTGCGGCAACCAGTGAAGACACGGTTGTGGAGATCAATGTCTATAACGCCCCAGTAGACGCACTGGTTCCACTGGGACACTCTAATGGTGGCTTTGGTGGAAAACATTTTAAGTATAGAATGGGCTCCGCTAGCTCGCGTCTCCTATGGGGAAAAACTGAACAGATGATGTCGGTGTAACGTGACAAGGCAGTGGTAAATTTGTGGAAAGAATTCGCCACAATCCACCTGGCGGTCTGTAGGGCTAGGGGAAAAAGCGGAGAGAAGAGAGAAAAGATCAATATCGTTACCTGCTAAAATCTGAGAGCGTTTGCTGGAGGTGGGAGATGTTGAGCTGAGTGTAAAGTGGGGACAGAGAGAGAGGGAAGGGAAGGGTTAGCAGTGGGGGCAAGAGGGGCGACAGGTTTGAAGGAAGCAAAGTTAGGAAGAGAAGAAGAAGAGGGAACCTGTTATGTAAATGAAAAGTCCGTCCTTGGCCGAGGCTGGCGGAGGGTCTTGAGTGGCTGGATCGGCGCAGCGAAGAAGGAGGTGCTGGCATTTGGTGAGTGACTGATTTTTGTTGTTTCTTTCTGGGAAGTGGAGTTGCTGGAGGAATGGCGTCCGGGAGGTGCGAACTGAGGGTGTAAAGATTTTTTTGAGTATGAATGCCAGTGTTTGTCGCAGTGAAATGATAGTCCATTTTCCGGTAGGAGATCGGGCTGAAGCATAAGAGGAAGCCGGGGATGGCTGCGGAGGTCTGGTGGGAGGAGGTGAGCATGAGCGGGATCGGGCCTGTTGCAGGAGAGCTGGGAGGCCTGGTAGGCCTGCTGCCTCTGCTAGCTGCCGCAGGCTCGTGTGAAGTTTCGGGCAGGGCTGCAGTTTGTCTGGCTGGAGCTGGGGATGGGCAAGGAGCAATGGAGGACTCAGAATGGGACATCTTGCTTGTTGCTTGGCGTTTAGGCTTATCTACGAAAAGCGAGATGCGGAAAGAACGGAAGTGGGGCTATTTATAGTAGGAAGGAGAATTGTGACTGGACAGGTGTAACAAGGAGATTGATATGGAAATGCGGTGCCAGCCGTGATCAATCATCCAGCGCTCCTCCCAAAACTCGCTGTTTGCAAAACGTCACTTAAGTGTAGAAGATAGATAAATGTAGAAGATAGGTTTAATAAGTGTTGAAGTTTAAAGATAAGTGTAGAAGATAAGATAGGTATAGAAGTTTTATTAGAAGATTATTGAATCTGAAATATTCTAAAATATATACATGGATGTGTGTTTATTTATAAATACATAATAAATATACACAGCACACAAATATTACGCAAACAAAAGCTTTTTTTTTGGGATGCTAATCGTTTGACAGCAAAACGACCTGTTCTCTTAAGAAGAGGATGTTACTGTAGCGATCGAGTTTGAGGCATGCAGAACCATATGCAGTCTTTTATTACAGAGTAGACAGGCAGGGTCAAAACACCAGAAAACAGAGAAATTAGGATGAGACAGACTCAAGGTCGATGGAATCAGGCGGAAATCAGGGCAGGCAGCAAATAATCAAAATGCAGATAAATAATCCAAGATCGAGACACGGTAAAGCAAGCACAGGAAGGAATGCTCAGAATTGCAAGACTAGGAAAACAAGACTTTGCGGTGATCTGGAGCGTGAGTCTGGCTTATATGCAGGTGTTTGTAATCAGTGTGTGGGTGTGGTGATGAGGTGCAGGAGTGAGGCATGATGGGTGATGGAGTTCTGGTGATGAATGTGACTTGCTGGATGGAGTGCCCTCGGGAGGGGCTTGTGGGCACTCCAACAGGAAATCATGACAGCTACACAGGAGATAAGTAATATCAGAATTTTTATTTACAGCAGTGGGATTCAACAACGAGGAAGGATAGGGGAAAAGGGTAAGTCTTTGCAATGAGGTATATTTAATAATTTGCTGGAAAACGCACAGTTCAGTAATTGGGGTTTTATCTTGCCAGAGCCATAGTAGCAGAGTAGAGGCACAGAGACGATGGAGACACGGAAACTGGGCAAGACAACCACACACAACATATACGAGGGGAAGGAGAGAGACGATGGAGGTAAGTACAGGGTGAGTGTATATCAATCAGAGTGAGTAATAAAAGCCAAGGGTAGAGTACACTTCAATCAAACGAGCGCGGATGTCAACTGCAGTGTGGGGTGTGGTTTTATAGTGCTCATTGAGATGGTAGTAATGAGTGGCAGGTGGTGGTGATTAGTATTCTGGGGTGAGTGAGTGTTGTGATCGCTGGTCACATAGCCTGTCAAATCTGTGACATTCTCCATATGGACATGGTTTGAGAAACTGTATCTTTTTGCATGGGTCAAACCAGAAAAAAACATTTTAAAAAATGTATCTACAGTTTCCAGCAAGGTGCAGAGCTGACCTGCAAAGTTTGATGAAGATCTGACGGTTTAGCATGTTTTCAAAAAAGTAAAGTTATAAAAAGTAAATTATTTTTAATAATAAAATTAAATGTATCTCCTTTCAGGGTTAAAGCAAGAAATCATTAAAAAAAGTTTATTCTATAACACAGCTGATGAGTTATAATCTATTTTCTTTACTTTTGTTTTGCAATGGTGTAAGAATACATACATATCAGGCCATTCTGATTTGTTTTTATGCTGTAGTATTTATAATCTGTTTATAATCTTTATGATAGATAATATTATAATCGGAGAACCTCTTAGTTAACTACATTGTGCATACTTGTAGTTGCGTATAGGAAATTCACTCATTACTGTCTAATTGGATAACTTCAAACAATCACTCTTTCTAAAATTAAAATAAAAAAAACCCTTTTAATACTGTTAATGCCTTGTGTTATTATTTCTTATTACATTTTCAGCAATATTTTATTTAAAGTTATTAATTAAATCCCAATTTTTTCTCTCTCGTATCATTGACGAAATACACAACAGTTCATTAACAAATACCCTGGACTGCTGCGAAAAAAGCACACCAACTGCATTAATTTATTTTTAAATCTGCGGTTTATTGTTATATGGAGAGATTATTTTCAAATGAACAACTCCAATTGTTAAAAAAAATAGAAGAAAGGAAGAAACACATATTCACATATTCAACAAAGACCATGTCACAATCTCTTTCCTAATGCTTCTAACAGGTTCAGGGATTGAAATCATGTGCCTCATGGAACATTTTGTGTACCCAGGATTGCATGGATGCAGGATGTGGATGCGGAGATGATGTGAAACCTTTTAAGTATCAGTAAGGAAAATTCATTCAAACACACACACACATATTCCCCTTCTCCCCTCGATTCCCCCTCATCATCATTCACTGGTCATGTGTTGGCTTTTGTTCTGAGAAATGCAGCTCTACTCTTTCTTTTCAGGCTTCTTTCCATCCTTTTCATGATACTCGAGGAAGAAGTCATTGCAGGCGACAGTGAGGGCACCGACGAGGATGACAAACTCTGTGAAGTCCACCTCACCGTCATTGTTTGAATCCAGGTCTCCCATAACTTTATCTACCGCATCCTTATCCTGTGCATTCTGTGGAGCAAGAGAGACACAGATAAAGTTATTCAGTAACATCTGACTTTCACCAAGAAATCAAAACTCGCTTTTCTCCTTACCCCAAGGTAGTTGCCCAACTCCTGCGTTAGCATCTCTTTGAGTTCCTGTCTGCTGAGAGTATATTTGTCGCCCTCATTTCCAGAGTACTTGTGGAACGTCTGGATCATCAGCTGCATGGCGCTCTCCAGAGTGGAGGCATTCTCTGAGTTTAGAACATTAGACATTCTGGAAAGAAAGATTTATTGGTCACTGTAGCGAATGGCTGTATTTAGACTTATAAATGCACTCGAGGATGCACAAAAGGTTTTCTTTAGGGAGAGTATTTCTGGCTCATTTTTAAATATTTAAAAGCACAAGGCAGACTTTTTTTTTTTTCAGACCACAACAGTAAAAACATTGCAAAAGAAGCAGTAATATATTCTCGGCACAACATGCTTTGACCCCTTTCTTCCCTCTCCAGATCATCCTACATGGGGCTTAATTTAACTACAGAAGGGAAATGTGACTCGCCTGATCAGGGTGAAATCCTAAACTGGAGAAAACACTCTGAACCTGGGGAGGAAGTTACTCGGCCAAGTGTAATCCGAGCCGATCTCAGTGCCCACAACTCACTACACACACACACATATTTAACCAAGCACTGCCTTCGGTTTGAGTTTAGCCCTGTCCTGATGGATGATCTGATAAACATTTTGGGTTGTGTTGGCAAAATTAACTTCAGTGGAGAAGAAAAGCCTCCTCAGATACTAAACAGAGATGAACCACTAACCACACATAACGTGAGCCACTCCAATAGCAGCTAGTTAAATCAAACTTTTCTTTAGCGCATGTCATGTCCAGAAGCTCATGAGAAACATCAGGCAGCACAAAAGCCAACTCTAAAATTCTCAATTACAGTCTGTTCTTCCATCCATCTTTTTCTTCCCCTTACCTTGCTGTTAGAAGGTTGTTGCTCTTCTGTTCCTTGAGGAGAGATGAATGCTGGTGAAGACGGGAAGTGATGGGCTGCATCTTATATACCTACTTGGTCCTCCTCCCATCATACCTTACACTCCTCCTCCCCTCCTCCATCCATCCTTCATTTGTCTCTGCCTACCTATTTCTCACCTCTTGTCCTCTCTGTTTACAAATTCACAATGTAAGAAAAAATACGAAAACTGTGTTATAAATGAAAGAGAGAAAGTTGTCTGCGTTAGACGGTAACTTGAGCAAATGAAAACAAGCCACATAATCAATGTTTTGTTTTATTGATTAACTCAGTTTGTGAATCATGAATATATACGTATCGTGTATCAACATATAAATTTGAATGCATCAGTTTGAGGCAATTTTCTTTAAAATGCACATGTAATAGGCATAATAGTGTCATTAAATGTTGCCGATCTTGTTTTCAAGCTTATCTAATGATACAACGTGACATTCATGTATATAAACATGCTCCGAAGACCTGGACTTACCTGAAAGAAGAGCTTTTGAGTAAATAGATATGTTTGATCCTAAAGGTTAGTTATATGTACCAGTGCTTGTCACATTAAACTTTTAGAGACGTGATAGTTCAGCACCCCGAAACAAATTATTTATCTTCTGTAATTGATGACTTAGACACAAACATCACTATGAAAACCAACCGAGCTAAAAAAAAAATTATGCTTTAAAATATGCTTTATAGGCCTAAATATTAAGAAACATATTTTTATATTTTATTGTTTATATTATTTATGTTATGTAATTAAAGGTTATAAAATATAATTATATAAAAGTGTTTTGAGATCGTTGCAAATATATTGCATTGGAGACACAGGGCTTAGTTGTTTCAACAGGAAGACACAAGGGCTGTGTAGGTTATATAATATAATTAACGGTTGGTCAGGCTTCTTAATGGGATTAATTCTATCTTTCTTTCTATATCTAACACATTTATACACACACACACACATATATGTATATATATATATATATATATATATATATATAAAATTATATATGTCTATATAATTGTAAATGTTTTCTTAATGCACTTTTCTGCAATTATTAGCATAATGGCACATAAGTCATAAGATGAAATACAGTAGGGTCAGGTGTCTGAGGACTGATTATGTTACAGGCCAAACAAGGTTACATGGTACAAATGTAGTTACTAAGGGTCTTTAGAGGTGCTGACAATCTCTCAGGTGAGTGTGTGTGTGTGTGTGTGTGTGTGTTGAGTGAGCATCTGACTACAAGTGGTCCTGTCACACCTGATACTGCTGCACAGGTGTTAATTCATCATTAAGTAAACGGTGTCCACACATATATGCCAGCCAAGGCTTGGGACTGAAAACACACAAACAAGCACACACACACACACACACACACACACACACACACACACGCAAATGGCCAAATTCAAAGGACTCTATTAGCTTGTATTACATGTCTAAAAGTTAAAGGATGACTAAAATTACAATTGTGTCATTATTTCCATATTTTAATTAAAAGGTCATACAAAAAAAATGTCCAGTTGTGTAAATTTTAACTTTTTTTCAAATAAGATGTGTACAACATTGACATCGACTCTGTTTTTAGTATATTTGATGGCTTGCATTCAGTTACGCCTTGTTTTAAGCACTTATGAAGCATATTTTGGTCCAAGTAAAACAATCAAGTTATCAAATGCAGGAGCTTAGTTTAACCTGTTTACATGGAAAGCAAAAATAAAAAAGCAAAACACTTAAGCAACAAATATGACTTGATTTAGCACTTGTACATGGCCACAGGTCAGACACTGTATTGTTTCATAAATTCATAAATGCAAGTACATGTAAACAGATGGATAATTTCATTATAATATGAGAGACTTTAAAAGTGTTTTGAGATCATCGCAGATTTTATAGTGCATTGGAGACTCTAGTTGTTACAACAGGAAGACACAAGGGCTGAGAGTTGTGATTTGTTATCTATGTAAATCTAGGATAATTGTACAATTTATTAATATAGTGTGTTTTGGCCAAAACAATGCTTTGACATTTAAAATGAAAAAGCCTTGAAAAGTTTTTAATGAGTAAAAAATTGTTACAACTAGCCCCAGTCTCTCGTTACTGGTGCATCACTCCAGCTTTCCAAATGATCCGCATCAGTGTCATCAATGCTTTCTGGGCTGCTTATGGTCCACCGGCTGCGCTGCTCTGTGCTTTCTGCTCACTCAGTGAGTTGGCCAGGTAGCCCACCAGCGTCAGGTACTCCTGGAAACTGACTTTCCCATCCTGATTGTCATCCAGGCCTTTCATCATGTCCTTCACTGCTGAAGAACTGTCAGTGTCCTGAGAGAGACAGAGCAATGAAGTATGATTGCCCAATCAATCTTAGCCCAGAAAACACAAGACATTTCTTGTTCTGTAGTGCAAACTACTTTTAATTAATTTAACTGATTATTTTATAATTATTGCAGAACTTATGACCTCACATTAATTGAGAGATTATGAAAGATGTGCACTTTTAATTTAATTCACGTCACATGACAAGTGACAAGCAATGAAGGAAAGGGGGTGATTAAATAATTATTTAACAAACACGTTATACACTTATACATGTATAAGCCCACACGAAACCTAAAATTTTGTCGTTTATGGACAAGCTAAATTTGTTACTTACGCTCAGGATGTTTCCCAACTGACCCTGGACTAACTTTTGGAAGCTCTTTCCACCCAGGCTTTCTTTTCCCCGTGCTGAAGACAGGAACTGCATGACAACTGTTTTAATGGCACCCTCCATATCTGTACAAGGGAGAGAAGAACATACATTATAAACAAATATTCAGTTTGCATCCTGTCACATTACGTGTACTTCAAAACATTGGTGTAAAGTAACTTTCCCAAATAATTACAAATAATTAAACACGTAGACAATAGAACTTGTAAACTAAAAAATGCTGGGTGAAATATGGACAAACCAAGGTACTGGGATGTTTTGTCCCAACAGTTGGGTTAAATGTTTAACCCAACCTTCTGGGTCAAAACAGCCCAATTGCTGGGTTTGTCCATATTTTTACCTGCAATGGGCTTGCATTTAACCTTTTTTTAGGCTCTTAAATTTTATTTACAACTTTGAACATTAGTTTTTAACAGTGGGAGGTAATTTCCAGGGAGTACTTATATATAATAATAATTTGATGTAGCTTTGCCTTAAAAACAATGTGTTAAATAGTCTAATCCATTTTCCAGGGTTCAAGAAATGAGGCCTATTCCAGTCTGAGGCCAGAGACAAATAATACTTTAATAATATAATATAATTATTTAATATAATTATGGATGACTGCCTTAAAAGTCCTCTGATGGTCTTCTCATTAACATTAGTAAAAAGGTTTTTTGTTTTTGTTTTACTGTATACAGTATACATTATAGGAATTGATTTTTTGGTATAGATGAAGGGGTTATGGTGATACTGGAGATAAGCACATCGGAAAACACTGCATTATCTATTTTTAGGACGGAGTCTTAAACTTAGTAAGTGACATTTTAGCTGTGGGATGACTAAAGGAAGGGCAGGCACTGGAAAATGAGTGACCTGAGGAGAGGGATGATGCTAGAATAATTAAAGAGCCTGAAGAAGGGAGGAGGGAGAGAGGAGCAGAGGAGGAGTGTGTGGAGCTGTAGAGCGTATACCAGAAGACAATGGAACCTGTGATCTTTAACGGACATTCGATCCACTCAGGCCACAGGCTCACATTACCGCTGGGGTTGCCTGCAACATGTCTGTTACACACTCTCTCTCATCCAAAAACATATAAACACAAAAGCCCACGTACACTCATTGAAGGATGCCCACTCACACAGGCCTTTCCTCTTGGATGAATACCTCTTTTTACCTTCTCTACCGACACACAAAGTAAAGCAATAAAGTGTAACCTACTGCATTTCAGATTCTTGTACTGTAGATCCTATCTCATATTTGACACTAACAAATAATTAATGATCTAATTTGGGTTTCCTTCCAGTGACATTTAGCAGGCTTATCCATAACAAGCACAAAGTACAGTACAACACAAAACCACAATAACACACATACAACGCAAAAAAGGTGCTTCTTTTTTCAGTCATATTTTGAAGGTAAATTTCAGAAATAATTTAACGTGTTTAATTAAATGTTCAAATTTGAAGTAGAAGAACTGAAAGAGTATTTTCTGGTACATGAAAATAGCACTTGAAACGTTTTTGTTGTTGTTGTTGCTGTATCCAGAAAAAAAAAGAAAAAAGTTATGGATATTAATGAATGGCTGATTTTGAAATTCTATACTAGTTTGCATAATACAAAAGTTACAATAATAGCAAAGAAAGAAAAATTATAATTCTGAGACCTGCTAAAGATTATATTCAACAATTAAATTCAATTATTAGTGTTTCAACTGAGCATTAGCCTATATGACGTCAAAGATTGTTTTAATAAAAAAAATGACAATGCACTATTTCATATATCTAAAAAAACCTGTAATATTGGATGTTTCCCATATATTGTGCATCCCTAGAGTATCTTGTAATCAGATTTTGTTGCCTGTCTGAACAAAGCCTTTATTTTCCTTGAGATCATAATGTGATTTTAATGTGCGTGTGACATATAGGTAATTCTATAGGTCACCCCTTTCAGGTAAATCTTCCATCTGACAAACGTCACACCTGAATACTTACACTACACCACTAACATTAGTACACTACACCGCTGCTCTGCCGTCCTCCCAATTACTGATGGCCCTCTATTAACCTAATTAGAGAAAGAGAGAGAGAAGCCTGAGCAAGGCTTGGGTGAAAATTACTGGAGGAATTGCTGGAGTTTACTGATAATGGTTATTAATCCTCTCTCTTATGAGCAAACCTGTGTGGTTTTGCATTACTGTAACTGTGGCTGTGAAGAGACAGATTTTATTTGTATGAAGTAATGTGTTTAGCTGTAAAAGGCTTGTGTTTGCCGCAGAGAGAAGTGTCTTTGCCTTAAAAATGTTGTCATTGTTCTAAATGAGATGCACTCATTAGGTGATACTCAAGCTCAGACTTGGTCAGACTAAGGCAGAAGCATCAGACAGGCTGATTGATAGGTGCTCCTAGTGATTACTCCCAACGCCCCAAACAAACTGTCATGCAATGAGACGCTGTGAAATTCAGAAGTCAACAAACCCATGAACCTTGACAATACACGACAGCTGCTAAATGGAATCGAGCTCTAAAAACATACCGAAAAACATTGCAAGGTAATGCCACAAAATACTAAACACAATAGCTTCAAGTGCTGGAGAGCAGACAGTTAAAAGTAGCAGCGATACTAGCTTACTTTGTTAGATTTGTTAGCAGCATTAAGATCTATTTATAGGCTTTTTAAATAATTAGTTAGTTTAGCCAAAAAGTAGCAGTGTGACACGACTAAATGCTGAGTTACGCCCTCTCAACTAAATATCATTGGAAAGTCTAAATTATTTTTGTGAACCGATTTGTCCTAAATTATTTTTAGTGCTGAAAATTTCAATTCATATTAGTGAATCAGTTCATCCTATAAATAGTCCTATCTCATATTGTTGGAACCTCTGAATGATTATTGTAAATTGGTTCATCCATCCTCTCTATTACAATACATGAGAACATTTCCAAATAAAACGGAACACTTTTTTTATGCAGTTTGGACATGTATTTACAGTACAGTGGTATTTTGGGGGCCTGAAAATAAAAACTTGAAAGTTTTATCGTATTACATGTTATTAACAAAATGACTTCGCCAACTACTGGCCTGGCATGAATAACAGTATTTTTAGTCATTTTAGTGGATCTGTGTGAATGAAGATCGTTGAAGATCGATAAAATTATTTGAGTCCCCGAAATATACATATGCTCACTTGTGTAAATTAGGGTGTAGTTATTCTATTCTAAAAATTACAGTTTAATACTGTTAATGGAAGTGTTCATTCATTCATAACCCCCTGTTGTATTTGTGTCATATTTAGTGAAGTTACTTAATTATTGAAGGATAGCCACCTCAATATTTTGAAGAAGATATACTGCAGTCTACTGTTTTGAAAATGTACTGCAAAGAGGTAACAGGTCAGATTGTTAAAAAAAAAAAATTCCCGAAACTGTTTGCAGTTCAAAACAGTAGCTGGACTGTAATATTCAGTAGTTGTTATTTTAAATTATTAAGCTTGTAGCTCGGAAAGTGGCTTCCCAAATAACAAACTGCTCTGTGGTGACACTGTGAATATTTTTTAGGGGTGTCAGGGTCAACTGGATGATACTTCTGATCACTGGACAATAAAATGCAATAGTATCCTCACAGTATCTTTAATGAACTGCATTCCATTCTTGCTCCTCTAGATGTCCCTCCAGGCTACTTGTGGTATGCCCTTGTTTCCTGATGTTACTGAAAAATGTCAAACTTGCTACCATCACTAGATGAAAATGTAAAGAATGAAGTTGAGATAAGGACTAAAAGAATAAGGCTTTGTTCACATTTTTCATGTTCAGCTCTCACACACACTATTCCACTTGTGCAGACAGGTGCTTCACGGCTCTTATTTCTTTAAGATGTTCTTGTTCCCACAACTTTATTCCTTACAGCTCTCACAGTAAACTCACTGCTCTAACATGACTGATCTGATTCCTAAAATTAATTTATAATATATATATATATATATATATATATATATTTTTTTTTTTTTTTAATCTATAAATATATAGCTGTAAATTGCACTCACTGTGATCACTTTCTATAGAATAAAATGGAGCGAATGACGACAGAGTGACACATTTGAGGGTGAGCAAATGATGACGCAATTAGATTTTGGGAGTGGACTGTGCCTTTAAGAGCTGTTTTCAGTATTTTTTTATTTATTTTATGTATGTAAACGTGGAATAAGACGCTTGTCCTTTGTCTCTCCATAAGGTGTGAATTATTTCCTCAGCTTGTACCAGGCTGTCAGCACTTGAAGGCAACGGTGAACAAGTTGTCTCGAGCTCTCTGGTAATCAGGCAGCTTCCACCGTTGCTGTCTTATCTCTGTATTCATAATTAACGCCCTTCTGGTGACCGTGTCGCCGTTGACACATTGAGGTCGTGCTTCGTCCGGTTAAGGATCGAGTGCATTTCCCCCAAGCTCCCGTAAAGTCGACTTCAGGGCTTATCACAGCATACGGCGCATAATAAGCAGCGAATCTATTCACCTCACGCGGTGGATTTGCACGCGTGCGCTCCGAGAAAGCGCTCTAAATTAATAAATACCAGGTTTCTGATTTCTTCCTCAGTGTAAAGTGAGAAGGGCTTGCGTTACATCTATAGGGAATTGGATCGGCTACTTGTAGTCAGCGGACAAGTGAGCCTACGCTCGCGCGTAAAGACTGAAATATTCACGCAGAGTGGGATTAACGTAAACGGAAAGTGACACATTTGCATCGGGCTCGAAATCTTATTTATGGACCCCAGTTAACTTGATGCCAAAGTTCTATCTTCTACAGCCCAAGCACATTAAAACCAGCTAACAGACCAGTTCGACCAGCTGAAAACTGCCCTAAACGTTCTTAAAATAGCAAACGGAGACAAACAGAAAACGCCTTTTTCAACTAGGATTACGAAAGAAAACTAGCTAAATGATGAATATCCTTAAACGCAGAACCCCCTGATAAATCTTATTTCATTCTAAACCGACAAACCACTTAGGATCAAATTGGAATGCTTACCTAGTTTTGTAAGCAAAGTTTTCTTCTGCTGATTCTTGCCTCTTCTAACTTAAGCCAGTACAATGCCTATAAAAATGCCTCTTCTGCGAATTCCAATCTTCCCAAGTAGCTTTTTTTCCCCATCAAATCACTGGGCGTATACCCAGACCTTTATGGGTGGGGAAAACAGGATATATTACTCAAAGAGAGGTGTTGTTCGGACATTACTCCCCTGAAAGCATACTGTCGGCACGCTGGAAAATGAGGTGAGAGGTGAGAAGAGGATTAGGAAGTGAATAACACCACTTAAACCGTTTTTCTTCTAACCTTCTACAGCCATTTTCTGCTTTCTGATTTATTGCAGTGAGTTCTGTGTCAACTGCATGGCCTATGTCTGAGTGACCTGTGAGTGTGTGCCTGTCACAAGTAGGAGCATGCATTTGATTGTTGCACAAGGGCTTAGTGAGACTAGCATAGTGAGATCATCATCCAGCCACACCTTGAGAGCTTAGTCACATACTTTTTTCCAAGTTTCTGGCCAACATGCTTTGCCACATTGATCAAAATATACGTTAGGCTATACGTTAAGTTTTATTCTCTGTGTAACTTACTTTCTGCAGCATGAAGCTATGTTTGTGCATACGTGAGGGCGGGAGAGAGAAAGAATGCAGCTATGTGAGAGAGAAAGCTGTCTGCTGCGGAGCGCACAGCATACCAGAACACAATTATCAGGAACATGTGCTTTCCAATTACCAAGACAAAACCCTCACAGTCCAGTGATTCTTCTCCACCCTGATCGCTAAGCCCACAGTCTCTGTGTTTGGTTGCTACTATGCAACATTAATGTAGGTTTTGTTTGAATTTGAGAAGCATTGTTTGCCATCATAATTACTGCTAGACAATGCAACAGAATTTATGGCTGTGACTGTCATTAACACTTTAATCACAAAGCAAACGTTTGGAAAGTTAAAACTATAAAAGAAATATATATATATATATAAATATATATATTTTTTTCTTTTGCATTTTTAATATTTAATTTGTCATTTTTATATTACATTTTAATATTCTGTTGAGACCCTCTACTGGATGAATTTATCTGACCTAAAAAAATGGATTAGTTTGTTTTGTTTAGAATATGTGGTCATTCATATAACACATCTAACCAATCAGAACACACTTATTAGTATTTATGGCTAACTACCATCTCAGTAAAGTATTTAAAAAATGTGAGTAGCCACCATGAGTTGTATTCTGAGACAAAGATAAGTCTTGACAGGCATAGAATATTTTTCTAGATGTAAAATCTAGCACATTGTATCAAGCAAACAGAACCATGATTAGCACACATTGTGAAAGAGGACACACCTACAGTCAGAGCCCAAATCCTAATACCTAGATCCTGTATCACATTGTAATTGTAAAAGAATAGTAGGCTAATATTAGTGATAATAGTAATAATTATCCAACATAACCTGTAAATGTATTTTAATAGCAAACATTTATGTAATCTGATATTTATCTTTTATTAGGCAGTTGTTTACTTAATATTTTCTCCCAGTTTTCAAAGTTGTAAAGAAGGTTGCTCAACTTCACAGGTGTAACTTCTGACGTTTCCATGCCGGAAAATGTATTGTGTAAGCGCAGGTGTGAGAAGCTCTTTTTGAAAGATTTATGGATTTATAACTGTATTGCAAATCAACTTTATAAATGACATCATGACAGTGATTAATTCATTGACTGACAAAAAAAAAAAAAATATATATATATATATATTT
>JAUMHR010000070.1:9396106-9414702 GCA_032361145.1 Enteromius fasciolatus
TTTTTTTTTGCGATTGCGATTAATTGCTCAGCCCTAATATATATATATAAATATATTATTGTTTTATTATTTTTTTTGTAGTTTTTCCAATGCACAGTTTTGGAGGGCTCCAAACAGCTTGGAATAATCTTGTTTGTGTTATGAGCTGCAAAGAGTGATCAGACAAATGGCATTTATGAGAAAGTGCAAATTAAAGACAGCTGCTGATGTTGTTTATATCGTGGTTTTGTGATTTTCCTCAATGATGTTACTGAAGTACACACTTAAACTATAAACTGTCCTGTATAAACATACCGGGTCATAGTGCTTAATCAG
Organism: Enteromius fasciolatus; assembly: GCA_032361145.1. Taxonomy (NCBI): domain Eukaryota; kingdom Metazoa; phylum Chordata; class Actinopteri; order Cypriniformes; family Cyprinidae; genus Enteromius; species Enteromius fasciolatus. Next base: position 9,396,422 of record JAUMHR010000070.1, read on the forward strand.
GTTATAGTTTATTTGACCATGATGAATGATAGAGAGAAAAAGAGAAAGAGAGAAAGAGAGAAAGAGAAAGAGAGAGAGAGAGAGAGAACAAGCCTCTTTGTGTAACAGCGCCCTCTAGTACTTGAAATATAGTATTGCCAGATTTACATCCAAAACCAAAGTTCTTGCAGGCTACGAATACAGTATTAATAGCTTATACATTACTAGTATTATTATGTTCTTAATAAAATAATACAATAACACAGAGCACATCAAAACAAGGTAACAGGAGGAAAATTCATAAATTGGTATAACTTTTGTTTATTTTCAAAATTATTTAAAAAAAAAAAAGAAAAACACTTTCCCCCGGTTTCACAGACAAGGCTTAAGCTAGTCCCAGACTAAATTGCATCTTTGAGCATCTATCTTGCTCTTACATATCTTAAAACATGTCAGTGTCATTGTTCTGTGTTAAGATGCACACCTGTAATATTTTTTTAAGGCATTTATGTAAAAGTTGCTTAAATATCTTAATTTAACTAATGCCTAGTCCTGGCTTAAGCTAAGCCCCGTTTGTGAAACCGGGCCTTAATGTATTCAAATAAATTTAACATACAGTATGCACTCAGTGTAGCACAATGTACATTTATGTTCAGAAATGGTTAGATATTACCATACTCTTGTGATGCGTACTGTACAATTTATTCATTTTATGAATTTAATATTTAAGTTTAATACAAATTATACAAAGAAAGATTTGAAAAAGCATACATAGTCAACAAGTTACTCCGTTCTCATGAATTACACTGATAAGCATCACATTTCTCATTGTAACAAGTGTTCAAAAAATGAAATGGAGAAAGAAGATTTGTTTTATCATTGCACATTGACAGCTGTCCTTGTGTTTAAGCAGGAACGCACAAGGTGTGGTTTCAAGAAGCGTGCTGTAAAACAATTCAGATATTATATATAAAAAATAGTTTAACATCTGTAAGATGATTCTTTTCTTGAAGCAGTCTAGATTTTTTAGATAATTTAGATAATATAGAAATCATTTAGTATTTTTCCAAACCTCAGTGTCTTTCAGACTTCTGCCAGTTTCCTGCTCTTTCTTTGTACTCACCATGTCGTCCTCTGCAATGTTCCTCCTTAGACGATCCCAGAAATGTACTCTGTCACCTTCATCCTCTGGCCAGTCCTGATATGTGCGTGATCTCACCAGTCTGGCCAAGCTATGGAAAGGAATGATAAAAGTGACTTATAAAATGAGAAATAACCTTTGAGTCCTTTGTTCAACAATCAAATTATATTTTTCAAAGTATTCTTGTAGCAACACAAAAACTGAAGTTGATCCTCTGATGTCACATGGATGGTTTTAGCAGTGTATTTACTACATTTCTGGACTTGGATCTTTTCAGTTGTATTGTTGTCTATGGAGGGACAGACAGCTCTCTGAGTTCATCAGTTTGTGTTTCAAAGATGAACAAAAGTCTTACAGGTTTGAAACAACATGAGGATGAGTTATTAATGACAGAATTTTCATTTTGGGTTAACTAACCCTTTAAAAAGCAGTGTAAAGCTGCATTTAGATGCAATTACAGAACTCCAGTGTCTCATAATCCTTCAAAATAATGCACATTATTCTTAAGTAGGGGGTATGTTCTCGCATCTTGCACATAATTACCGATGGAAAGCAGAAAGCTCAAAAGGAGAGATGTGTTCGAGGAAGATGAGGATGAGGCGGTGTTTCTGCTCTTCCAGCTGCCGGTGTGTGGCCACTCGCATCTCCAGACTGCACCAGTCGCTGCGCAGATACCGCCGACTGATCAAACAAACAGTGCACTGACTGCTGTAGATGCTCTCAGTGATGTTGTCCATAATATCTTTACCCACCTAAAAGATGGTTCACAAGAATTCTTTTACAGTGAGACTACATCTTAATGGATAACATACCTGGTCTTATAGCATGGTGCGCTTTTTAGCAAGACACGAAATACGTACCAACAAGTACATATCTAAAAGAAATTAACAATATAGAGGCAGTAAAACTCTGACACCTTTCTTTCCGTTTCACACAAATTTACAGAGTTTTGATTAATAAAGCGTAATTTTCACACAGTTACTTGAAAAATATTATGTTATGACAGGAAGGAGCTCTTTTTCGAATCCTGTGAAACTATAGTTGAAAAAGTACAGTTGCATCAACAAATGCGTTTTTTTGAAAAAATCTGTTTATCATTTTAATTTTTCACTATCGGTTACGATTAGGCAATTTTTCAACATGACTACATATATCAAGGTAATAAAAACAAATAATGAACCTGTGTTTTAGCACCACTCAGTGAACATTTGTCTTCGAAACTGTGGTGAAACAAGCAGTAAGGTACGTAAAAACATAGAAGTACATATTTTTATGAGACCAGGTTGAAAAAAGCAGTTAACTTCACTTTCAGAAGATCAAACAGAACTTAATTTCAAGCTCACCTCAAAGTCCCTGTTGTGCAGACAGAGCCTCAGCCTCGGGTTCCCTTGTTCCTCCAGCCGAGGAGCCATCTCCCCCAGGACCCAGGCCTCATCTCGGCTACAGAAAGACACAAAGGCATCATACCGCATCTCCTCTATCTCCCCATCAGCCCTTTCGACTCGTCTCCTCCTCCTGTGCCACTTCCTACCAAACCTCCTCTCCACCCACCTTCTCAGGCGGAAGAAGAGGACTACAGAATGCCAGCGAGCACAGCGATATCCAACGGCTGCCGACAGCAGAAGACAAACACTTACGGCTGTGGCTACATAGCAAACGTACTGTTGGTCAGTCGGACACAGCTTCTCTATGGTCGCCAAGAAGTTGAGTTTCTGATAGCGCCAGACGCACATCTGCTTCTGCAAGTAGATCACCTGCACTTTCTTCGTGCTCTCCGCCCAATCAAGAATCCAGCCATTTTTACAACTGCACTGGAAATCCACTTTATCAAGAACAAACGCTTTTAGAGCTGGAAGAGCTTCGAACACACCATCGGTCAAGACCAGAGGACTGTTGCTGTAGAGACGCAGCAGCTGCAGAGACGTCAGGTCTTTAAACATACTCTGGGTCAGGAAGCTCAGGTGGCAGTTTACCAGCACTAGAGTCTGGAGGCTTGTTAGGTTCCAGAAGATGCTTCCAGCATCTGTATAGTTAAAAAAGCTCAGGTTGATGAGCTTGAGGCGCTTGAGATGGTGCAGAGTACTTATTTTAGTGTCACCGAGAGGCGCTCGTTCAGCTCCTCCCGAGATCTCAAAAGATTCCAGGTTTGGGAAATAAGGTGCCATGAAGACTTTTTTGCATATGAAAAGGGTGCAAATTACACTCAGCTCTCGAACTGCTGTAAAAACAGTAGCATTACAGTCCACAAAATCCAGCCTGTCTCCATTTAGCTCCAAAACAAATGTTCCCTCAGGTTGTGATGTATGTCCCAGGTAAAAAGTAGTTCCATAATGTGCATCAATACTTAGTCGCTGTATTTTCAGTGGAAATCCATGAAAAATCCTATTCAGATGCAACTTATCAATGTACTCCAGCCTACCCAGTGTCAGCTCACGAAGTTCATGTTGATCCTGAAATGTTCCATCCTCAATAGTTTCAATGATGTTATTATTGATATGCAGGACTTCTAAAGCCTTAAGAGATCTGAAATCCATTGCCGAGAGCTGTGAGATCTTATTCCAGTCGATTTTGAGAATTTTGAGGCGATGCACACCACGAAAAGCATCCTGCTGTAGGGTTTGTATGGTATTATGGCTGAGAAAGAGCTGCTCGAGATAAGGCATGCAAGCAAACTGGTCACTGCTAATGCTTAAAATAGAGTTTCTGGTGAGGTCCAGCAAGGTTAAGGACCAGACAGTCCCATTCACAGCAACACAGAATGGAATATCTGTCAGGTTCATATAGGACATTTGCAATGCTTGAAAACCAGTGTTACCTGTCCAAAAACTGAAGTCCAGATGGTCTATTTTTGAATTGCTCATATATAACTTTGTCAAAGTTGTCCCACACTCTTTTAAGTCCTCTGCAGTCAATCTGTCCGTTGAAGTAAAAACAAGTCTGAGGGATTGAAGTTGAAGATTGGTGACCAGATGACACAAATCTTTGAGGTTTGTTGAAAAATCTTTTGTTACTGTTCCCGTCAAACTCAAATCGTTGACTTTTCCAATCCCAGACTGCCAAATACTATCCAGCGACTCTCCTTTGAACTCCAAAAAAAGGCTGGAGAGGTTTTGAAATGCAACAAGAGAGTTTGCTTGAATTATTTTAATACTGTTCCCCACTAGATAAAGGTTTTGAATCCCAGAGAGGACAGTCACGGGCCACTTTTTTGATCCCCCCGGACATCCTTTGTTCTGAATTGTTGAAATCCCACTTTCTGTCACACTCAGGTCCTTCAGATGGGACATTCCATCCGGAAGATAACAGAAAATATCACTAAGGTCCTGTGTACAAGTTCTGCTAATCTTTAGTCTGGTTACGCTAACCATCGGATCAAATATACGTCTGGATACATTGACTAACTTAAGACCTATCAGTGTCAAATCCTCTAAATTGGACAAACCAGCAAATGCGAGAGATTCTATGGTGACGGCCCTACAAATTGCATCACTAAAAAGCACAGACAAATGCTTCAGATTGGGGAGTCCCGAAAAGGCACCAGATTGAACCCTTTCCAAGCTCATCCCATCTATTTGAAGGACCTCCAAAGAAGGTAAGTGTGAAAAGGCATCAGCAGAAATGCCTGAAATTTCACCAAAAATACAAAGGGATCTAACTTCAAGGCCTACCTCTAACAGGTCAGTGCGCAGGTCTATAATATTGCAGTCGGCGTATAGACCCCTTCCTGGATAATGTTTGCAGTTTGAAGTCTTGGGCATGTCTCGGAGGAGATGCTCTTCGGTGGTTAAGCAGCGTTTATGTATAATAGTAAAAACGACATTGCAGATACATAAAACCAGTGTAGATCTCCACAAGAAATTGGAGTCATGCACACCCATTGTAGAGGTACTCTAGACGAATCTGCCCCTGCCTTCACTTGGTAGAAGATTTTTATTTGCATTTAACCTCACACTGTTCTTGTTCGGACTCTGTTTCTTCACTTCCTCTTTCACTTTTTAGAAATCCTAGGTCTTGCCCGTTTTTTTTCTGTACAGTTGTTTTCTCACCAAACCACCGGTTTTAATGTTTCTGACATTTTTTACATAATAACTAAAGAAAAGATAAAATACAGGTGGTAAATATAAAAAAATATAAAAATATGCAGGATTTGCAATTTTCATCAGAATTACTATGAATAAAATATGTCAACAAAGAAGGATACGTTTTTGCAGTTTCTTTGGAGCATGCTATTTATGATTTGCTTTATTTCATTAAATTAATTTGACAGTTTAATAAAGTTCTGAAATTGTAAATTGCTGCATGTGCACAAAACAAGCAAAAAACAAACACTTCACAGCTAATTTTATGCAGACATTCAGGCCAGATCAGTTTAAATACAGTGCTGCAAAAGAGGAACTGAGAAAACCTTTTTCTATTTTAACATTACTGTTCAGGAACTACAAACAATGTTGTGAAGAAGAGATAATGTATGTATTGTAATGTATGTATGTAAAATGCACATCTTGCAACAAATAAGTACAGCAACACATCATACGTTACCGTATATATCTGTTTATTCTGTGAAGTTCCACAGCAAATATATTTCCAACTACCATAACCACAACCATCTGAACTTCAGCGATTAACAATTAAAAAAACAAACAAAATGAAAACAAATTACACTTATCAGTGTTACAATCTAGAGGTCTGTGAAAAACATGCTGCGTTTAAGTAGTTAAGTATATAAGTATACAGTTTTTGCATTTGATTGTTCAACCCAGCACAAGATCTGTGAAAGCCAGACTGTAAAGGTGCAAGACGTTTTGCATGAAAGTGTATAATTTGAAAAAAAAAACAACAACAACAAAAAAGGATTCAGAGCAAAAAAACAAACAAACGCAGAATTACACACCTTAAAATTACAAACCTTACTGCATTACATACAACTAGGATGACCTGCATGTTTCTTTAAGGATTTGTTTGTATTTTTTTTGGACACTTTTTTAATGACCACAAAGTTCCAGACAATACAAGCATTTTATTTACTAACAATATCCTCCGTTAAATGTTATAAATACTAGTGAAACTCTCAAACAAATTAAAAGACATTGGGTGAGGGGACCCTAAAGACCAACTCAATAATTTAAAGAATTAAAATAAGCAGTGCCAAAATGATAAACATTAGAAAATCTCCATCAATCTATTTTATATTTGTACACTGTGCTAAGCTAAATATGATCCTATAATGAACATAGATCGTTACACGAATATTGTAAAACATTACAAATGACTGTACTAATCTGTAACTCTCACATTCAACAGTTAACTATGTTCTTCTGATGAATATTCTCACGCTAATATTATACCTGTGTGAGATGTGCCAGGTTGTAAACATAAACCTGACGTACCGTAACGGTAGATAACTTTGAACACTGTTCCCTTCTTTGTTGGAGCTAGATTCATGAATAGCGTCTTAGCAAAACAAAATGAAGAAAGTTCTAAAAATAAATGAGAAATTATTAAATACATATCTCAAATATTGTCTTAAGAACACATTTATTTTCTTTTTGGGGGGATTTTTAAAGAATAAAACGATTATAAAATGATTTGACTTAATGATTGTACTGTATAATAACCTACTGAGGTTAAATTTGTTTTTATATTGCAACAATTTCTTAATACTTGGTAAATCTTAACAGTAAATGCATTCATCTAAAAATGTTTGTTTTTGTCTAATAACCCATGGTATTTCTAATCTTCAACACACATCTGACAAGTATGCCACATTATATAAATACGTCAAACGCGATAGCTATATGCATTATATTTAGCTAGTTCTATAATGTTTTAATGATTATATTTTAATGTCATAATGGTCCAATTAATTTATTAATCATTTGTGCAGTCTAAGATATAAATTGGAATTATTTCATTCAAAAATTGTCATTCTTTTACAGCTTTTTTAGGACCATCTAAAGACAAAACAATAAAAATAATTCTTGTCACAGAGAACCAGTGTCCTATACATTTCATTTAAAAAAAAAAGAAAAGAAAATTAAATAATATTATTCTTAACAACATTTCATGAATCCAGCCCCAGATCTTGAAATGACTAAACAGGCAACTCTTTATTTGATGAATAACACAAAAAAATCAGCAAAAAGAGCTATTATAAGAAGGAAACCATCACTAATGTTTTATAGTAATGCTTTATCTATGAAAAGAAAAAGCAAAGCCATACCAATCAAAATGACACAACACATTCGTAAGCAGAAAATCAGGCCTGATTGTTTCTGGATGTACCTTTTTTTTTTTTTTTTAAACCTCCCTAAATGACCACGAGGAACATTCAACCTTTCACTTTTCTGCTCTCTTTCTTCTGCTCTCCCTTCCTCTCAACTTTCTTCACTTCCTCTGGAAGTGCAAATTTCTCCATTGCCTCCCTTTCAAATTCTTCCATCTCATCGTCGTCGTCGTCTTCCTCGCTCTCCTCTCTCTCGCTGTCGCTGTCTTCTCCTTCAGCCATGTCCTCCAAAATGTCCCCCACGTCTTCCACGAACTCCCTAAAGGGCATCTGATCATGAGCGAACACTCCATCCGTGAAGAACTCCTTCACCAGCTTACTGAGCTCCTCTTTCCTGGAGGTCTGGTCCTGATCCTGGAGCTTCTTCAGGTAGGACTGGAGAAGGGTCTGGAAGTCCTGCAGGCTGACGGGAGAGAGTCCCTCGACTCGAGCGCAGTCTGCCACACCGCTGCAGGTCTCCCGCGGCCCGTCATAGTGCTGAATGCGCTCTCTCTGTTTGCTCCAGTAGTTCTCATGGTCATAATGGTGATGGGAGAAGGTCTCAGCTGGTGCTCCATGTCCATGTTTCTCCTTGTGTTGTTTCTCCTTTTCGTTAGGACCGTTTTTCCCTTTGTTTTTGTGGTAGGGCGCCTTCTTTTTTTTCTCCTCCTTTTCTCCCTCTCTTGACCTTTCTTTATCTTTTGGCTCTCTTTGTTTCTTCCACTGCTTCTCCTCTATATCTCTTTCATCGTATTCTTTTGGAAATTCTTTGTTTCCTTTCCATTTCTTCTCGGTTTTATCATTGTGTTTTCCCTCACTCTTTTCCTTTCTCCATTCTTTTTCACAATTCCATTCGTCTTTCCTTTTATCTTTCCATTCTTTATGGTCATTCCCACTACTCCGTTTGTCACTTTTCCCGTCTTTGTCCTCTTTCCGCTCCCCTCTCTGTTTCCATTCTTTTTCCTCTCCCACTTTCTTGTTCCCAGTATCCTTCTTGTCTCTCCTTTTTTCATCCTGTCCTGCATGTTTGTCTTTTTTTGACTTTTTGTCTTCTTTCCATTCTTTTTTCTCCTCCCACTCCTTAAAATCTTTCTTTTCTTCACTTGCTCTGCCCATTTTATCATAATCATGTTTTTTGTCCTTTTTCCACTCTTTTCTTTCTTCTTTTTGCTTCCCTGATTTACCTTCCTCTTGGTGGCTTTTATCTTTTTTCCAGTCCTTCTGTTCCTTGTGTTTTCCCTCAGTCACCCTCTCCTTCCTTTCCTTATCTTCCTTTTTTCCACTTTTCTTCTTTTTCCATTCTTTGTCTCCCTTTTTTTGTTCCTTCTCCTCACTTTTTTTATCCCAAGTCTTTCTGGGCTTCACGTCTTTCTGGGCTTTTTGTCTTTGTACATCACTTTTGTCTCCAGTAGAGGGCATCCAAGAAGCTCCAACAGGAAGAACAGATTCTGCTCTTCCTAGAAGAGAGTTAAGATTAAAATATTTAAAACTTTTATTTAATTTTTATAATACATGGATTTTTTTTCAGACCCACAGAAAACAATCCAAAACACACACACAAATGTTTTTTTCCTATTGCCCCCAACACTAAAAAAATAAATAAATCCTCAAATAAATAAATAAAATTATTATATAATTTATTTATTAATTAATTTAATAAATAGAATAGGGTAAAAAAAATGTACTAGTAGTTATCACCTTACTTACCTTGTGGATTGATTAAATTGATAATTGCAAGCATTTTTTTATTACAATTTTTCTAAAATATTAATTTTAACATGCAAATGAGGCACTATTTAATGAAATATGCGCTAATTTGCATACATTTCTAGAACAAAAAAAAATCAAAACACTGGATGAAGCCAGAGTCAATTTTTTTTTTGACATATTAGAGTCCCATTCAATTCAGAAAATACTTTGAACAGACAGAAAACAATACATTTTAACAGTTTTTGGGGGAATAAAATGTGTATTATCAAGCAAATTATATATGAACAAATCCCTCTGTAAAAACCTTCAGAATATAGACAGGTGTAAAAATGCAAAGTTTGGTGTGTGTGGTTGTGTGCAAGTACTACTGAAGTGGAGATACACAGCTCAGTGCAGCAGAAAAAGAAAGTGCTATAAAACAAACACTTAAGTGTTTATTGGAGGTTCTCTTTCCACTAGTCTGAAAAACAAATTATAAACAAAAACCCAACAACAACAAAAAATAATCTTAGATTTGACTGGTGCATGAAAAAAACTGGGTTTTTACCTGCAGTGTCTTCCCTTAAAACAACTTTAGGAGATGCATGTTACGGATTTTAATAGATTTTTTTATACAAATAAATACACAGAACACATGTGTTTCACTGATGGATGACTGCTGTCAGTGTGTGTTTACTGCACCTGTGCTCTGTGTGAGCTGTGAAACTTTATCTCTCAGATGCTCCAGTTCTCTCTGTAGGGAAGGCAGGGCCTCCAGCTCTTTCTTTGCTCTCGCACTTTCTTCTTTTATTCTCTCGTTCTCTTGCGCCAGCTCTTTCTGAAGAACAGGTACTCTATCTAGTTCTCCTTTTATCCTCTCATACTCCTTCTCCAGCTCTTCTCTCCTCACACGCTCTTTCTCTCCCTCTTCTGCCAGAAGTTGTGCTGCTTTCAGTTCACCTTGATGTTGCTGAGTTAACAAAACAGGGCAAAAAAAATTAACACTGATCAACAGAAACCCCATAAACTGGAAATGTCCCTGCTTCTTTGTACCATAAATGAGTATGATGTAATATCAGATCTAGCCTGAATATACCAGTCATACAAAAGTAAATCACAACAACGTTTGGGAAACCTTGAGGAACTGTATAAAAGATCATTTACACATACACTGGTTAGCTTGCAGAACCAGCTCATTTGCCTGTAATTAGATTTACACACCTTTTCACACTTAAACTCTTGGCTTGATTTAATACTTCATTTAATACAAGTTTGCACATGTCTGTACCTGAAGCTGTTCTTGTAGTACCAATATTTGCTGATCTTCCTTCACTTGTTTGCTTAAAATATCTGGAGGCTGAAGGCCAACAGGCGTGTCTTTGGAGATCTCAGGATTCAGCCACTCCTATCAAACACACACACAAAACCCAACAGATGATACACTGAATAAAATTGACATTTTAGGTCTGTAAAATCATATAGAAAAGAAGAGCTGACCTGATTTGTTGGGTCCTTCAGCTCACTAACATCCATGTCTGCTTCTGAGAGGAAACACAGGAGAATAACATGACAACAATTACATATCAATCAATAAATAGCAACAGTGGGTGATGTGATGAAGATGAGGAAGCTAACATGGAGCCATAACACTCAGTAATTAGAGACTGAAGGATATCCACACAGACAGCATGCAGTTCCAGCAGTGACTTGAATAGTGTATGTACAGTATGCACTATTCATGTCACCGTCATGTCATGAAATTAAACATGCTGCACAAACCATTTTACATGTGCTTAATGAGGCTTAGCTGAAGACATAATTTAGCCAGTCTCTTACTCTTACCCAAAAATAAAAATAGTACACACTTAAGGTGTTCCATTTCTGTATGAATGACTTTCTCCTGTTGAACACAAAATAGGATATTTTGATGAATGTTAGTAAACTAAAGGTCTCTGGGACCTCTTTTTTTCTATAATATGAAAGTCAATGAGGACCAACAACTGTTTGGATACATTCAACATTCATCAAAATATCTTTTTAAAGCTCAACAAAAGACAAATGAGTAAATTTTTGGCTAAAATATCCCTTTAATTATATAACAGGCATTTTAATACACTTCAGGAATATGTGCTTTTTCCAGATTTGGCAACTCTAATAATATTTATATGATTTCTCAATTTCATTTTATTGTACTTTTTCTGTTTTTTGCTTTGTTTTGTTTTTAGATAATTTTTAATTCTTGTCCTTGATCAATATCCGGCAAATCATGAACAAATGGAAAGTTCATGGATCATTTGAATGTTGTTGTGGACAATGAGGGGCGTCAGAGTCCAAAGGCTAGAGTCCAGTGGTTCATATCTAGCACATATGCAAAAGCGCAAGCATATTTACAACTGCAGCATCCATTTACCAGCAAATTACATCCAGCTAAAGCATCTCATTGCTCCACTCAAACTCACACAGACACACAAACACTCTCTCTTCCTACCACCATCCAGGTCCATGAGCATACCTGTGAAACAATACACCTCAGTCTCAGACACAGGAACATATTCAAATTCACTCTGTGATATGGGCCACTGCATAGGTACTTTTGGTCACATGCTCCATTTTATGACAAACCATATTCAAAACCAGTTTGCCAAGAGTTTTAGAAAGGTTGATTATAACCGTACCCATAAATCCCACATTTCTGAGGATGTAGTTCATGCAGACGTCTCTAGTGACTGACAACCTAATAATGATGGCCTAAGAGCACTGACTTGATCCCATTTATTTTTTTTATTAATATATATTATTTATTTTCATTATTTGAAGCACTGGATTTCTAATAAATCTAGAGAATATTGTGATCTGTATTTCATTCATAAGTGTGAAAACAAAGGGCCTCATGCTCACCAGAGAAGAAAATGGTCCCTAGTCCTAGAAGAATGACAGCTGCAAGGATGCACTTGTTCAAAGAAAAGACCGTTTCCCCTTCTCTTTGAGGTGGTTGGAAATCTTCCTCCTCCCCCTCTTCATCATCTTCTGCCTCAGTCTTGTCCAAAGAGCCCAGGTGGGAGATGTTTCTCTGTCGTAAACCATCCCCCTTCTTCCCGTTTGTTTCAAACGCTTCTTTAGACTCTACACAGAAAGTGGGCACGAGATTATTGAGGATTTTCAGCAGGTATTAAAAATAATTATTTATACACAACTGCATAACAAAAACAAGCAGTCTCTTTCCTGCTGGTTAGTGCAGCAGCCAAATTGCTGTTTTTTTTATAGTTTAAAGTGGCTTTTATGGGTGTTTCATTTAATAGCTACCATTATTTGCAAGAGTAGGACATGAACATCCTTTTTGGCCCTGGAACATATTATTAAGCATTCAGTGTTCTCTGATTGTAGGGTTAGGGCTGTCTGGCGAATCAAGGCTACACTCGTGTACGGAGACTGAGGCTCTATTTCTGGAGCTCCTCACGGTCACGTCATCAGTCTGGTCTGCAGCTTCAGTGATCTCGCATTCAACTTCTCTCAAGACACTTTAGCAAGACGACTAAAACATGCCACACTGAAGCATTTCCAAGCAAATTTATCATACATGTGGAAAACCATTCAAAAGCTTTTTTTTTTAGGATATTTTAGGACAGCAAAGATGCATTAAATTGATCAAATGTGACATCTGTAATGTTACAAAATTTCTATTTCATATAAAGTCATCATATTCATCAAAGAATTCTGTTTTCACAAAAATACTAAGCAGCACAATTGTTTTCAATATTGATAATACAGCTTCAAATCTGCAAATTAAAATGATTTCAGAAAGATTACTGAAAACCGGGTTAATGGCTGCTAAACATTTTTCACAGGAAAACTTTATATTAAAATAGAAAAGAAATGTATATACTAAAATAATAATAAAAATAATTTAATATATATATTTATTATTAAATATAATTTTTTTTACTGTTTTGACTAAATAAATGAAGCCTTGGTAAACGTAAATACTTTTTTATATTTTTCCAACTCTCTTATATCACTTAAAAAGGTTTGGGAAATAAAAGCAATAAAGTCTTGTTTTTCAGGATGCAGGTACAAGCAAATGTTCACCTTAAGAAAGAGAGATTGGAAAAAAGAAAGAATGACGCATCTAAAATATAATCAGAGCAGGCACGCTGTATTCACGTATAAATAAAAAACAATAAACAGAAATCAAGCTGTCAAGCTGCCACCAGTCATCATGCAAGTCCATCATTATTCCCGTAACAGACCTGCCAACTGCAGTTAAGCTCCGTTTTGACCACCACCAACACTTTAAAGATATATACAGTACTTAAAAAACACAGATACATAAAGACAACTAATATTAAAAACAAAATAAAAATAGATATAAATGCACAAAGGTAAAAGGTAAGTGACACTATCACTATTGTTGCAGAGTCCCTCACCTTTAGTGATGGTTTTCCTCAGTGAATCTTCATCCGATTTAAACCAATCTCTTTCCTGACTAACTGAAGCAGGAAGTGGACTTGATCCAGAGGTAGGACTTATGTGAGTGTAAGAGTCAGAGAATGAATCGACATCGGTGCTGGGAATAACTGGACTCTCGGAGTGACCTTGTTTCTCATGATCAGTGGTCCAGGAGCTGATGTCAACACTGGCACTGACGGAGCTGGGCCCTTCACCGACATTTGCTCCATTCAGCTGGGCCCGACCCTCACTCGTCTCTGGAGACGTTTCCTGCTTAACATTTTGAAAGATTTAGTTATGATTACTTTGCAATTTTGTCTTTTTGTTTTTTAACTGTAATTTTTCTTTTTTGGGTGACCTAAACCTCATCTAGTGTAAGAGGTTATGGTCATCAGGGTTTTAGATCATCTGAAGCGTTTATTTGAGGAAGGACACCTGAGATGGCTCTGGAGGCTCTGAACCATGGGTGAGAGCTGGGTCAGACTGCAACTGTGTGGATGTGTCTGTCTCTGGCTGGTGAGCAGATGAGTGCTTCTCCAGGTCACTGTAGGCCTCCGGTGAGGGCTCAGGTGCTTTTGAGATCTGCCCTTCGACCTTAAGATTTTCAGCTACAGGACCCACATTCTCAACTCCAGACTCCTGCACATGAAAAGAGCCTCTGTCAAACAAACATGTGCCTATTTATTTATTGTTTATTTATTTATGGATTTTCAAAACATTCATAACCTTTTCAAGTAAAGATTACATTTAATAAAAAAAATATTTATAATTAACGTAATTTTGCACATGTGAGCGTATGCTTCTGAATCACTCAAAAAGATTTTTAAAACATATTTTGCAAGATAAACGTATTATTATTATTAATGTTATTTTTTTGTTATATCACTATAACTACTACAAATATCATTAATAAGATTCATAAATAGTACTAGTGCTGTCAAATGATTAAATTGCATTCAAAATAAAAATGTCTTGTTTATACAATGTGTTTGTACTGTGTATATTTATTATGTATATATAAATGCACACACATGCACGTATATATTTCAGAAAAATATGCTGTTTATATATTAAATGCTAACCTTGCCATGTTCTTTTTTCATTCAGGACATCAAGTGATACCATTTTCTATATTACTATAATTATTACAAATATGTTGAGGTTTTTTTTTTTTTTGTGAACACTACACCCATATAAACAGAATAGGTGTATTCAAGACATTTGCATATTAGCTTTGAATAAATGGACAGATAGAATGTAATGTCACTGACACTCACATTAAGATATGTATAACACAAATACCCATAACAAGAACATTTTCAGACCACAGGGACTTTTACCCAGGCCCCTGACACTGAAACACACCTTTACCTCCGGGGTAAGAAGAGTCCAGTTGTTGCTGTTTTCAGACATTGCCCCCTGGTGGCTCCGTCCAGCAACTAAAAAACACAAACACGTTAAAAAATTATCAGCACAATTTCAGTAACAAATTAATAGAATAATACAACCACAATTAAACGGCGTCTCTATTGTGGGTGGAGTTTCATTGCATGAGTCCAAAATGTTAATATGTAGAGAAGTAAAGGATATGTACCTTGAAAACGTACAAAACTATGTACATATGCTGTACGAGACATATCATAATTGAAAAAGAACAACATTGATGTAACAGATGCTGTGGTGAGTGAGTTCTATGAGGACATATCTCTACTGCAGGCCTTTACTAGTGAAAAAAACAAAAAAAAACTCAGGAGTAAATGAGAGAGTGAAAAGCTGGAGCTGAAAGAGTTTTCCCTTCATTAGTATTATCCTTGTGTTGTCCAATTGGTTACACCAACAGCTCCCTGGCTGGCAAATATTTTGGCAAAGAACTGTGTAACTAAGGATGTCAAGTGAAACAGCCCTGAAGGCATTAATGCAGGAGAGAATGGTGGAGTTATACACATACTGACAGCACTGAAAAAACAAAGCAATGGACTTACTGCTCACTACCAGAAAACCGAGAAAGACGTGAGCTACTTTTCCAAGTGGGTCAAAGACTAACAGCCATTTCAATGAATTACAGCACCGTATTCAAACATTCTTCCATTTGTGCTAAATCTTTCGAATATTAAGCAGACCTGAATATTAAATAGATCTGGTATGAGCCGTGTAAGAATGGGATCCGGTTAAGACTAAATGGTGAATCTTTCACGCAAATTTAAAAAATGAAAGAGGCCTAATCACCGACGTACCACTTTGTGACACACTTCACTCTTTAATAAGGATCTTTTTTTCCTTTCGCAGTAATTTGGGTCTGCTAATAATGTGGCTCCCATGAGAGTTTTTTTTCAATGTAGCCATGAGCCATGAGAGTTGAGGATATAGAAGAACGTCTGAAATAGATAACAGCTATAAATAACACAGAAAGAAGCACAGAGTGCACCAAAATTACATTTTCTGAGACAAAAACTAAAATAAAAACTGATGAAAATCTTAAAGTCAAAATTCGTTATAAATGTATTATCAAAAAGTGATTTAAATTTTAAGTTATTTTATTTAACGACATTACACTTTAAGTTCACAGACAAGAGCTTTGCTTTATTAAGCTGCCTAAAATACTGACTAACTTTTTGAAAGCTTTTACAATTACTGTATGCTATTTTGGAGGAAAGTATGATTACCATGGTAAATGTTTAATTAGTTAAACCGTCTGATCCCAGATTGTTTTGAAATGAAAAGGAAAAGCTTCATTGGGTCCTCAGCGTCTCTCTTATCTCTCCCATCATCTCCTCCGACATAAAATGCCCATACAAGGACAACATCTTCACGTCATGCCAATATCGCTATAATTATTATTTCCATTCGTCATATACCATGTTCTCTGTGTGTTTGTATGTTACACGGCTGTTGGATATCTTTGTACATTTTTAACAGACGCAGTTGTCAAAAGGGGAGTGTTCAAAAACCAACAGGCAAATGTCGAAGTCGCACTTTACATACACATGCACAAGCCGGAAATATAGAAGAAACAAGCCCACAAGCTTAATGTGTGCGATGTGAGTTTGGTTAAATACGAAAAATGTCTAAATGTATTAAAGGAGAAGCATACCTGGTAACTCTGAAGTACCTTCCGCCTTTAAAACCGCTTTTATTTCCACCACTCTCTCGTGTCTTGTGCAAAGTTGCAATCTCAAGCGTGCAGTTTTGTTGACAGGCCTTTTGTCTCCAAAGTTTTCCACCTATCAGTGCTTGCCGTTGAGCTGTGTCCCGCCCACATGCTGCGTTTTCCACCAATGACAACATACTTTATCTTCCGTCCTTCAAAGCACACTTTTTTTGTGACTGACAAACGCAGGTGACATGAAAATGAGGAGCATGTGCTCAAACGAAAGGGGATAAGGATCCCAACGCACTTCCTTCCTTACGAATTAGACTTAGTGGATAAATCTGGTAACGTAAAAGATGAAGAGACTACTATTTGTGTGCTTTTTTGTTATTTTAACTTTTTATAGATTCAAATGCAATTTCAAGAGATACAAAATAAGGTTTTGAATCACTCCAGTTGCTGTAATGAATGTTTCCCTAATGACAGGAAATTATGTTTGTGATGCTCTTCAATTGCATAGTTACTAATAATATATACTAATGCATTTCGATTGATGTTGTTCCTACTGAACTGATCATTTAAGTTTAATTTATTTATTTTTGGGTAAAATATTTTTTTTATATTTATATTTATATTTTATAGTTATAAAATGAGACTAGACTATTGAAAGTGTGACCTTATAAATAAAACCACAAATTTATCAGCTGTATAAAATGCATTATCAACCATCCAAAACACTAGCATTGCGGTGAAGACTTTTGCATGAGCAAGCATAACCTAATTTTTTTTTTTCAGAAACTCCACAGACAAGACGTTTAGTGTAATGCCTCGGTTTACAGTAGCCTATTTATTTGCATATCTGATATTTGCTTTCAGCATGTATTATAACACATTTTGTATATTTTTGTGTAAGATGTTTGATATGTATTCTAATAAGCATATTTATGGTATACTGCATTTGTTGTATTTGAATCCACAAATCTTGGTAGTGTAACCGTGTACTCGCATGTTTTTACCAAAAGTTTCTAAACCAGTTAAAAGCCTCTGGACCGTTTTTGTGAGCTTTTTAAAAAATAATCACACAATATTTTTTTTAAATTATTTTTATTGTACAATTTTCTCAAACAGCGTCATTTGAAACATGTTTGAATTCTCCGGCATGCTGACAGGGATGTGGTCTATATTCCTCATATGAAGCCTATGTGATGCTCTGCGATATAGTGCATTGCTACAGCGGCCTCTAATAGTTGTGAGGCATGAGTGGTGTTTATGCATGTGTGAAGAGATCTGGATTCAGGCCAAAGCATCAACACATCTGTGATGAATCATTCACCAGCTCAAAAGCTCTGAAAAAGGAAACATCATAAATATCAGCTCTGTTAAATTTAATCTAATGATTAACCCACTCATTAAATAATGTGACATTTATTCAAGCTTTAAAATAATAAAATATCATTATTTTTTAACTCCAGTTGAACAGGGCGCCCTCTAATGGTAACATCACTAGATTGCACACATTTAAACAAGGTCAAGGCTAAATGTTTGTGAGCCCTCGTTTTGTTTCTGTACGTTTAAATGATCAATATAAATTAACTTTCAGTAACTAATAAAGCTGAAAAAAAATATATATATATGTATAATAATATAATTAATATTTATAATATATATATATATAT
>JAUMHR010000070.1:9415118-9428875 GCA_032361145.1 Enteromius fasciolatus
GACAGCTCGCCAAATTCGCTTTTACATTTCCTACCAAATTCTTCCTCTTATTAATGAGAAGGCGCGAACTAGTGAAACATTGATGGGACCGGAAACTTATTGTACTCAAATCATTACAATAATTGTAATATGTAATATTGATAATAATATTTGATAATTGTAAAATTAAATAAACTAATAATAATTAAATTACATAAAAAAATATAACAATTAATACTAAAACACTGATCGTTATTAGATGTTGCTTTGGGAAACATCATCAAATTATACATATCTTTTTTTATTCATTTTTTTTTCTTTTTTTACCTTTTTGTTTTTAGTCCAGGATCTCTTTGATGCACCAGCAGCAGAGCAGGAAGTAGAGGCACTCCTTGAGAGACTGGATGACCCCATAGGCCACATTCCCTCCCAGCAGGTTCTTGCCATGTCTCATCCTCAAAGCTGCATCCCTCAGGTTTTGGCCCAGCGAGGAGGGCATGGCCTGGGGCAGTGGACGCTGTGGATGCATCTCTCCGCACCGCTCCACGGTCGACTGGAGAGCGCGAGTGATACTTGAAGGAAGGAACTGGAGGAGAGTGGACCAGGTCCTTGTTTGCCACTGCGCGTTGTGGGTCTCCACTTTTTTTTCCTTCAACCGTTGCCCCTCTTCAGATGAAACCCTAGAGTGAACTGACTGCGTGTTGTGGGATACACGGACCCAGTGCCCCCTGTAAAACGGGTTTTATTCAGCTCTGGAAAATGCCAGCTTACTGTTCACCTCCTACTGCACAATGGCCTCACAACATCTCTCATCTACCTATTGTTCATCTCTAATTCCTCTACTGTGCTCTGAAAGGACCTGAATGACTGTCAAAATATTCAGGCACAGTGCACAAACAAATACAGACTTTGTCATTTCTCCTGTATTGATATGAGTGTAAAAATGAATGAGTTATGGGATTAATCTTAAAGAACAACAATCACAGCATTACTATTGTGAGATTTGGGGCCACAAACCCCTTGAGCAATAGATTTATGCTTATTAATAAACTTAAAACAGCTGAACAGGTAACAGGTGAAATGAAACACACCAAGAAAGGTGAATGATATATGTATTTATATATGTAATCTATCGTTTGATACAGGTGTAAACAATACGTTTTCCCCAAAGAACAACAACAACAACATAAAAAGAATAATTAAAATAATCCAAAACGTGTATTTTTTTTTTTTTTTTTTTAAAGAAGCATCATTTACATAGGCAAACAAGAAAAAAAGCCTTTGGCTTAGAAAATAGCAAACAACCAACCACAACACAAAAGTCAGAATTACCACAATAACAGGAAGTGTTTCCATGCAACAAAAGGCCGCTGTGAAATATGAAAATGAGCAAACAGTTGAGTGGCGAGTCAGAGTTGTAAAAGCCAGATTATTCCAGACCATTCCAGCCCTGCATATGCATGCATCCACGCACACACAGACTCATAAACACACTTTGTTTAAACTCCATTAGCAGTTAGTTACCAGATGCGTGGTGCTATCAGCACATAAAAGGTCTGACGTCAAATGATTAAAAAAAACCCATGCATTCATTTGAATTACAACAGGCTTCAATTCACATTAGCGTGAAGGCTGGTCGCATTCAGTTACGGCTGGGATCTATCTGGATTGATAACGGAAAATTAATGTTGACCGTTGACTCAAAATCCACAAGTTACATCCATTAAAAAGACTAAAAATAAAAGCGTTGTCCATTTCAGATTCATAATGCATCCAGATAAGGGTCTTTCGGTAAGGTAAGGTAAGGATCATTTACACAGATCTGTGATTGCATTGTCTTCAGAAGAGCATGTCAAATCTTACACCTTTAGCTTTTACTTTTTAGTTTGCAAATTTCTGTTTGACAAAGATCCACACAGTAAATGACTGCATTTAGACAGCTACTAGCATAGGCAAAGCTTATTTACATGTCTTTTACAGGGTCGGTTTCTAAATGAGAAATAGAAGGTGTTTAAGCAACATAATGCGATACCCACAGACCAGCACTAAACTAAACACAGTGAGAACAGCACAGCAGACTACTTTCCCAAAATCTGCACTGAGCCTCAATAAACTTGTGTCGTTTTTGCAGTTGACTATCTTTTTCAGTTGTGTTTTTCCAGAACAGAAAGTGTCATGATTACCTATAGAATCACAAAAGGCGACTGCGTTTTATCGGTGTGTCTGCGTGTTTAGTAAAAAAGGCACAATTAATATCAGAGCAAACAAAGATGAAGAAAGTGGTTTCCTGTTTGTGGCTTCAACAGAAACTGCACTTGTGGCTGCAAAGACACGTTCAGAATTCATTTGGAGTGCTTTTCGCCTTCTTGGATGGCGTGCCCCCTTCGCAGTCGGTGTCGTTCAAATGCAAAGTGATAATAGTGAATCTTTGAAAAGGACGCATGTTTTATAATACACATCATATCCTCCAGAAGCAGCTGACACCTCGATACACGCGATGATCGATTGTCAATGCCAACAGAAGTAAAGTCGACAAGATAAAGAAAAATAGAGCCTCCCAGAATAAAACCATCCTGATGATGTCGTCAGCTGATCAAGATGACATCATTGTGACAAATATAGAAATCCGTAGTTAAAATGACATCATAAGGCGGCTTCGACCACAGACCTTCAGTCCTATTCTCATGTCCACCGATTGCACTTCAATTTTTTTTCTCGTCCCTTTTATCCCAGGCTGACATATGATGTTATGCGGAAAGGGAACGTTCCCTTTTTCCACAGACTAGTTTTTTTTCCTCTCGTAACGCGCAGCGTAAATCCCTCACAGCATCTGCTTATTTGCATAAGTAAAAATCCACACCGCATCCGTGCTGCTAAAGCTTTCACATATGTTCAGGGGTCTTCCCAAATGACCATAGGGGGGACCAGGCTCGGAATTCTGTAAAGGGTACTGTGAGGCATTCTGTGTGATTTCTCTTGGCGGGAAAATTGGGAAAGTGATATTCCGGTGGATATTACGCATTCGCTGTGAAAGGTGATGTCTGTGATTGGAAAATGAGCTCTGTATTCTTTTTAAAGTTTTGCATATTCATCAAACAGTCTCATGAGATATCCAAACAACCGCCACAGAAGGATCAATATGAAGCTGGAGTCTTTGGATTTCGCCCATTGCACCAGATGTGAATCTTTAGAGTGCTACAAAGGTTCTGCAATTTTAGTACATTCACATCAACTCTCGACTCGAAGACTGCCCGGGCCTGTTTCCATGGTTACAGGCCCACCCCAGTCTAAATTCAAGACATGATGTTGTGTTTGGGAAGTGATGTCACATGCCTCTCTTTCAGACACCTCATCTATTGGCTTTTTGTAATCGCTTATTTCAAGAGACGCGTCCTTTTTAGTCCTTGAGTAGAGTGATTGCATCGCTTTGTAATTTGACGGCCGGCGGTTGACGCAGTACAAAATTTTGTGTTTCTGTGTAGATATGATTAGCTTACACTCCCAGTTGGAAAACCTTTTTTTTCCTCTAATAGAGTCTGGCGAAAAAGTAAGGAAGGAAGGGAAGTTTTTTTTCTCTTAAATGTGCGGTGGAGAAAAATCTTTTTGTTTTTTTAAGCACGGCGATCAACTGGCTGCTGCAGACACACCTCACTTCCTGCCGAGATGATTGGCAGCCGGTTGTCCATGTGATAACTAATCAAGTGACTGACGCTCTCAAAGCGGTGGTCTTTGGTGCGCACCTACGACAGCAAAAAAAGATGTTACAGAATTATGTTTTGATAAGGACAAAATATCGAGAGTATTTTATCATATTCCTCACCACTCCCTCTGGGTCCACCAGAAGCAGGTGTTTAGGTTGGCCGCCCTGCTGTCCAGTGAGGACGTACTGGCCTGGTGTGGTGCCTGACTCCCGCACCAGGAAGTCTCCATCCTTGGTCAGGAGTCTTTCGGCCTGTCTGCGGCTTAGAGGTCCGTGGAACCAGGGCTCGTTCTGCAGCAGCTCTGCCAGAGGAGGCGCCACTGCACCCGACACACCTAAAGCTGCGTCAAATGGCTCTGCAAGACAAAGAACAGAATACAGATGTATTTTTGGACAATTTACTGTTATTTTATAACTGCACATGAAAAAGGTAAAGCAAACCTAAATATTCTCTTTAAAACAAAGCCAAAAAAATGTAATCTTCCAAAACAAATAATGAATCTCCATAACGAAATCTGGGCAATATATTGATGCGTGTTAAGAGTTGGTCAAATCCATTAATGTATTATTAATCAGTTTAAACTATGTTTTCGGTAAATTAAAACTTTTTTCTCGCATATCACTTCAAATTGTATGGCGTTTGTATTAAGTGCATTAAAACTAGCGGTGGGCATATAGGGCCGGTTTCCCGGTTAGGAATTAGATTAAGCCAGGACTAGACCTTTGCTAATTTAGGACATTTAAGAAGTTTTAGAAACATGTCTTACAAAAATGCATTATCTGTGAGCATTTTAAGACCAAACAATGACAATAATGTATTTTAAGATATCTCAGTGCAAGCCTTTTCCAGTTTACACAGCTCTTAACATTTATTTTAATCTAGGACTAGTCTTAAACCCTGTTCGGGAAACCGGCCCATATTGTTTTTTTTAATCTAGATTAAAATGGCTAATTTGAATGTTGCCAAAGGCATTCAGAATATGTGTGCTACCTAAATAATGACTAAAAGTAAAACAAAAATTAAACATGGGTTTACTACAAATAAAAATCGTAATAGTTAAACTAAAGTAACCACACATTAACATGGTTTTTCTGTACTAGCCATTTAGCTTCACCATGGTATTTGTGATTATACTAATTGTAATATATGCGCAAAGAATATGCGCTGCTTACGCCTGCAGTGTGAAACCGGCGAAAGCTGCATCATAGCTTGCGTAGTATAGACCCAGCTCCCAACCCAACTTTGTGAATAGATTAACATTATTTGTTTTATCGCTCGATAAGAGTCTCACGTTAGCTCCGATAACGGCATTTTTGCAAAAATATATTGTACACTACTGTTCAAAGAAATGTCTGTTTTTGAAAGAAATTAATAGTTTAATTTGCCATGGATGCATTAAATTGTTTTTGCATTATTGCAAAGAAAATTTTATCTACAAAATAATATCTATTTTTTAAACCTTGTTGAAGAGAATCAATGACTTTGCTTTTAAAGGAATAAATCTTAAAACACATTAAAACAGAAAACAGTTATTTTATATTGTAATAATATTTCACAATATAATTGATCATAATTACATTTTGAATCAAATAAATGCAGTCTTACTAAGTTATTAAAGACCTCTTTTAAAGCATTTTTAAAAATCGTAAAGTTCTCATCATTTTGAACACCATGTATGTAAATATAATGTTAGAGATATTAAAATATGAATAGCTACATTGTAGCATATAAATGAAAATAGAAATTACATTTTAAAATATTAAAAAACTGCAAATAATGCTTTCACTGAATTTAAACAGATTTCTACTGTATGCTATCGTTATATGAATGCACATAAATACAAATATTTTAGTATATTTTTTTAGCTATTGTAGAGCAAATGCATGAATATCAAGAAATACATTATAAATAGAGATATTTTTTACATTAGTTACTCACTCATGTCAAACGCATCTCTGTGAGGATTTCCATTGGCTGCTGCCGCTGGAAGGCGGGGTTTATCCACATTGACGTACGAAGGGTCGTCAAACAAGCCACCCTCCTTAACACCAACTTAAAAGAGAGAGACAAACAGAGGACTGTGAGGTTAAAGTGAGTTAACCTTCAGGTGAGTGCGCTTAAGCGCTGCCATTCTGACTCTGCGATCCAGAAGCCACCTCTCAAAGGAGCTGTGTAATAGGTTTGGGCAGTGTCCAACAGAGAGCAATGAACAGTGACAGAAAAACCGCTGACTCACTCTGCAGAATGACAGTCTCAGCTGAGAGGAAAATTAAACGAAGGGAAGTGCGACAATATAAGACTGACAAATACTATATGACACTATGAAAGGAACAGGGCAGGGGTTATTAGTGTTTGAGCAAACCTGACCTGGTAGAGGAGGCAGAGGCTGCTTGTGAATGTCGTTCTGGCTGGGCTGTCCATACGGCTGTGGAGACACACTGCGTTAGAGTGCTGACACAAAAAGGAACTGGTGGAGTTTTGTCAATTTTAGAATCAGTGTTTAAAAAAATCAGTAATGAATTAAATATGACATTTATGTGTGTATATATATATATATATATATATATAGTGCAGTCAAAATAAATGTTTTTGTTCATTGTTGCATATGCGCTGTATATAGTTATACAGTATATGAAATGTTTACATGTTTATACATTTATAATTTTCACATTCTTATATTTTATATATAAACAATTTTTCTTAAATATATATGCATGTATTTGCCTTTATTTATAAATAATAAATCTACACAGTATATACACATTTACATAAACAAAAACTTTTATTTTGGATGCAATAAATCGTTTGACAATACTAATTTATATAACCCTTGGTAAATCTGAGCAAAGGTGGCTGTGAAAATAAATGTGCATTATTTATCCTTTTGATATTTCATAAAAAAAATAAAAAAAATCACAAAATTATATCATTGAATTAAAATAAATTAAATTAAATTTCTGCATAATTTTAGGATAAATTATATTAAAATATATTCAGACAGAAAAACGGTTATTTTTAATTGTAATAATAGTTTATAATATTAATGTTTCTACTGTATATTAATCAAACAGGTCTTGGTGTACATATAAAAATGTATATAGTATAAAAAAGTTGCAATGATTGCAAACTTACTGTCGCCAATAATACATACATAAGTGTTTCCTGCGTCTTTTCTGCATAGCTTGACAAATGCTCGTGCTTAGCAGTTCTCACAAATCAAGGATTTGCTTTGTTGCCATTTAGAAGAAAAATGCTTATGATGCTTTACTCAAGTTTTCTCAAGTTGCAGATTTGTAGCCAAACAGATTTAGTATAAGAATTATTTCAACTGCTAACGAATCGGTTCATCTTAAACAAATCAGTGACTTCATTATTCACTCATAACACATAAAAACAGACACCTAACAAAATGGTGTGGTTGTGAACAAATTCATAAGTCTTGTGTGTCTCACCAGCGTGGCTCCTGTACTGTGTCCAGGACGAGTCCTCATGTCAACCAGGCCTCCAGGGGGAGGCTGTTTACCGGGTAAGTTATTATAATACGGAACCTCTAAGGGTTGAGGCAGATCCTCTTCCTCTTCCTCCCATGCTGACCCGTCGAAAGGAGCCATCCTAAGAGAGAGAGAGAGAGATACAAGTAAAAATAAACATTATTATATTTACATAGAGATGCTATTTGAGTGATATACTGCTTTGTTGTAAAACCAGCAGGAACAGACACGCTCAATAAAAAGGAACAGTAGACAAATAAAATACACTCCAAAAAGCAACGTTTTAATTAGTTAAAATTTCTTAAATGCTTAAAAGCAGTATCTTGAGCAGTGTTATTTTAGCTTTATTTATATATATTTTTTATTTTTTACAAAAAGTTGATAACTATAATTTTAAACTATAATTTTACCTAAAACTTATTTCTGTCAGGAAAAATAATAATAATAATAATAATTTTATCTTTAGTTAAGGATAATAACCCTGTTGCCGGAAAGTGACATTAATACTTGTTTTCATAGACTGTGAAATAAAATGTTTGTCATATGTTTAAGACATTTTAATAGAAAATAAGGCAAAAAGTACACAGAAATAAGATGTTTCTCAGTGTACCGGGCAAGTACAACAGTGCAAATACACACAATGTCATTGTGTTTCCGCACAGACTGCAAACACATGCTGTAAACAGACATCCAGGATATTAAGGGGGTTTCCTAAGACCCTGGGGAGGAACCATCATTAAACAATGTACAAACACTGCTGTAAACACACTGACATGAAGGTAAATGTTTGCAGTACGTGTTTGAACAGGCACAGAAACGCTCTCACCGATCATGAGGGGTAACCAGTTTGGGGGGGTTCTTCAGGTACTGTTTAAAACGGAGTTCAAACGCCTGGCCGATGGTGCTGATGACCTCCTGAGCCAAGCCCTCTGAGCACTCCAGAATATGACATGCTACAACACAGGAAGTGATCATCAAATAACAGATATTGTACAGAAGACATCAATCATAGGCATTAACACAGTTCACACAAAAACAAAACATTATGTTATGCCAAATATTTTGGGACTCCTTTAAAGCCATAATAAATGATGCTGCATATAATTGAGTAATATAGTATTTAACATCAATGCAAGCAGTAATTTAAACCGAAACGACTGAACTCAACGTGATAGTGTGTCATATTTTACCTCTCTGATTGACAGGGTCTTTGGCGACGTAGGCAACATACTCTGCTGTGTCCTGGGGAGAAACAGAAAGAAAGGGATGGAGAAGAAGAAAGGGAGAATGAACAGGAGGACACGAAGAGAAATTAGAGAGAAGACACAAAGAACAGAGGACAAGCAGAAGATAGTAAGTCTTTTATTCGAGGCAGTCTATTCACTAAAGGGCAGGAAACAGAAGAGGAAACAGTGGGGGAAAAAGAACAGATGACTACAGACAGCAGGACAGATGAAGAAGACAAACGAGCAAGGAATGACAGAATGAGAGTAAAGCTGAACCAAGAGCAAGATGAAAACGAGGAAATGAAACGTAGGGATGTATCCAACACTGACTCACATCCAACTGATTAATGATATCAAAATTAGCAGTCTAACAATAATAATAATAATAATAATAATAATAATAATAGCAAATGTATTTATATTTCATATTAAATTACATTATTTAATTTGATATATTTAATATAAATATTAAGCAAATAATTAGTATATAAAATTTAAATGATTACTTTCTAATTAAATTATTATACTCGTCACTTATTAATTCAAACTTATATAATAAATTATTATTATTTACTACTATTTAATGAATCTATAATTTTTTAATTATTATCTAATTTATTAATTTTCATTGTTAATTTATAACTTGCATTATTTATTATTATTTATTTTATTATTATTTGCATACATTTAAATAATTATTTTCTAATTATATGATTCATTTTTCAATAAATTAATTATTCATTTTTAAACTATTAATTTAAAGAGAGAGAGGGAGGGAGGGAGAGAGAGAAAGAGTGTGCTTTTGGTATATTTACCAGTTTGGCTTTTAGAAAAGCGCATGATTAACTTACAATTGAATTATTTTTTTATACTTAATAATTTACTGAATTCAGACATTAGTCAACTAGTTGCTCAGGTAACCCACCACCTATTTGTAGTTTTGCACATCCTTACTGATGTCACTTTGCACTTGCAGTGAATGCTATTTGAAGAGAGCCATTTCATTTGTAAAGGTGATCCGAGTTGCGGCCATCTACTTGGCTAATTACTAAACGGATTGTGCTGCAGTTGATTAAATGAACAACTGATAAGCCTAACTGACGAAATGAACAACGATGATCAACATCCCTAGAAAAAAGAGCGAGTAGTAGAAAGAGATATTGACAGACAGGACGTGACTCACTGGATCTCCTCCTGATGCAAAAGAGATGGACTGCATGTGATGGTTGGCGATAATCTGTAGGGAGAGAGGGATGGAGAAGAGGACAATGTGACAAAGACAAAAAGGTGCAGTGAGCATGAGATGAAGCATGAACAAACATGGAAGCGAGTGAAAGCAAAGGATGGACGGAGAGGGAAACAAGGGGAGAAATGATGCGGTGAGACTGTGGTCTAACAGAGGAACAGGGCAGTTGTGTGCAGTAATTCTGCATGGTTTAGATTCATTAAGATAAACACATTTCAGCAGGGCAATTACTCCAGGCCCTATTCTGGGCTCCAGTCAGCTGCCTGCTGATAAACCTCACTGCGCTAATGCTAAACACACTGGCATAAACTGAAGCATTATTAGCGAGAAAAAACGTCCTGCGGTGCAGCTGTAAACAAGCCAGAGGATATCTACTCCTGCCGACTACGCCAACTTTACACAGCCTAACCGCTGGATAACGCATTAACTTGTTTAGTTAAATGTCGACAAATTTCTGATAATAGCCTCCTGAAAGAATCAATGCAGGCTACTTTAATATACTTCCACTTTTGAATACACAAAATAAATTTAATTAATTAAAAGATAAAATAAAAAAACTAAACTAAAGACCCCGTCTTGGGTGACCTGATCAACAATAGTCAACAGTGTTGGCATTATTTCATCATTATATTATTATGTATTATCTTTTATTTAGCTTTGATTTTTTTTTTTTATTGATTTTCTTAATTTATATTTAATTTCTTCTTATTTTTATTTCTGTTTTAGTTTGAATTTTTTTCAATTTTCATTTTTTTCTTTTCTATTTAGTGCTTTCCACCTAAGAATTAGAATTGTTTTAAATTTTCATCTAATATTTACATTTTATTTTATTTCAATTAATTTGTTTTGTTGTTTTAAATAGTTAACTTCAGCACAATAATGACGATCAGTCAAGAAATAACATTAGAAAAGTTGTTATAAGTGTTACTGCCCTAAAATGCATTTAAAATATATTTATATCATGGCAAGTATTCGGTGACCGAGAGCTAAATGTGCTGTAAAACAAATGCAATTATAGACAACATGCAAACTAAGAAATGCGCTGCATATTGCGTGGACCACAACGGAAATGTTTCAAGGGGAACCAAAAAAAGTTCCCGTTGTGGTCCATGCAATATGCAGCGCATGTCTTAGTTTGCATGTTGTGAGGATTTTGTTTCTTCATTTGCACGGGTTGTGAAGATTCGCAGCACTTGTGTTGTCTACTTGATGAAAATGTATTTCTTAATGTGCTGGTGCTCTCTATTTGCATTTGTTTTTTAAGTTGCAGCGCGTTGAGCTCTCTCTGCCACCATACTAGTACACTAGAAACATTAATTGTCTGGAAGTAGTGCTGAAGGTCAGCTAAAGATATACTGAAGTATAATTGATTGTGATAAAGAGGAACTATTACAAGTATACTTAAAGTAAACTTTAAAAATCTTATTTTCAAAGATTAGTCTAAGACAGTAGTGACATCAAAACACATTTTAGGCTTAATATTAAGAAATATAATACTACAAATAAAGTACTTTTTTCTATCAGTAAGTCTCGAGGGATGTGCCAGTAAATATGTTAATAGATTTTAACTATACTTAGTATGGAATTCATGTATAAACAAAAATAAAACAAAAAATATACATATTTATAAAATAATTAATACATATTTTTGGCCACACGGAATTTAAAACGTGTATTTAGTGCAGAGTATGAATGATCAGAGCCAAACTAGTGTTTGAACTAGTTACACTTTTAAAGGAAATGAACCTAATTTAAATAGCTTGCCTTTTAGCTGACTCTACACATAGCACGACTAGGAAAGTATTTTAAACATCGTAAAAAAAAACTGCAACCTTCCCTTTTAAGGCATACTGAGAAATGTTTTATTCAAAGGAAGACATAGCATAATTCAGTCCATCCCGTCCTGCTGTGCAGAGCGTCTGCATGAACGCAGGCCGCTTTTTATTATTAGCTTCGGGTAACCGTGAACTTCACACAGCAAAGAAAGCACTGTATTCATGTTTGTGTGCACCTGTTTGCAGTCGATTGCCAGTAGGTTCAGGCTGCTGGTCGACACGGTGAGGCTGATTGTCATTCCAGCAAACTGGAGATTACTCTTCCCTAAGATGGAGGAGAGACAACGAGAGGAGGGCTGCAAAGAGACAGAAACAGAGAGACTCCGGTAACTACAACAGATCAGCAAAAAGTAAAAAGCTGAGTATTTTATGATAAAAAGATGAAACCTAAATATTTTATGAAAAGAGATTTCAATGGGAAGTCCAGTCTGTTTGACCTCACGTTAAGCGCCTATATTAACACAAGTCAGGTTTACACTACCTTAAATAGAAATTAATACTTTTATTCTGCAAGGCTTTATTAAATTCATCAAAACTGTAAATATAAAACATACTTTTAAATGTCACGGTTTGGCAGGTTTCCACAAAAAAAAGTTATTTATTTTTACATTATTTTTTTATAAAATAGTAACATATGTTATCTGACAGGAAGTGAGATGGGAGAGAGAGGAGGGCAGGATCAGGAAAGGTCTTTGAGTGCAACATTGTTTCAATATTTCTTGAGCAGCAAATCAGAATGATTTCTGAAGGGTCATGTGACGCTGAAGTCTGAAGTTAAAACGGCTGTAAAATTGTTATAGTATTTCACACTATTAATATTTTTACTGTATTTATGATCAAATCAATGTAGCTTCAGTGAGCATAAGAGACTACTTTTGGAAAAAAAACACTAAAATAATACAAATGTCATTTTTATTGTTGATGAGTAGTATAGCTGTAAATGAGCTATCTGAGCTAGGCCCATTTTTGCGGTTAACTATAAACTCAACTAAAATGGATTCAAAATACTATTTGTATGCAACATTCACTTTTATGAAGCAACATGAAATATCAGAAAAAAATAGTTTCACAATAGACACTTACTATTCAATAAATCTGCCTGAATCCAGGTCGTTTACACTGATTTGGGTTTAGTTTTGTGTAAATAAAACTAAATAGAATAGACTTAGTGCATACTACTATCAGTAATTCTGGGTCACAGTTTATATTAGGTGGCCTTAACTACTATGTGCGTACATCAAAAAATAAGTACAGTGTACTTTTTGTGGTCATATTGTATTGCACTGATGTGGGATATGAGTAAGGTTATAGAGTTTGGTGGTATGGGTTTAAGGGTGGGTTAAGGTGTAAGGAATGAGTCAACTGATGTATTTTTTAAAATACAAGTATAAAGTAATATGTATGTACACAATAAGTGCATTGTAACAAATTATTAATTTAAAAGTAAGTACAAAGTAGTTAAGGCCACATAATATAAAAGTGGGAAAAACTCAATATGTTAACCCAGAAATCATTTTATTTTCTGTGTACAGCCACTGTAAGCCGGCTGCTGCAGTTCCACTGATGCTCTGCTTAACACACTATTAATGCGCGCTTTGTGAAATAGACCTGTGTTGACCATAACCAGGGCATACTTTGACTTCTCACTCGCATATAAACCCTATAAAGCAAATCGAAAGAGGTATTGCACTCCACAACCTCTGAAACCAGCCATAAACCAAATACCACAGACTGACCAGCTGAGACACAACACTTTGAGCAAACGAGTGTGAAAGTGTGTTAACTATAAGACAGCAGTGTTTTTACTGGAAACTGGTCAGGCCTTACTAGAACACAGTGAGGTTTGTTAGCTGTTCCTGTAACTAACGCAAGTGCAATGTATTGCACAGCTGAAAGTCTGGGTCTGAGAAAGTAAGATAAGATAAAGCGGTGAATACCTTTCTCCTTCGCTGAGCTCCTTTGGCACCTGGTACTGCCTCACACACCACAGATATTGCCTCCCTGAAACACAAAACAACCTCATAAACGCACACACATAATCAGATTGTTAGATGAGGGTTTTCACCGCACTCCTTTTCACGCGTTTGCAAATTTCATATGGCCGAGGGACTATTACATTAGACACATGCTCCGGTCATTATACTTCCTGCCATTTCACACACATGCAAGTGGACACAATCCAAAAACACCAGGACTACTATTCTTAAAGGAGCCATATGTAAGAAATTTATTGTAATAATCATAAAATGTCTCTGTTATGTTCAACAGGCATTAAGAAA
>JAUMHR010000070.1:9431629-9441719 GCA_032361145.1 Enteromius fasciolatus
GGAGACACCGCTCAGCAGTATTTTGAAAGTGATTGCAGTACCAGTTTTGGCCATTTCTTACATACGGCTCCTTTAACAAAAACTATTATAATCATAAAAACTATTGAACAATAAAATGTACAAGAGAGAAAAATGGACTGCAATTATAAATACTTACTAAAACAAACAAAACTGCTACAAAACTATTTAAATAAGGATATTAGCTAAAAGCCTTCCAGCCCATCGGCAGCCGTGCCGGTTTTATAAGTAGAAAAGCCAAATGGCTGCTCTCTGGGTTTTCTAGTGTTAAAGCGGAAAAATACCACTCATAATAACAACAACGATGCAAACTCTTTCCCCTCAAACAGCCCTGAGATCAGATTTCAGATCAGATGAAAGTGTAATATGACACATTTTCTTCGAACATTTATTTTTTAATAATATCAGGTTTTATTTTGATGGTACCCTTTACACAGCTGTTGATAAGTAACTCTGCAACTACATGTCAACTAGCCTTCAGTAGAGCGTGTCAACTACTTCACTAGCAATGCACTTAAATATAACTTAAATATAAGTTAACACTTTATTTTGATGCATCTTTAACAGTCATACTAAGTATCAGATACTTTGCAGTTATGTGAACATTGTACATACCCTACCTATAAGTCTATTAATACTCTTAGGCTTATATAATAAACATTGAATGTTTTTTAGTTGTAAGTATTAGCTAGCTCACATTAGCCTCACACAGGAAACACTCAAGAAACACTCAGCACCTAACCACTCACAAGATGCTGTAAGGTACTGTGCAGGTCTTAAATCAGTATATCAATAGAAGTCAATATACGATATAGTTATAAAATACATAAATTCTAAATGAAACAGTTTATTGTGTGTTATAAATAACCATATTCTTACAAGTTATAATCACAAATCTGTAAATATTATGTATTATAATAGTTTTTATGAATATTAGTGAGATGTTATAACGCCTTAGTTATAAAATAGTTTTGATTTTTAAGTATTTAACGAAAAAAAGGAAAGAAAAACTAGTCAAGTTTTCCAAACCATAATAAGTCGAGCACACTCTCCTAATGTTTTTTCTTGAACGCATTTCACCCTCCAGTGAAATTGAGGATTATGCATGAAAACAGTTTATCGAGCAGCTGCTACTGTCAATATTGAGTGTGTAGCATCCATTAACAAACACACACACACGAACAAGGAAGAAAAGGGAGGAAACCGCGAGGGTTCCAGAGGATTCTATTATAAGACTTTATGGTTACACAGCAGGGCTGATGCCATTTTAACGCCTCCCTTCTTCCCTGTTCTCTTTCTTACACACAAAAGGACAACATGTCAGTGTATGTGTTGCATTTTGCAAATAATGTGGTTTAATATGGGGAGTTTTCTGCAGTTTTATAGTCCTACAGAGAACCAAACTTTTATAACACTTAATACGTGTGCACATCCACATGCATATTATTATAAAAAAACAAAAAGTGTGAGGAAGGAAGAAACCGAATAGCTGTGAGAAAGAGAAGATGGTTGCATACATTCATTAATTTAGTATTTCTCTCTTGCGTTCCTTTCTGTCACACTCTTTGAGAGAGCAACATGAATTTTTCATCAGAGGAGGGGCTTTTAACCGGACCCGTGTGAGAGAGTGTATGTTCGTGCACATGTGCATTAGGATGTGGAGAGAATGTACGATTAAATCGCTCCTGTGGGACGCTGTGGATATACATACACTGGAAATTCGAGCGAATATGAGAGGAAGTACAAACGAGAGTGAATGTGTGTGTGTTACCTGGTAACCTGAGTTCTGGTGTTGAAGTCCAGTGCTCTCATTGACTGCAGCACCTCCACGCAGCCCATATACTGCAGCAAAGACAAAGAAGACAAGCCTTCAGTCACAGCACTTCCTGTGCTAGCCCTCTAACCACAACTGAGATCACGGAATATGGTTGTGTTGCACAGTTGCCTTGCGTCAAAATTATTAAGACGGCCAGGCAGCTGTCGTGCATGTGGTTAAGTGCATGTGTTTTATAAGAACTGATGCTCTAATTACGAAGCACTAATCAAATAAAGCAGTTCTCGATGTAGTTCCTGCCCATAGAAAACACCACACATTAAAGCAAACAATCCATTAAGTAGATAAAATGGACTTGGACTAAAATGGACTCACTGAGAGAACTGAAAAGTCCAAGCTGTTAACCAACATTCATATCAACAACAGGGCTGCAACAATGTTTTTCGTTTTCAAATTAATGTTTCACCCAAACTCTGCTCCCAACAGAAATAGCATATGGGTCTTCACACCTCTGTATAATCATTACAAGAATCAAGAGCGGCTTCTTTCATTGACCACAAAACTAAATAAAAACAAACAAATAAAGTATTAAAAACTTTCATGCACAGCTGTGTCAATATATTATTTGTATTAATAGTGGTATAAAAGTATAACGTAATTACTATTGTAATATTGCTTGGCTGTGTCTGATATCACCCTTTATACCCTTATAGACGGTTTCACTGGGTGCAAGTCAAAATTAACTCCAAATTTGAGGTTGAGGTGATGAGAAGATAGAAGTTGGAGTGTGGGATGTTTTTTCAAATCAAGTGGCTGGGTGTTTTATATCACTTTATCTCTGAAGGAAACCGACTTGTCTTCATGAATGTCATTTTAAATTCATCTTGCCTTATAAAGCAGCATCTGGGAGCAGAAACAACTCTATTTCTGCTGCTCCAAAAGTGCCCCCTGCTGGCAAAGAATGAATTTGTATTTTCAATATGCCCTTCTGATTTAAGCAGCAAATCATCAAAACATTTTACTTGCAGTCTAATGGAAGTTACGCTTGGGTTACAAAAGCACACATGCGCAGTAACTTTTGTTCATGTTGTTGCTACTGAAACCATCTATATAGAGCAGAGGTCTTCAACCCTGCTCCTGGAGATTCACTGTCCTGCAAAGTTTATTTCCAACCTGTGGATTTTCAAGCAATCCTGAGGAACTTGATTAGCTGCGTCGGGTGTATTCGATTAAGGTTGTACTCTGTAGGACAGTGGGTCCCCAGGAACAGGGTTGAAGGCCTATGATATAGAGCACTAATAATGGGGACAGCTATTTGTAGTGGTGTCCGAAACCATGGTGAAAATGATCAAGAGCACCGATTCAGTCCCACAATGCAATGGTGTACAAGTGATGTATGAATATCATTTAATCTCTATATGCATATATTGGCAAAAAAATGGTAAAAACATTGAAAAAAATCAACCAGAAAAGAGACAAAACCAGGCTGCACTGTAAGCACAAGTTGATCGTAGCTCCATTGGTTTCAATGGGTCTATGACGTACTTTAGCTTACAATGCTTTTGGCAAGAGTAGCCCTGGATTGATAGACCCAGGCATCTTACCCTGACAGTGTAGGAGACCCCAGTGGAGCTGACCACATTGTCCGAGTGCAGCCAGCCTCGGATGGGCTTGTTGACGAAAGAGCCATGCCGTGTCCACTCATCTCCGCCGAGCTGGCCCCCTTCCACACGGGCCCTCCGCGAGGCCCCGCCCAGCCGGTTCATATCCTGTGGGGGACGAGGAGGAGGAGATGGGGCTGTTAGAGAAAGAGGAGGAAGAGGAAGAGGAGAAGAAGAGTTGGTGGCGGAGGTTCCAGTGTCTTCCGAAGACTCTCCCAAACCTCCCTGACCACCTGGCAAGTTAGCCGGCCTGCTGGAGGCCTTCAGGCCTGGGAGCAGAGTGGAAGACACACCCAGCCGCAGGGCTCCCATCCTGGGGAAGAAGGAGCAGAGGGTAGTGGGGCTGTTTTCAGCCTGTCTTGGAGACGAAGGGGGGAGGATGGGAGCGAGGGAGGAGGAGGACAGAGAAGGAGGGATACCAGGAGGGGTGAGTGGGGTGAGAGGAGCAGAAGAAGGGAGAGAGGGATTGGACGCCGTCTCGTCTGTTGAGCTGAAGGAGTCGCTCCTGAAGGGCGTGTATTTGGTTTTGGGGATGAGCTCCATTGGTGTCTCAGCCGTTTCAGTGTCCACTAAACGTCTTTAATTGTCTCTCCACGTTGCTCTATCGCAATCGATAACTTGTCTTCCCTTGTCTTTTATAGTCCCATTTTTCTCTGTATCTACTGATTCCTTCATCATCGCACCAGAGAGATGACAGTGTGCTGACCGTTCAAGTCCAGGAGAGTATCAAAAACAGGATGTGAAGAGACGGGTGCAAAAAAATACTACAGTTTTCGGCTGTTGTCGTACACAGCATCTAGGTTTTGCATCAGATCTTAAGTCTGCATAGAGCTTCTCAGGACACTGTGAATCACTAAATATAATATGATTGTCATGAAGTTATTGGTATAGTCATATATAAGTGCTCCAGACACAATCTGTCTCAGTAGATGTGTGAAAGAGTATTATAGTGTTTTATATGCATGCGAGTGCGTTTACGTGCACGTTCATTTCTCTATGAATTTGCTGGGCTCCACTCTACTAGCTCCTGTCTGACAGACTCCCATAAAAAGCCTATTAGCTGCAGCTGAGACTTTGAGAGAGGAGGCTTCCATCAGACAGACGGATCGATAGAGCGAGAGAGGAAGAGAGCGGGAAGAGATGGATGGAAAATGCTAAAAGTACCGATCCAGTGAATGTGGATCATTTAATGATGATTCAAACTGCTGTGCTCAGTGATGATTATACTGGCGCCGATCAACATAATTCTCAACGTTTGGTTTAAAGACTTAATTCAGTCCAGGTGTTAAAAAATTTACACCAGGGATCTACAACAAGGGGTACATTGACCTCTAGAAGATCTGTTAATTATCACTTTATTCGAAACTATCCTGGTAAAAATCTAATTATGCACACAATCTGAAGTTAAAGTGCATTTAATTTTTCAATCTACAATAAAACGCATTACGTAAAATAAAGATTATTTTAACAGGTGTTAAGCATCATGCATGTATAAATACATTAATATGAACACACTTAATTTCATACAATTTATAAAAAGGGGACCTGATGTACACTATCTAGCACCTAGATACATGAAATCGGTGAACATGCAGGTTTGTTTGTACCGTAAGACTAAATCTGCCACCTCACGTCCTGTCACACATCTGAGAGCGCTTAGCGCAGACACATCCCTATCTTTTCCTGTCACTCCCTTTCCCTCCTTCTCCAGATGATTTTTGGACCGCTGTCGCCAAGCCGAGCTCTATCCCTATCTTTCTCCTCCTCTTCCTCTCGTCTTTTCCAGATCACCTCTGGCTGCGCTGCTTTTGCGCCCTCTGCACTCGTCCCTTTGAGTCTATCCTCCTCTCTATCCTTCCTCTGCTGGAATCCCTCCCTCAGCCTCCACACCGTGTATCCCACAGCGTTCCTCCTCTCCTCCTCCAGCTTCTGCCTCTCCAGCTCTCTCTCCCTCTCCAACACGCTCGCTCTCTTCTTCCAGATAATCTCTCGCTCCCCCGCACCCCCTCCCACGTCTTCTTTCCCGTTCTCCAGGCTGTCCTGCTACTCCTATTTTTCTTTAAAAAAAAAAAAACCACCTGAGCCTCGTTGCGATTCTCAAATTAACGTAATAATTCACTAAAACAAACTCAGAAAAAAGGAGCTAATTTTTGATTATACACATAGATAAATAACCCTGATAAACAACAGTTTATAGAAATGTGATTTAGAAAAGGACAAACTAGACTCAGAAAGCCCTGAAACAGTTAAGTCAAAGATAAATATGGCTGTATAGAAGATAACATGGGTTTGAGCACCATTTAGGGAACCACTGATTGTTTGGTGTGATCTGTAAAGAAGTTAAGGTGTGACAATCCAGCCGCAAGGGAACTATGATGTTCCTAAAACAAGCACGTTCCAACACTGTCAGGGTGACAGTAATGAGACCCGATTGGCCAAATCTGAAGTACCGCCTCCAGAGATCTGCTCATTAGACGCTAACTGGAAAATCAATCAGTTGCTCATTAGCCTAAATGACACCTTAAAATCAGGCAAACAGTCTTGGATAGAGCTGTTCTTTATAGATCCGTTTCCTGAGTGAAAACCTACCCTCTAAACGTCACTTAGCAAAGTCAAACACTAAATTTAACCGCACCAATGCTCATCTCTGGTGTAAAGCACTTTAAAACCTCTGATAGAGACGCAACAGTCTTGTAACCTCTAACAGTTCTGAGCTAAAAGACCAGGGTATCTCTAAACCTCACAAATGATTAGCATTTATAGACCATTAACAGTTTCTACTGGTCTGTGAAAGCCAGTTTATAGCCAAGTCCAGCTGACTTGCACCAAATCCAGTCTTGTTCCATGTACAATGGTTTTCACTGCATATATTTTACAATAGCGACCACAAAAACACCTTGATATTCTATTCCTGTGGCTTACTTTGTCAATTCAGGTGTTTCTGATTGTTTTTACACTCTTTAGCACCGCAAAGAAGCCTCAGGTCTGCAAAAAAGACAGGGTCTCCTGCCTCAGATGTGCATGAACAAATACGAGACATCCCAAGTTGTTCCAACAGATGTGACTAGCAGTCAACACTCAGACCTGGTTGACAAAGCGCAGTAAGCTACGAGACGAAGTTCGTAAACCGTATCATGACATGCCACAGAATCAGTGGTTTAGTGCTGCAGAGCTCATTGTATTCAATATAGTCTGAACAGCTTTGCACATTTTCTTTTTTACAGTGCAGTTAGACAGAAGTGTCCCAGACTTGGCTGTATAACCAAATCGCTCATTGTGTCATGAACTTTATTGATGTCAACACAACATGGCACAGAAATAGCACAGTGTTTAGGAGAATCTGTACAGAGAAGTAGAAAATCCTTTAAATAATAACATAAGAGTTTATCACACTATGGTAATCTAGCTTGGGTGTAGCACCTGTCTGTTAGAAATACGGCAAAATCCCTGTTTTGATATAATGGGTTTTTTTCCACAAACCAGTAAACATGAGTGAAGGAGTTGCCAACCCAACAGTGGCTGCACCGTATCTAAAGGTCGAGAGGTTCTGGTTTGCGTGAAGTGCAACCAAAGGCAAGTAAACCAACCACATAGAGAGAATGTTCTTGTCTAGTCTCCTTGTCTTTGTGATTAATGTGCGCCGAAACGTCTAATCTCATTGTCTTAAAGGTAAATCGGATGTTGAATTAGTGCAGTTGAGCTCCAGCACAGATGGAAAAACCTGAGTTTAACTACACCATTTCAATATAAAATATCATGAATCAATGATTTCGATGGTCAGTGGAAAAAAAATAAGTCCTATGTTGGCAACTCTGATTGAACGAATGAACTAAAGATTCAGAGCGAGCACCTTGAACCCTCGTAAGGTCTGAAGGCACGACTCTTTCCTAATACTGGCAAGATTGAACGTAGAGTCTGGTTAAAAACATAACTTGGGACGTTGCAAGTTGTGAAGGACAAAGCGTGAGAACTTAACATGCCAATGAAACGGTTGCCATGGTAACAGACTGAGGAAAAAACGTGCGAGACAGAGTCATGACAGAACCCAAACAAAAGCCGTCAAGTTTCGCCAACACAAAACCTGCTCGCTCCCTGTCCAATCACGAGAGCTTAGAGCCAGCCTGAATCGAGCGCTGCCACGCGAAGGGAAAGTTCAACCGCTGCCGCCACAAACACCACAGCGGTGATCAGGGTTGACATCCAAACTCAAAAAGAGCCAGACGCACATCTGAACACATGCACAGAGCGCAGTCGTGGCACTGGTCCAAATGAAAATCAAATATTGCTTGAGTACACACACACACACACACACACACTTAAGACACACTCATGCACGCTTCCGCCTAAAGACAGCAGAACTAGCAAAAGCTAAAAAGTAGTCCTGATATCTCTGAAATATCTACTGCTATCTATGAAAGCACCTGTTTATACACTATAAAGAATGACATCTAAAAGTTTTGCATAAAAAAAAACCTGATTTCTGTCTGCATAACTCTTAAGTAACACCAAAAACAAGGTTTCATTAACAGACATTACTATGTACATTAAAAAGACAAGAGTTCATAAGTTGTTATCCAAAAAAGTCAAAGTAAAAGATTGAAAGAGTTTTAAAGAGCTTTTTTTTCCTCACGGACAAAGTAAGAGCGATATTTCATCCTCTAAGTCCTTGGGTTAAAAAGAGAATGAGAGAGACTCATTTTAGGTAAAAACGAACGACCTCCATGTTCAAATCATAATCACGTTAATATTTAAACAGTGCCAGACAATCCTCCTCCCTCACTTGCTTTCTGGCTCAGTCCCCTCCCTGAAAGACAAAAACACGCTCTTTTCTTTTATCCTTTTCTTCTGTTCTCTTCAAAATCACAAAGTCACGCAGGCTCCCTCGTTCAGCGTCAGTCTCGTCCAGCTTCACTTCTTTGGAACGGCGTGATGAACAGCACAGCGGTCTTCTTTTGTCCTCTCCTTCCCCCACAGTCTCTCATCCTCTCCTCTCTCCACCTCCGTCTGTGTGTGAGGAGCGATGTAGCCGACTGTCCTCTATTCTCCTCTCCTCCCTGTCTGGTCTATCATGCTCTCTCTCTCTCCCTCTCACTGATGCTAGCGCTGATTCCCCCTGCACTCCTGCCCCCTCCTTCCCTTCCTCTCTTGCTCTCTCTCTCTCTCTCTCCTTGCAGCGTCAGTCATTTATGCATTATGAGAGTGTGCATGCATGTACAAGCAGCCGAGCACCTCACTCTAATGCACACAATTATGATGTGGGCTGAGAGAGAGAGAGCGAGTAAGCGCATCAATGGATGAAGGGAAAGATCAAATGAGGAACTCAGTCTGCCCTCAACGCTCCTCCCATGGTAACTTAAGAGCAAGCAAGTTGGAGGCTATTCATGTCTATCTACTTCCTCTTGATATTCCATAATCCATTTATTTACTCACCTTGTGTCGTTTTAAACCAGTATGACTTAGCTTTTTGAGTGAATGAATGAATAGAATGAAAGTCAATGAGGTCCAAAATAAAACTAAACTGGACCCCAATGACATATTATATTAAAAAAAACCTCCATCAGTTAGAATGACATGAGGGTGAGTAAATAATGACAGAAATTACATTTTTGTCTATCTTCAACCACATCAATGAGCCAACGCCGAGCAAAAACAAAATGCAGGTCATCTAACGATTTATCTTGGTATATGCCCTTACAAATCCAGGCCGACCAAAAGTGCCTAATCGATGTGTTGAAATAGCTAGAGGGTTGATTTGTTAGTCATTCAGTCGAGTGACCTGAATTCAGGGTTACGAGGAAGAGTTCGCTGAACTACAAATCCCAGAGTGCACTCTGTCTGTGCTCTTGCTTTCTAAGGACACAGGGGACTGTGAATGCTGCAAAGGTGCATCGATTCTGTTTTTTTGTGCTGCTTCTTCCCTGTCACTTCTCTGTGCTGAAATGTCCATCAGAAACGTCTGGAGGGAGGGAATATTGGAGCTTAAACACGGTTGCATCATGGTCCTTGGCTCCAGGGCATGGGCATGTCTGGCGAGCACACACACTCAGAGCAGACAGGCGGAGGGGGAGGGGGAGAGAGAGAGAGAGAATATGCAAAACACATAGGAAAGAAATACAGCTTGACAATCACAAGAAATTAATTAACGCAGACAAACATTTACAACAGGGTAAACAAACACATGATCAATGCAAAAAGACAACTGACTCAATTACACACTTTTACATTTGAAGAAAACAGACAAACAAACACAGCAGGGCTCAATAATAAAGACGTGAGTGTTTTGAGCCAACTAAAAAAAACTGTCACTTGCTTTCTTAAACTAATCTTACATTTATAGGTGATGTGCGTAACTGTATAATAACTGTATAATTGTTCTTGCTAATTGGTGTAAATATGTTACTACGATAATGTCATTTAAATCTCTGAAATAAAGGAGGCTTTGCCAAAATTTTTGAATTGTTGGTTAAAGTTAGGGGTGGACAAGATATCAGCACTATATCGGTTATTTATTTATAGGTAGCAGCCAAAATTGGAAAAATTAAAAGATAATTTAGTTTACCTTTGTTGACATCTAATAAGTTCATCTTTAAAACACATGTAATTTAATAAAACCGTAAAACAATACCGATATTAAAAC
>JAUMHR010000070.1:9441819-9463392 GCA_032361145.1 Enteromius fasciolatus
ATTCACTGATTTTAGTGTTATTTATTTTAGTGTTAGTTTTACACAACATACTATAGAATTTCATATATCAGTCATTTAAAAGTTATCGGATATAACATGAAAATATTTATCAGTACTATCCAGAATTTGTGCATCACTGACTTAATTGTGACAACATGAGACAAATGATTAAAAATTATTATATGCAATTATTATTTTCCAGAAATAATATATACTTTACTTTGTAATAATAATAATAATAAATAATATATATACTTTGTTTTCCATTACACACACACACACACAAAACTCATCAGAAAAAATGTGTGCGTGTGTGTGTGTGTGTATATATATATATATAGTATAAATTCTGCTATTTTCCAGCAATAATATATATTTTACAATTATTTTATTTTTTTCCTCCGCCCCACAAAGAAATCTGTATTTCTCTTATTGTTGAGTCCTGCGGGAGCTGCAAATTTTAAATTAAAGAGCATAACAAGACCCCACAGCAAACACAATATGCAATATCAAGGTTCTGAATTCATAAGACAAGCTTCCAATAATATGTACGAACAAAAATAAAAAAATATATGCAAAGATGAACCCAGATGAACCCACAGCAGGTAAAAAAAAAAAAAAAAGTCAACAAATCCCAGACTCCCACCTTTAATTTACAATTCTGGTGCCATGGCACAAGATCTCCAACACATTGAGATGAAATGAAAAAGTAAATCCACACCTCAGAAAGAAGTAGTAGTAAGAAAAGAATAGGGGAATATAAATGTGGCAAAGTGAACATCCAGACACCCATCCCATCACCTGGTGCATGTTGGAAGTGTAACCCTAGGCATAGAGGCTGATGATTCTCATCAATGACAACACGAAGACGTTTCACCTAGAGACCCACACACTCTTGAGCATCTCAGAACGGAAGGACAGGAAGTGAGCTAACACCGAGAGATACAGAGCGTTATGGTAAATCTAATGACCTACATTTTCAACTCCCTGAAGAAACGTAATGTTGTGTATAAAGCACAGTGCGCGTGCGGAATGCAGTAAAAGATATTCATAGACGGCACTAGATGTTCTCTTCTTACCCGGCTCACTGTACTAAAACTTTTGTTGCCATGTAACTGCAAGGACCAGACTCAAATCAATTAATAATAAGCGCAGAGGACAAAATCAAAGCCTGTTTCGATAAAAAACTACATAGCACACAGTGAAAGAACAGCATATTAAGCGTGAGGTTGGGTGAGGTGATGTTAACCTAAATTTTTTTAAAAACAAGTGATTCATACCAATTTTAAAAGGGTGTAATTCTAGTCGGTTGGGTCTCGGAGTAATAGTATAAAGTGTGTTTATAAGTTAACCTACTGATTTCCACACTAACTAGACAAAATGCGTCAGGTCAGGTTTTTAGGTAATGTATGACCAGCCTCCATGCCTCGGGATACTTAAGTGCAGGTGTGTTTAGGGAAACGCTTACCACATACTCCATTGGAAAACGCTCTTTTGTGTGTCAGTTTTCCTAGAAAGTGCATGTAAACGTATATTAGCACACACACACACACACACGCATATAAAGGACACACATAAAAACATGACACATCAGCAAAGCCACCGATTACAGCAAGCCTTTGATTAGCCTGAGGGCCAAAATCATCCAAAAAGGGAAAAAAAGGAGGGTTTCATTGGCATAAAAACATTTTTGGCTCAGGTATGCATTTATTCATGTATGATTCAGTTGAGGATTATGACAAAAGACTTTCTAAATTAATGAGCTTTCCTCATAGCACCTGGAAAAATGAGCTGATTGCGCGTGCATGCATGTGCATTTTAAAATACACCCCCCGAAAAAGAGAAAGGCACATTAAAGAATGTCTGTGGTCCTGCTCAGACAAACCACGGAATGAAAGGAATGCCCAGTCAGGACAAGTAATGGGTATGTACACTGGAGCTCGCTTATGTCTCCAGATTGAATCGGTGACAGTACGCACATGTTCCAGCCTGCTGGGAGTTGATCAGAGCAGGTAACATTCTTGGAACAGCCACCCAGAATAGAATTGTTCCTGTGGTCAGTAACCAATAGCAACTCCTCTGGAACATTTTGTGTTACTTTGGTAACAATGTGTTCTTTGCTTATCGCCGATGCTACTCTGCAGCGTGCACAGATCTCAAAAAGCATTGTGGGTGCACTTCGAACCCACATTCACACTTTAGCAGATGTGAAGATGTGGGCAGAGGATGAAAGGTACACAGACTCGTATGACTGTAATAAATTAAGCATTTTAATTAGTGTACAAAAAACTGATGCAAAAAAGCATTAGACTGGAATTTTAATTTGCATGCATTATATCTGCATATCCTGTATTTAGCACAGGATTAGTAGCATGGAGGCTTCTGGTTACTGGCTATTTAGCAGCTTATTTTAGGAAAGAACTACCCACTCAGACTGACAAAAAAATAAATCGGCTGGTCACGGTTTACTTTTTTTTTTTTTTTATACATAAATCTTATACTGTGTCCTAACTAAGTGTGATGTGACAAAATTCCAGTAACGGAGTAAACTGAGAGAAAGCATTGTTAGTTAAATATACAGCCTAATTGAATAATCTGAAAGTAAACTGCAATATATTTTCTTTATTTTAAAACCAAGTAGGAAAATGGTTAACCATTCATTTTAACTTCATGAATATATAAGTAAAAGGTTTCAAAGTACCTTCATTAAAGCTTATAAAGCCAAATTATTGTCAACAGCAATCCACAACAGTCTCATAATAATGACTAATAATTTGGGCTGTTGGGTTGAAATTCGTTGAATAGGACATCATTT
This sequence comes from Enteromius fasciolatus, assembly GCA_032361145.1. Taxonomy (NCBI): domain Eukaryota; kingdom Metazoa; phylum Chordata; class Actinopteri; order Cypriniformes; family Cyprinidae; genus Enteromius; species Enteromius fasciolatus. Next base: position 9,444,635 of record JAUMHR010000070.1, read on the forward strand.
GTTTTTGCAACATTATTGAATTTACTGTAAAAGCTGTAATCAATGAGATGGGTTTAGGCTTGGTTTGCATGTGTAGACCGATCAGTTTGAGGTAAAGCAATATAGAAATCCTGGCCACCCTACACGGACATAATTTGTATGTTTTGTTGTCTTTTTGGAAGAGAACCTTTTTGATGTCACTAAGTGAATTTTACGTATACTCCATTTTGTTTCTTGTACCGCTCTTTGCATACTAGAAATGTAACAGTAGTAAAGTTTCTAGATATTATCATGATTAGTGACCAGAATGATCACAGGTGTTGTTAAAATGTGCTATAAATGTGAAAAAATTCAAAAAGCACATAGAGCTATGATGGTCACCATGACAACCAAACCACAGAATTGTTCAAACTCGTGCAAATCAAATATGGTTTTAATTATACTTAAAATGTGAATAATACTACCCATGGGGAATTTTGTCATGATTTATTGTCAAAGCGGTAAATTCCTAGAATCTTTATTTTCATGGAGTTTTAATTATTAAAACAATGTCCGTCAGTGAATAACTTGCTGTTTTACACCTAAATTGCTAAAGAGTAAAATATACTGTACTGCCACTTCAAACATAAATAAGACACTAGATACTAGAACTGAAAAAACAAACAAAATTAAAAATCAAAAGCGTCTTAGAAGGAAAACACAATGAAACTAAATGTTTTGAAAGGACAAGCTAAGAATTGTAAATTCTGTAATAACCTTGCAGTGACAAGCAACTTGTCCTGCCAGTTCCACAGGTACACAGCTCTCCATCAGCCTGAGGTGGACTGTTGATATTAGTGGAAGGTGTGCGTGTTTGCGCTTCTCTTTCTGGGAGTGGACAGAGGCCCAACATAGCCTGCGTTTTTTTCCGCATGGCCCATAATGACAGGGTTGACCAAAAGACTGAGCTGAGCTGAACTGCACTGCAGCGCAATGTTTCAGACACACAGCCCTCCATACATGCCCCTGAAACCACATATCTTAGTCAGAAATGATTAAGTGAAGGCCTGAAGACGCAAGTAACATCTCTTTGTCAATCTGACACACAGCTGTTTACATACAGACAGAACCTGTCCTTTCACATGTGTGACCTCTGCAGGACCACGAGGACTCTTGGGAATCTTGTACGAATCACGATAAAAATAAAACTAAAAAACAGTAGGTTTTTCGAGCAAGGCAGGAAAACAACATAAAAGGCCCCAAAGAACTGTTACATGTGGTTTCACATTGGTCTTACAATATCTTTGATTCTCTCAGGCATGCACACTGTATAAAAAAAAAACTCTACTTTTCACACACACACAAACCGGTGTATTATACAGTGCAAATACAGTCGTGAACATGATATACTAAAACACTGCTCTAGCAACATACCAGAACTATTAACAAAACCAGAAAATCATGTCACTGACACAATTGCCAAGATTGATCAACTCAAACACTTTTTATCAAGTCAAACATACACTACCTGACATCAAGAGTTGAGCTGTGATGGCATGAATTGTGGGAATCTGTCGCTGGCTTTTCTGAGTGGACATTAGATTAGCATTCACTCAGGCTTCTAGACTACAAAAGTCTGAGCTTTCTATTTTAGGTTTCTCCCTTCTCCTCTGTTTTCCAAGTTCTACCGCAGTTTGTCCAGCTAAAATACACAGTGCCCGTTTCCTTGAACACCAATTTCCATATTCTCTTCCTGTCTTGCCAGCAGAAAATAGATCTCAAAATTCAAAGAAATAAAAAAATCTCACTTTTTCGGATTTAAAACTACTAAATCTATGAGCTGCATACTATACACTAGTCTTACACTTGGAGTCAGTTCTAATCAAATCGTATTATTATTATGTAGCTAATTTTATTTCAAGCTGAATTTTCAGCAGCCATTATTTGTGTACAAAGTCACATGATTAAATGAACATGAAATGATTCAGCACATTTCTTATATTAATACTGAAAATAATTGTGCTGCTTAATATTTTGTCTGAAACAGACAGGATTCTACTGACAAATAGGAAGTTCAAAAAAAACTTAATTTATTTGAAACAGAAATATTTGTAACATTATAAATGCCACATTTGGTTTAATGTGACATTTGTTTAGCAAAGCCACATATATATATATATGATAATTTTTGAACCTTTTATCTCTGCCCGTTAAAAATATATATATATTTTTATGAATCCTTAGCAACCAATATGTTGACAGTATATAGTCAAGAAAAACATTCTTTTAAGTGCTAAAGTATATTTTAAAGTGCCACTATTATGCCTTTTCAAATATAATCTTTCATGCAGTGTGTCATGTAGCTGTATGTGAACATAAACTATCTGTAAAGTTGTGACGCTGACAGTGCACGATAAAAAAAGCTATTGTCTATCAAAAAAAAAGTCGACTCACATTCGCCTAAACAAGTCGTCAGCAATTTGAATCTTTTTCTGTTACGGCCACACGTCACTAAGTAACATATTTGCATAATGTCCGCCCACGTACTAGATCACAAACATACAATTCCCATAAACAGTACAATTCCCACGTGGATTACATCATGTCGAGAAGACGCTGTACCGCCTGCACCGTCATTTAGTTATAACAATGGATGTTTCGTTTTCCTGACACACGCTGTAGCGATAGACCAATCATAAAGGACTGTGCCATCTGACCAATCACAGCAGTGAGGGCTCACGGAAAGGAGGGGTTTAGACAGACTGAGTCTTCGAACTGCTTCACACGAGTCGTTTACGCATCATTTAGAAATGGGGTAAAACAAAATCTATTTTGGGAGAAAACTAAAGTATTTTTTGACCTTGCATACACGTAAACCTGTTTTAAGAGTTTTAACAATATTAGCAACCTTTAAAATGGCATAATTGGGGCACTTTAATAATATATGACATTAAAACTACAAACAGATATAACGTGTCACTACAATGAAACTAATGTGGGATTGACCTTAGACCAACCTCACGCTAAAATGAGCAACAAAACAAAGACTGACTTCATAAAGTAGGTCAAAGTCTCCAGTATTTTAACTCATAATCATCCCTGGATCCTCGTCAAAATCTCAACTAGGGAAAACATTTGCGAGCTCGCATTTCCAAATGCCTAGGCGTCAGGGACACAAGTGCAGGATTTGAGAAACAGCTTGCCTGTCTCTCGCAGTGGGTATGCCATGTGTGGGTTTACTCAGAGCGAGACCATTTGAACAAAAGGCCGTAGCATCCTAGGAGGTAAAAAGTTCACAGGAACCACAAACAGCTTACCAGGATGGAGCAGGATGTGTGTGATCTTAGAGAAGAGAGGTCACATAACACTCCTCACACACTAAAACCTTATGGCTCACTTTTAAAGTGACAGTTCACATAAAAATTAACAGAGTCATCATTTACTCATCCTCATGTTATTCTGAGCCGGTATTGTTTTCTTTCTTTCATAAAAAATTTGACAGCTGTGTCAGAGGGGAAGATTATCAGTCAGTCAGTTCATCTCATAAAGCAATTGTAGGGCTTTAGAAGACTAATTATACAGCATTTTTAACTTTTTAGTAGTTGAGAGTATAAATCACCACTCGAAATATGGAGCTGGAATGATATAGGAGTGTGTAAATTATGACAAATTTGTAATTTTTGTGTGAAATTCTCTTTAAAAGTTAGAGGCCTGCATAGATGATCTTCGCTTTCTGAAGCAATTTTTTACAGTTTTAGAAATTTAGCAAAAAACTGAAAACATCCTAACTTTACCCATGACAAAACATGTCAAGTCAGCAATAGGGCGTTAACTTGAGGAAACAAGATGTCCTGTATAGAGACAGACAGGCTAAGGTGCCAGACACAAGGGGAGGGCGACAGAGACAGAGAACCTTTGCTCTATTAACTACCTGCTTATGGCTCATAAAGAGCCAGATAAATAAGTTATAAACAAAGAATGTGTCTGTATCTATATACTGTGTCAGAAGCTGATTTCTGGTTGCATTTATATGCAAATAGGGAATATTTGCATAAACTAAAAATCATGGAATTAAAAATTCTGGAGGAAAACAAAAAGGTGCAAATTAAATTTCCAAAACCTATGAAAAAATAATAATTGTACACGTATTGAATTCTGACATAAATTACTAAATAAATTCCAAGATGTGCATAAAAAAAACTAGGAACGCACAATACATTAGCATTTAATTATTTAATGACCAATTTAAAGCTACTCTGCTTGTGTCTGTTGAAAGAAATACATAACATGGTCAGAATTGAACAGGAAATGCCCCCTCCCTACTTTTAAGGCTACAAAACAACCAATCACGTGATGAGAAAGAGAGGAAGAAAGAGAAACAAAAGACAATGCATGCTGCATGAGGTCTGTGTGTAATAAAACATTACATTTTAACTACACACCACATGCAGAGCACAACTTTTTTTTTCGGTTATAGCTCGGTATCGTCAATGTGGCTTCAGTGTCTGACCACGCTGTTCTACATGCAGCTGAACTACTCGCTTTGTTGCAAACCTAACCAACATCCTGTTGACTCAAGAGTTGACCACCTACATGTCTCTGCTGCTAGTGGTTATAGTACCAGGCAAAGTTCTCACCCAACATCTGCACAAAGAAACTTTCAGGATGACAACACTGGAGCCTCATGAGTGGAGAAAGAGGGCAGGCCGGGACGAAGCTGCTGCCTTCAGTGGAGAACACGGCTTCAGATATGCCACAGCTGAATCTGAAACCCATGGAAAAACCCATTTGACGTCCTGCCCGGGGTAAAGGACTAGATCTGGAAACATGTTTAAGCAGTCAACTTGACCAGACAAACTATATTTCTCTGTTGCCTAGCAAAATTATGCGTCATCTGGCCTATCAAAACATACTCAGTGAGACGTTTTGATAGCGCAGAAACACGATATCCTGTCGAGTGCTCCTCAGAGACTAGATGGGAAGTTTGGGACAGTAGCTCAAAATGGCATGTTTCTAAGCTTGATAGAAATTAGAGGAAGCCAGACAGTGGAAAACATCAATAACATCACCAAAAACCAAACACGCATCGGGCCTTGATTATGAAGTACATGCAGAATGAATTGTTCATAAATCCATTCTAACATAAATCAGTCCTTTTTGCAATTCACTGGGCAAACATCGCTCAATATGCAATTATTTATCACAAAAGCAAATCCATTTGAAATACTCTTCCAACTGAAGTTCTTAAAACGGAAGAAATCTGGAAGAGGCCTCTAAGCGGACAATATGAGAGTCTACTCTGTTTTGACAGGTTCAGAAGCCTGTCTGAAGCCTCAGACAGATCGATACACTTCAGAAACAAAAATGTTTGTTCTGAGCTCTCAATTTTCCATCCGAGATTGAGCAGGTGTGTCTCATGGTGATATCAGGCTGTTTCAAAGTGTCGATTTAGCGGTAATAATTTCCACCGTCGCCTGTTCACCCCCTACTTCTAATCAGGTGAGATTGTGAGCTATCTAGAACTTCCTTCACCAGTTAGTGTCATCTGCAGGAAACCTGATAACATATCTTAGAAGAAAAGAGAAAAAGAGAGACTTGCAATAAAGCAAGCCTGTCAGTTCATCATAAATCATTTTTGGCTTGTCATGGCGCTGCAGTCAATCATTCTTTGACAAATAAAATAATAAAAAAAGGGGAAAAACACAACTAGTTCTGATTTTTAAGTAACTTCTAACTCATAAATTACAATGAATGATTTAAATCTTAACTATCCCACAGCTTCTATCAATTAGACCATATAAAGTCAAAACAGGACTTGGACATGACACAAAATATGATGGGAAGAGACCAGTTGGCTTGGATATACTCATGTAATATGAAATAGAGGCCATCAAGAATGGCTCATGGTGTAAACAATTCCATCAGCAGCAAAACTACTGACTGAGATTGACATCACAGGCATTGCATTATAAATGACTGTGCAATAAAGAGATGTGTACAGTTTTGGGATTTAATGCCACTGCCAGACGTCTGAGTCTGAAAGGAACACATAGCCTCGTCCATTGTGTTGGACTGAGTTGCTCCAAATGTCTGTGACAGCTGCTCATGCAGCAGATAAGAGCTCACGCTGGTGTAGGATTCGCAGCTGGCGAGATCAGTCTATGATAAATGGCCCTAATGTTGTGGACAACTGCTTTTCACAACAAGAAGAGATTATTTACATTTGCATCACTGTAACAATATAACATAATACCGAGAGAGACTGATAATCAGTTTGATAAATGTTTCTATAAACACTCGAACTGTATTCGAACTGATTGGTTCTTTAACAGTTACTTTTGGAATCAGCTTAATTTTACATAATAATGAGCACGGTTTTGTTTTTAAAAATAATATCAGATCTACCGAAAATAAAGCCATTTACTGAGTCTCTAACAGTGAATTAGACAGGCTTAAACATTTAGTAACACTTTACATGTTATTATTATTTATTCACTTTTTAATACCATGCCAGCATGACAGACATTTCAAATCTACACTAGTCAATAAATCTAAAATACATTCAGGTGAAATAATCTAAGGGGTTAAAAAAAATAACAATAATTATTATTTATAATTATTTAACATGGATAATAAATGTGGAAGATAATTTATTAATACTTGCTGTTATCATTAATAATCATTTATCACTAACTTAATCACTATTACTGATTAAATATTTATAATGTGTTGTATGTTTTCATTATTGTAGTCAACTGATTATTGATATTGTGTCGAAAAACAGCATTAACAATATCATTTGGTAGGTTTAACAAAATAAATGTATATATCTTACCCTCAGAAGGCGCATAAAGGCTAATAATAAGAACTTGCTCGCATTTTGTTTCATGAAAAGATCAAATTTACACTGCCTTGAAAAATTACAACGGATCTCGATTCTTGGAAAGCTCTCTTGTGGTCTTACAGTATGCACGTTGGGTAATAATGAGACCAAATTTTGCTCAATGCCAAAAAATTGTCAGTAAGTTACAGGCCATAGATCGAACGATGTTTAGAACAGAAAGGCTGCTGAAACCGAAGTAATTAGTCAAGTCTATCTCAAAACCTAAGAGGCTGTAACAAGTTGAAACTGCTAGTTTTCGCTAAACACGCGCCTCCGAGCACGTTCCAGCACGGAGCAGTATGGATTCCTGCCCCGGATAGTACAGTCGTGACTGTGGTCAACTTCTGTCCGAACTTACCCGCTCGCTTCCTCTCCTCTCGGCCCCTCGATTCCGGTCCTGCTCTTCTCAACACTGTTCAGATTAACTGCTTAAAATATCACATTTGAGAAACAAAAGACGGTCCAGACACCAGATAGAGCGCTGGTTTCGCCAGGCTCATTTACACGTCGAGTACGAGTACTGTCATGAAACTTTTCTTTTCGGCTCTGCCTTCCTTCCCTCCCCCAGTCTACCCCCCCTCTTCCACGGGCCAAAAAAAGTCGCACTTCCGCGATCGGATGGCTGCTTGTATCATGTGGTTTGGCGTCCACGAGAGCGCCCGCACCTGGTTCTCTCAGCGCGCGCCCTTGACCTGCTTTTCTTTTTTTCAGCGATGCACAGTTAAACAAGAAACGAATTTTCCTTAAACAGGAATTATGAACTCATTCATGGACTTTCCCGGGCGTTTATGGTCTTTATTCACTAGAAAACTACTGGAAATGAGTACTTACCTAAAAACAAATACACGTAGCTTATAATAGGCTGTTGTTTCAATCAGTTATAACTTGAAGTACGTTTTAAAAAATTATTAATTTCTTTCAGATAAAAAAATCAAATAGTTTTGTTTCATACCAACCTGCAAGCTCCAGTTATTATATAATTTGTTTAAAATGAATACTCTCTCTTGATTTAGCCTTATGACTTTATTAATGTAATGACAAAATAGGTGACATGGGTATATTTGTAGCAATAGCCAACAATACATTGCTTGGATCAAAATTCTTTCATACCAAAAAAATACATGTAAAGCTCATGTTCCATGACGATATTTTGTAAATGTGCTATTGTGAATATATCAAAACTTTTTTGGATTAGTAATATGTATTGCTAAGAACTTTATTTGGGCAATTTTAAAGGTGATTTTCTCAATATTTTAATTTTTTGCATTTATGACTTTTGCATATATGACTTTTTTGCATTTATTTATGACAAGCCTCAAAGTAGTCAAATTATAAATAGTGTATCATATTAGGAGTCCATAGGCCTCACATTCTATTAGCAATCCATGCCTATAAAACACTAGCAAACATTATTTGAATGAGGCCTTCCACTCAGGTTTAAACTATTTTAGTGGTTAAATCTTCTGAAGGAATAAGCACATTGCATGTTTTAAATCAGAAAATTTTTCTCAGCAGCACTTTTTTTCAAGAACTGAAACTGAATTAACTAGGTCAGTGGGCTTCAGGGGATGTGCATGTGCAGAACTACAGGAGGGGTCTGCACTATGTTGCGCAATAAATTAATTTAATATGAGCTGAATACAAAATACAGGGCTATTTGAACACTGCTAAATGTTAGCAAATGAAGCTTAAAAATTATAAATATGCTTATATTACTTTACTAGGAAATAAGAAACTAGGGTCTATTAGTTACTAGGAAACACATATGATGCTTTTTTTGGAATCAACTTGATTTAACAAATGATATTAAGCCCTGTTCCTGTGTTTTAAGAAATAGTTGATATGAATCATTGAAAGATTGATTCATAGCATGAAATAAACAACCCTCAAATCACCATCTGCTGATATAACCTGTAGAAAGGGCCAATAAACAAATCAGTGATTGAACGTGTTCAACCATTTCAAAAGATTCGAATCACTAAGATGAATCATAATTCCCACGGAATCCATCGAAACGCCACACGCTGGTGACGCCTGCTGGTCAAAACTCAGCAAACGCAACAAAAACCTAACCTAAGCATGCATAAAACAATTTTACACGCCAAATGCAAATATGTTGGTTAATAAGCTTTATGTATTGCTGAAATTAACAAACCATACAATAGTGTTACATATGAAGTGCTTATATATGTTATGAGTATAATATGTGTACGTTTATGAAATTGTAATGCGTGTTCTGATAGCCAGCTCAACAAAAACTATGAACTACAGCTCTTCTTATTCTTCTTTATTATACAAATGTACATTGAAATCTGTACAATTTTACGCATCACGGTGAAACAATTACTTCTCAAAACGTTTCAGTTATGACGCAACGAAGCCTCCTTTATTGATATCACGTGACTTTGTTAGTTTGATACAAGTTCCAAATTACTGGTTCTGTTTCGAATGCGCCCGTCACCAGGGAACCCACGGTTCGAATCTAACAGTTTTCTTCCGGGGTTGAGGTGAGGACTACAAACCGAGCAGCTCTGTTCACAGCACAGAACAAAGTGCACGCAAACTTTATTGGTCTCTCGTGGCGGTGGATTTTTCAAAATGGTGCGCGTGTGTGCTTATCCTGGATGTTTCAACCAAGAGAAATCAATAAGACTCCGTCAGTGTGCATCAATGCAAGAGGAAAGTTTAACTTTTCACACATTGCCCCTGCACGATCCAGAAAGATTAAAACTCTGGCTGGTCGCTCTCAATCGAGAAAGTGGATCTCAAATTCAGTCTATCCGTGGATTGAGGGTGTGCTGCGAACATTTTTCACCATCCGATTTCAGGGCAGCCAAGGGAAATAAAAGACGCTTGAGTTCCAAAGCTGTACCTAAACCGTTTGTACAGCAAATAACTAAGGTAGGTGTTGAATACAAATGTACCACAGTCACATGACTTCCTATGGACACGATAAAGATCGCGACCTACGTTAAAGGTAAAAAAAGAAAGTTAGATATGTAATCATGAATTTCCAGCAGAGTATTTAGTGTAGGCTAACTAGACTTCCGAAGTAAACATATTACACATAGGCCCGGTTTCACAAACAGGGCTTAGCTTAAGCCAGGACTAGGCATTAGTTTAATTAAGATATTTAATCAACTTTTACAAAAATGCCTTATAAGAAAATATTAACGTACATCTTAACACAGAACAATGACACTGACATGTTTTAAGATTTGTCAGAGCAAGATAATTTCATCTGAGACAGCTCAAATATGCAATTTAGTCTGGGACTAGTTTAAGCCTTGTCTGTGAAACTGGGGGATAGCGTAATAATTAACGTTACACATTTAGATATCAGAAATATTTTTGTGTCAAAGCTGCTTTCAACTGCAAAGGAAAACCACGCTTGATTTAAATATAAATCTTTAGCAATTGTTCATATTTAGACAATTATGTAGACAATATTTATATAGAAGCTATCTGTAAATTATTGTAAAGGATAACTGCAAGTTGTCTGCATTTACTTCCCGGGGAAGTTCCCGCCCTCTTTACGCTGATTGGTTAGTTTATTAAGGAAGTAAGGCAACGTCTCACATCGATTGGTCAAGAGAAGTCACCTGACAGGAGGAGTGCAACCAAGTTTTCTTTTCTTACTGATGTGTTACTGGCGTAGTTAGGGTGAGTTATGTAGTAAATACTTACAAAAAACATACTTTAAAAAATACGATCCCGATTCTGTATTATATATGCATCTGCGTTAGCTGGTATCAGTGTTTACGGCTGGTTTGCTTGTAACGTTATAGATTTCACGACACAAGCACGCGGAACATTTGGGACTTTGTTCATATGACCGTGACAGTACCTTTAGATCACGGTGAATGTACAGTTTGACCTGATGTAATTACTGACTCGTTCTTGAATGCTTCAATGAATAACATTTAGTTTGCCACGAAACCTGGACTAAACCCAACAATCAGTTTAGTGCCTTCCAGGTAAGTAAAGCAAACTATTCTGTCAACATTTCTATAAATTTCCAGCTGTTTTGTTAGAACAGATCAGATAAACTTAAAAAATCATGCAGCTACAAGAATGTTATTAAATTGTGTACTGGCATGTACGTCTATTTTATTTTATTTTTTAAATCTTTTAAACCATCTTAGTAAACTACTTCAGAAGAGACGTTTTCATGAACCTTAAATGAACACAGTGCAGTGCTAAACCCTGTGACATTTAGAGTTTATATATTTAATAAAACTGCAGCACATATCACAATTAGAAGTCATTGCAATCAACCATGGAGGCTTACATTCGGAGAGTTATTTTTAAATGAAGGGCATCTTTTGGTTGTATGTTTCGTTTAAAAATCTATACAAGATTATAAATCTCGAAACATTTCCATTTCTGTCTATGTTTTTGGTATGTCTGATGTTTAGTCTTGGGGAAAAATTAATATAATTATATAAATTAATATATTCAGTGTAAAGACTAGTTTTATTGCTTGTTCCCAACAGACCCTCTCCATCTGTTTCTTCCATTTTCTTTCTTTGCCTTTCTCCTGTGTCATCATTTTCGGCTGAATGCAGCAGGCTTTGCCTCGGATTAGCAGAGTAGCTAAGAGGGTTCAGCGAATTGGAGCCCAAATCATCCCTATGGCTCAGAACTGCAATGCATCCTCCACGCAAAAAGATGGTGCTGTCACAGCAGCTATTCTCATCATAGGAGATGAGATCCTCAAGGTAATATGCAATAACTGCAATAAACACTTTGGGGCAGTTTCTCGAACAGGGTTTAAAACTAGTGCTAGATTAAAATAAATGTTAAGAGCTGTCTAAACTGGAAAAAGTTTGCACTGAGATATCTTAAAATATATTATTGTCATTGTTTGGTCTTAAAATGCTCACAGTTAATGCATTTGTGTAAGACATGTTTCTGAAAATTTTTAAATGTCCTAAATTAGCAAAGGTGTAGTCCTGGCTTAATCTAATTCCTAACCAGGAAACCGGCCCTTTATCTTGTATGTGTTGTTATTTTTTGGACCGTTGAGGCCTCAATAAGGACTTTTTCCAACCATTGACGCATGCAGGGAGGTTTCCACTTTGGCACAGTTAATTATCTCTTCTACAATCATTATAAAGCAATATTTTAAAAACTTTTGGTTTATATGCTCACATTGCAGGGTCACACCGTTGACACCAACAGTGCCTTCTTGTGCCGTAGACTTCGCAAACTTGGCATCACCGTAGAGCGAATCACTGTGGTGCCTGACGTCCAGGAAGTCATTGCTAAAGAAGTGGCTCAGCTTTCCTCCTCTGTTACTCACCTCATCACATCCGGTGGCATTGGCCCCACCCATGACGATGTCACTTTCGAGAGTGTCGCTATGGCATTTGGCGAAGGTCTGCATGCTCATCCTGAACTGACAAAGCTAATAGAGGGGTTCTTCAGCCCGGTCACTACCAACAGTGCCCAAATGAAGCTCACCATGGTTCCCGCTTCTGCCAAACTCAATTTTGGCATAGACCCTCAGACAGGCCAGCGGAATCGCTTCCCACTAGTCAGCGTCCGCAATGTGTACATATTTCCCGGCATCCCCTCTCTGCTAGAAAAGTCTTTCAATGGCCTTACCCATCTGTTTTCAGGTTCTGGTACCACCTTTCACACCCATGAGGTGTTTGTAAATGCGGATGAGACCGATATCGCCCAATGTCTAACAAAACTGCAGGCAGGTTGGGGCAAGCGTGTCTCTCTGGGCTCTTACCCAGACTGGCTTAGCAATTATCATCGTGTCCGATTGGTTTTGGACTCTGACAGTGCGGAAGAGGTGGAACGAGCAAGAACTCAACTGATAGAAGAGCTGCCTGAAGGATCTGTGGTTCCTCTTGTCACAGACCCAGTGTCAGTCGCAGCTGAAGAGGTGTATGCACTCTCGAAAAGCGGTGAGCTTCTTTGTAACCATATAGAAATGCTGTTTTTGGTGTCAGTTACATGTTTGATCTTGAGCGGTTTAAATCAGTTGAGAATAATCTTGTAAAACATGTATACCAAATATCTCACAGAGACAGTTCTGGGGAAGAAAGTAGCTGCAGCATTGGGGACCATCGAGATGGCGCTGGACAAATACTCAACTAATGAAATCTGTGTTGGCTTCAATGGTGGCAAGGACTGCACAGCTCTACTGCATTTATATTATGCTGCTCTGAAACGGTAAGAAGGACTATAGTAAAGACAAGGTCTCGACTAAATTAAATTACAGCTGTCAAAATATTGCATAGTACCCGCTATTTTAGTTTTAGACATTAGATGCCCCCCCAGTATACAGTGACCTCGAAATTTATTAAGCACACTTAAAAGCACATAGTTCACCCATAAATAAAAAATCGGTTGTCATTTACTTTGCCCTCTAGTTATTGCAGTTTGTTTTCTTCTGTTGAACACTAAAGAATATTGGCAAACAAACAGTTGTTGGTATCCATGTGCTTCTGTAGTATGGAGAAAAATAACGGAAGTCGATGCGTTCCTCACGTGTTCCACCAAAACTACACTGCTCGGGTAACAAATAGATATTTTTCAAAATAAATGCTTTTATTATCACAGATGAAGTAATGTCTTGTTTGGAACGACATGGAAATGTGTAATCAAAGGACCTTGCCCTTTAAGACAGCACAAGCATACCTTCCAAAAAATGTTCCACAAATAGATGTTTGTTTTAAGTGATAAAACAATAAACATATATATATACACACACACACACACACACACATATTTTTTAATGGAGAGGTTGCAGGAGCAATGTAGATGGAGTTTTTTTTATTCTGCTAGGACACCTGTGTGAACTTGAGGAGAATTGATTTCATACATCCACTTATGATCACCTTAAGACCTCAATGCATAAAAATGGATCAGAAAAAGTTGTCTTAAATCTGCATCGTTTGTTTGCAGATGTCATGTGATTTGCTATTTTATATACATATGCACAAAATGTATACAGTGAGTGTGGCTTAAGGGTCAGAATACTCTTTGGGACACTTTTGAAATGCTGTGAGTTGAGTTTAATGTTTAATGAAAGAAACGGCATAGACTTGTTAAGTTTCATATGCATCTAATCTCTCTCTCTCGGTCTCTCTCTCAGGCGGTATCCAGATAGTAGAGACAGATTGAAAGCTCTTTATATTCGAACTGTCTCTCCTTTTCCAGAAATGGAGAGGTTTTTGCAGGATACAATCAAAAGGTAAGACACAAAAGTAGGTACTGCAATAATTTTAAGTGGGAGATAACAAAAATCAGATATGGTTTCCTTTTCTCCCGAGTAGGTAAATAACAGACTGGATCCTCTGGCATTTCTCCCAGAACTTCTTGCCTGCATTAGAAACATATGTAAACATGAATTTAGTCATGTCTGATTTTAAGACAATTATTTTGACAACACTTCTGAATTGTGAAGTTTGAACACTTCTAACACTAATGTTAGAATCGTCAGTCCTGCTCGTTTACCCTGCTTGTATACGATGTGGGATCTGGCACCAGTTAGTAAGTGAAATGCCATCTGCAAGCCATAACAGCCTCTGACAAACCAGCTGCAGTCTGTTCCTCCACCTTGATGAGCTAAACATGGATCCAGGCCTCATTAATTCATCAGTGTCCATCAAAGCTCTATAGGTGTAATTATTTGGCATCTCTTCCTCTCTCATCTATAGATATGACCTGGAGCTGTTCTCAGTGGAAGACAGTATTCGACAGGCTCTTCATGAGGTCCGGGAAAGGAGGCCAGATTTACAGGCGGTTCTGATGGGAACGAGAAGGACCGACCCTTACTCACACACTCTGACACCCCTCTGTCCCACAGACCCGGGCTGGCCCGAATACATGAGAGTCAACCCACTGCTGGTGAGGGGGAAAGAATATGTGCTGCTTAATATTTTGCTACATTTATTTTACTGACTTCTGAACAATAATGTTAGATTTACAACAGCAAAAAATAAATAAATCTCTTCCACTTTACAAGTTTATAAGTTAAAGCATAAAATAAACATGAATGAACATCAGAAGGTTTGCTGAAGTGAATGGTACAAGTTACTGAAAGGTATCATGTCACTCAATCACTAGCTATGAGTACATAAACATGTTTTGATGAATCTGAATAGTTTAGTTAAATAGTTCGATCATAGTTTATCGTTTACCATCAAGCAGTAAAACCCTTCCCATGCCCAAATCAAAAAGCCAGAAGCAAGGACTGTTGGGACGGCATCACTGTCCTGCACCACTTCACAGGAAATAAGAAAACATTTTAGACTAACACTTATAATTCGTCATTTACTTGTGATTCACTTCTGATGCTTATGATTCAACAACAACAGGTTGTCTAATGTGTTGATGCATCATTATGCCATTTCTGCATCATTGCGCAGTTTCTATTTTCAATCCGATCAAGTGTGTACATGTCCTATCGAACCGATTTAAAAAAACGTTTAAACCACCCCTTACAATCTGAAATAAAACGTATTTTCCAAATTCATTCTGAATGGTGTGGTTACATGTAACTTCATTTTTTAGTGTAGGTAATTATATCCAAAACAAATCGAAATTGAGTTTGGTATTTTAACCTTACATTTCATAGTAGTATACCAAGTGGGAGGGTTTCTGTACAGTTGACGGCAATTGAATTCAGTCAAATTGGAATGTAACTGAATCAATGAGCTTGTGAATTGAAATTGAGTCAAACTGTGAAATCTGTAAATATCCAGCCCTCATATGTTTTATTAACTTGGTTCTAAATTTCGTTGTATATTTAGTACTATAATTGTGTTACGTAACCATATATGTGTGTGTACACACGCATAAGCACACAAACAGGAAATAAAAGAAAATAAAACACTGAAAGGTTTTCACCCATCTTCCCACCTTTCCTGTAGTGTCTAAACTGACTCTACAGTCAGTAAATCACTGTCAGGGTCTCCCACTCACTCTCATGTAAGCTGGCAGCAGACACAGCCAAGAGATGGTGAATGATGATGAATGAGGCTCTCCAAGATCATTACACAGCAACTCCATCATCCCAATCAGTGGTGCTTATGTAAAAGACACGGCAGTACAGCATGTTCTCAGAATTACAAATGACCCCGGATCCATGTTACTTCTGAATGCTTGTTTCATATACACCATTTCTTTCCCTTTCTGTAGGAATGGACATATCATGACATCTGGTCTTTCCTCAGGACTTTATATGTGCCCTACTGTATTCTGTATGACAAAGGGTGAGGTGCTTCTCTTTACAACCATTCTCACTCATTAAATTAGATTATCTTTATGATTTGCTTATGCTGTTATCTTTCTCTCTTATAGATACACTTCTTTAGGCAGTATGGATAACACATGCAGGAATCCATCTTTAAAAGTGGTGGACGAGAGAGGTGTGACTCGGTACAAAGCTGCCTACATGCTGGAAAATGAGGAGGAGGAACGCAACTCAAGGGCATGACTGGCTTCTTAGACATCTTAATCTTTTTCTTTTTTAAAGAAGACACAATGGATGAAACGTGCAGCTGAGGATATCTTTAAGAAGGAACTGAATCTAAAATATCAGAAACGGATCCTGAATAAAATCTGTAGTTTGTGTACTGGAGTGTCTGACTATAATTGTAGTTGAGTAGAAAAGTGAAAAATGTCACTGTATGCACCATTCAGGACTTATAATAAAACAGTATAGTGTTTTGTACAGTTTTGCTCATATTGATGTGAACCATAGTGGAGTAAATGGTAAGTATAAGTGCGCGCGATTTTTCCGTGTTAGCACATACATGGCGGCAACTTACAAGTTCTTAACGTTAGTTGAAACAATTTGGTTTTAAGTGACTTGTAAATTACGTATCGCTTCAGTTCATGCAAACAAGCATGAAAAACTCCAGAAGAACTGTACTTGGGTTGACGTCTGGAGAGCAGTGTATAATAAGCACACATTACCTTCATCTTCGTTCACTGACACGCATCGCCCAGGTAATCCAATGCAATGGCGGTTTCCAGCCTCACGGGTGCGATGTAGTCACGTCGTTCATTTAAATAGTGATTACAATAAATCACTATATCCAAACTAGATTTAATCCAACCCTATTGATCTCCCCAATTTGAAAATTTGTGAGCGGTCTGGCAATGGGAATCGATGCGGTGTAACGTTATACTAATAAAGCGACTCGCTTAGGACCCGCGGCATGTTACACCTCTGATTACCAGCAACAGCATCATCCGTATAATTCACACAATTACACTTTTTATTTTATTCTTAGACTATTTAATTAATATGAATAGTTATTTATTAATAGTTAGATATAGCATCAGTCAGTGTGTAATATATATATATATATATATATATATATACATACACGCAGCATTATATAGCCTATGTTTGTAAAAAAGATTAAAAAGAGTGACATTTGATGGCTCCTTTAAATAAAACCATTAAAATAATATTAATATGAGAGTATCTACATTAATGCTGTGTGTTTTATGTTATATTGAATGAATAGCCTAAACTGTAATTTAAAACATAAAGGGGCAGTTTCCCGAACAGGTTTAAGACTAGTCCTAGATTAAAATAAATGTTAAGAGCTGTTTAAACTGGAAACGGCTTGCACTGAGATATCTTAAAATACATCATTGCCATTGTTTGGTCTTAAAAGGCTCACAGATAATGCATTATTGTAAGACATGTTTCTAAATATTCTTAAATGTTCTAAATTACCAAAGGTCTAGTCCTGGCTTAATCTAATTCCTGTCCGGGAAACCGGCCCAAAATGTGTGACTGAAGCACACTTACACCCATTTTATTACAGCTGTTATAAACATCACAATTCTTATCATAATTACACTTTAAAAGAGATTACAAAGATTGCAGTTACAGGTGATATCTCTATAATGACAACATTCTATAGAGATTAGCTATAAACACACAGGTCTAATAGGTTTAGATAATCAACGTTAATGTTATGCTTTGTTCTTATTCTTAATCAAAATTATATTCTCTCTAATAATCTCTGTTTGTTTGCATTACTTGAATTACAGTAATAGCTATTTGGAGTGGGTGTCCACAAAAATGAATAAAAAGTTCAACATGTCACATCTTTTTTTTTATTGAGGTCATATTTCAGAATGCTGAATTCCAGCATGACTAGCCCATTTAGTTAAGGAGTGGCAACTGATTGTCTATGATACTATATGAAAGGCTGAGTCACCACCCGCTCTTGTCATCTATCGACACTACAGATTCATATATAGCATCACATGGCCCTAAGTATACCCACTGTATATCCACTTACAACCGCTCTGTCATGGGTCATGGTTGTAGAAATGATAATGACTTCACCAAGGCAACCACAAGGAAGCACTCCGGCAAACAGGTAGGGAGAACAGGTGGGGACTAATAAAGGCAAATGAGGAAGACACAAAACAAAACCAGAACTAAACAGAGCAGAATATGTGACGCATTCCACATCAGAAAGGTAAGTTTGATGGTTTTTGTTACTGTGTGTATACATAGGTTATTAATAGAGATAACTTGTGATTTATTGTATTCTGTTTGATATGTTGTACATTCCGTGCTATTGTCTAAGGCGAGACACTACAGGCAAAAACATAGTTTAATTATGCGGTGGTCAATTTTGAGATTTTGGGCTAGTTTAGTCCCTCAACATGTGTTCTTTCAAAATACTATGAAGATGTTAAAAAATACATTAAAATTATTATTTTATAACATTTTGTTTACCTGTGACCATAACTTTCTTCCCGTATTTAAATCTTCAAATGCCGTTTTCTCAAAATGAGCTTTTTGTCATTTTCCAGTATCCCAGCCTACTGTATGTTGCACCTATGTACACCAAACTTTCCAGTTATACTCTCACTAGTAGTCTGAAGATATTTACAGAGGGATTTGTTAATAAATCAT